>CAWUFW010008642.1:600000-865575 GCA_963921515.1 Calotriton arnoldi
ATTTTCTGTGAATATTGTGATGTGATCAAGTATCAATAAGTAATAATTATTGTGGGGTGTGATATGGAGAACTAAGTGTATCCATGATTTGTTTCCTACAAAGGAATGGGGATATCTGGGTGACCCTTGAATGCTTTGAACCTGAAATAAGATATAGGCATGGGTCTTGCATCCTTTTCTAATGTCGTTATGATAACTTAGACACTACATCAGTCGCAATCTTCCTCTCTTCTATTGTCAATTTCAAGTATTGTTTAATGTTATCTCCTGCATATATGGATTGTTGAATTTGTCATTATGGTTGTTCTCGTAATATTTTGTGATTCTTTTAATTTATCATGGCATGTGTTACTGACTCGGATATCATCTCGAGTCATGTTTAGCTAATCACTTTATAACATTTAAATGTATTGTTTTATTCGTTTTTGGTAAGCTTTATTTTTATTTATATTTGGATCGATTATGGTGGGCCACATATTTATATTATCGTTGGTATTTGTAGAACTTCGTAATTTCTTCTTGGTATGATAGTATGAGGCTACATATCATACACGCACGGTGTAACTCTTAACAGTTCCAAGATAATGGCTCTTTTAGAGGCAAACTCCCATAATTATGAGACTGTCATTTTTTTTGTCGCTACCACGTGATTATACGTCATCACGCACTTGCTTCTTAACGAGGAAGCAAGATGGCGCCGCGTTTGAATCTTGTTTACTTTCGGTCACACGGCTCGTCTTATCCCGGTAAGAGCGGTCAGTTCCTGTCCCTTGCGATCTGCGTTGAAGATTCGTCATTATGTGCAGACTTAATGCGGGGCTTTTTATAAAGTGGGTGGCTTATGTTACGTGTCTTCGTGTTTATTTAAAGCGCGTTGAGTTTTTAGTTTAATTTTTGTTTGTCTTGATATGGATATCGATCTTTTTGCCACTAGGACACTGTATTCTTTGGGAACCCATCCTGACTGTGGGGTCCGGAAACTTGCCTCTAAAACTTTTAAGGATTATACTTTGGTCATTTCTCGAGAGGTGAGACGTGACCTTTATACATATTAGAGTCGCCGTAAAATAAAATCGATATTAACGTATTAAAGATTTGTTTTGTTATCGTTTTTGTTGGTTATTAGGTGGATAGATAGATCTTATTGTTGATCACTGTGAGCCGTTTGTTACTGAGCACCTCTTCATATTTAATTATTATGTTGTATTATGGTGCTCATTATGCCTTGGCTGCAGCATGTATTGTATTGGTCTTTATATTGTATTTGCTGTGGCCTAATATAATGTGGCCTAATGTAATGTTTCCGTTTTTAGACAGGTTTGCTATATGCTCTATTAGGCAGCCGATGTGAAATCCAGATGATGGTTTCACAAATACAATAACGGAGACGTTTTGTTATTTAATGGTGAGCCTGCCAACTGCTCAGCTTTATATGTCAGATTGTGATACGGTACTCTTTGGTTGCCGGTCACAGTCACTTGGTTAACTGTTTATATCATGGTGGTTTTTGCTCTCTGTTGATTTGATGGTGATGGTGCTGGTCCGCACTGAGCAAACTTGATGGTTTATTCTTTATCCCCCTTTCTTATGTTCGTCTCTTTTTCTTTTAAAATATTATGATTTGGTTTTTGGAATATAAGGTGAGCGAGACCTATGTCTATACTCTATTCTTTTAACCCACTCTTTTTCGTTTCTCTTTGATGGATTGTTTTTAAAGATGGATGTTTCAATTTATGTGTTTATATGTGTATCCTTATAATCAAATTCTGTCTAGATAATGTTTAGGTGTATCTAAATGTTTTATATGTATGTATATAATTTTTATGGTGGGTCGTTTGATTGTTATGAAAAGTGTTTTTTGACTGTTGTTTAATATATTGCGTCCAGTTTTGGGTGTAAATATATTTTTGTTATGATGTGTTTTTTAATTGTGGGGTGTAGTATTGTTATTAATATGTATCTGTTTGTCTTTGTATGGGTGTATGTATGTACTTACATTATGTTATTTGTTAATGTTTCAGCCCTGATGAAGTTCCAACTTGGAACGAAACGCGTTGGCTGATTGCCCTTTTTAAAACTACTTTTGATACTCAATAAAGAAGATTAATTTTTGGACTTATTTGGATTGCTGTGGACTTTTTTCCTGGTGCACCTTCGTTTGTAAAAAAATTAAAGTGCTTTCATGTTGGCCTTACAGTCGGCACTGACCTTCTGTGGCCCATCTCCAGAACTCAGCAAGGTCCTGGCACAGCTTCGCCAGACGTCATGTTCCTAGCATGAAGCCACTTAAAATGCCATTTACATATCCACAGATCTGTTCTCGGAGCCTGACGAATTTAGGATCTTTAACACTGCAGTGCTGTCTATCTCGAATTCAGTATAGAGGCACGTGCTTGATAAAAATAAGATGATCATCATGAGAAATGGGGAATAGACCATTGAAATAAAAACTGTCTGCAACACCCAAGCTCTTTATTTATACCGTTGCCAAGAAACACAACCAACACACTCTAGTTCATGAGTTTGAAATGCTAATATAAATTGGGCAATCGAGCTGTAGCATCTCATTATAGACACCAGTAAAACGTATGTGAGAAGTAATTTTTACGTTTATTAAGATTTGAATGTAATGCTCAAATGGAGTAACCCAGCCGTTATTCCCTTGATTTATTGAAGGCACTTGCCTCACAGCAGACAACACGTGATTCCATCAAGCAAACAATTAAACAAACCCTAGCTGTGAAGGCTTTTAGTGAAACAACAGGGCACGTCCATTTCCGAGTAGGGAAAAAACTCCACCTCATCTACTGCCTTTAATGTAAAGCCAAGAGAATGGAAGCGGAAAGATCAAGCATGCTTCGAGATCTCCTATTCTTGAATATTCACTCCATTCTCCAATCAAAAGAGTAAGCACTTATTAGGCATATGTATTTATTTTGTCATTTTCTTGAGTGGCAGCACATCATCTTATAGCCACTATGCAGAGCTAAATGATACCTTAATATGATTGGCTAGTCATAACACTGTACCTCTAGAGGATTATTGGGAGTGTCTTAGAATAGCATCTCAGTTTTGAGGGGTCTCGTTTGATGATGCTAGGGTCCTGTCGCACTTTGGAGAGGGAGCAGAGGGGAGGTCTGGTGACGTTTCTCAGGTAGTTGAAGCTTCAGTGAAAATGACTTTCTTTAAGGCTTTCCTGAAAGGGTCTGGTTAGAGCCCTTAGGAAGATATCCTGGGCATTTATTATGCAGGTGTCTCCCTTTAAACGTTGTCACTGTGGTTGATCCCAAAACTCAAAACCTTCTCTTCAACCAAACATTTCTAACAGACTGATGTACCCTAGGACTTAGATAGTAGAAGGTAGGCATGTATCTGCTGTATCGTTCACAAAGACCTTTCTCAGAGTGTTGCAAGAAATATTATATCAACTTTTTCACTTATTTATCCCTGGCACTTCTTTGTATTTCTTTGTTTGTGTACTCGTATTGATTTTCAGATTTATGTTGTGCTGTGTACAGTTTAGCCGAGTACATCTGTCATTCAAGATCCATTCAAAAGTTTCAAAAGCAATTAGAAAATATCCATTTGTGGGCAAAGTACTGATAAATTGTAAGCAAAACATGATTAAATCCAAAAATGATTGCAGTCCGGTTGGAAATGCCACCACATCAAGCAGGAAACGTCAGGCCCATAGCAAATCGCGCAGGGCAGCTAGCTGTAGGGCTCCAACGTAAATCTCTCCATGTTGCTCCAATCAGAGCAGAAAAATAAGGGTTGGCTATGTAGAGTGCCGGCTGCTTCCAACACTCAGGGCCTATAGCGCGCGGCGCGCTGCAAAGAAGGGCACGGACACACAGCGTTCATGTTGGGTGCCGACTGACCTCGAGCGGCCACGCCTCCCCACTCATTCTCCGGCGTGAGCGCGTGGGTGCGACATAACCGGCACGCGCCGGTTGCACAACTAAAATGTTAACTCATTTCATCCCATCCCAACTTAGTCCTTTTCCTTTTCCTTGCGGGCTGCCCTCAGACTCACCACCTGACATGCAAAGTTCTTCAGGCGGGAGTTCGGAACCGGGTTCTCTCTCAGTCCATACCTGGGATGACGACCCCGAGCCAGGAGTGGGGGCTCTGGTGCCCTAGATGTTTCGGTGGGCCCTTCTGAGATCCAAGGTGTCGTTTTGGTTTCTTGGTTGGTTTAATTCGACACTCTTGAGTGTGCTTGCGGCGTCGTGCTCGCATGATCTGCCTCTAGACCGTCTTCACTTGTTCCATCAGCTCCGGGAAGGTGCTCTCCCTCCACAGCGGGAATGGTCCCGGTTACCCCCTTGAACCATGAGATGTTCCTGGTCACCTTCTCTCTTCCTTTCTCTACGGTCACCATGGTTCCTTTCACATCAGTTACTGTCCAGTAGCCTGGCTCGTACGGGGTTCGTAACTTTCCTCCCGGTCTCCGGTCTTTCATTATTACTGTGTCCCTTGGTTGCAGGTCCCGGGGTTTGGATCTTCTTTTCCGGCTGGCGGCTAGATTCTGTCTCTCCCTTCGTCCGAGTGCGTCCTCCTCATTGTAAGGTGGCGGAGTCCACCCTAGGCAGACAGGGATGGTGTCGCGGCATGGGCCCTTGAACATTAAAGTCCACGGGGCCTGGTGAGTGGTGCAGTGCGGCGTGCACGGTATTCTCGGAGGAATAGTTGCAGGTGTCCCTCCGGGTCCGCGTTCTCTGCCATGGCAATGTGTAGGGCCTTGTTGAAGGTCCTCATAAACCTCTCACTTTCTCCGTTGGCCTGGGGCCATTGCAGGGTGATGCGGCGGTGTCGAATCCCATGATGTTACATGAAGTCGCGGAATTCACCCCCTTGGAATGGGCGCTCGTTGTCGCTCTTGATTTCTTCCGGGCACCCAAACATTGCTTAGATCTTCTTGAGCACCGGTGCAACCCGGGGGAAACGCGGTGGAGCTGACGACTTCTACTACGGGATAGTTGGAGTAGCTGTCTACCATGACTATGGTTGTTCGGCCATCAGGGAAACTCCAGAAGTCGATGCTCACCTTCTCCCGCGGGGCCTTCCCGTGCTCTTCCGTTTGAATGGGCGCCGATCGTTCTGATGCGCTGGTCAGCTGGCAGGCCGGGCATCTCTTCACGGTCTCCTCCACTCGAGCTTCCATCCCTGGGAACCAGACCTTTTCCCGCATTCGGGCCTTCATCTTCTCGATCTCTTGATGTCCTCCGTGAGCCAACTGCGTGGTATGATGTTGTAGGGCCGCAGGGATGACTATTCGGGACCCTCTCAGTAGGATTCCATCTTGGGTCACGCTCAATTAGTTCCTGACTTTCCTCATCATCGTGAGGCACTCCTTCTCGGGTCCTGACCAATCATTTGCTCACTGCAAGAACTGGTGCGAGTTGCCCCCTTGGACAGCGTTGCGCACTTTGGTAATCAAAGGGTCTCTTTCAGCAGCCACTGTGATATCCACCAGTGTCAGTGCCTTCGGGCACGTGACTGCTGAAATCATGTTCAGATGATCCTCGAGTGTTTCAACCTCCGGTTCTTCGCCTTGCCCTTCCCTCGGGACAGGGTGCCGAGAAAGAAAATCGGCGGGGTTCTTGGCGCCTGGTCGGTACACTACTTCCATCTCGTATTGCTGGAGCCCAATGGCCCATCGTTCGATCCTTGGAGGTGGGTGAGGTGCTGATCCTTTGAACAAAGGTACTAACGGCTGGTGGTCCGTGATGACCTTGAATGGGTGACTGCAGATGTATAAGTGGAAGTGTCGACCGGCCCATCGAATGGCCAGGGCCTCCCGCTCAATCTGTGCGTAGCGCGCCTCCGTGGGTGAGAGGGACTTGCTTGCATAGGCTACTGCGGCCCATCTCCCCGGCTCCTGCTCTTGGGTGAGTACCGCCCCAAGGCCGACCGGGCTGGCGTCGACGAGTATCTCGGTGCGCTTGGCGGGGTCAAAATACACCAATGTGGTGTGGTCGAGGAGAGCGCTCTTGACTCTCTGGAATGCTGCCACCTCTGAGGGTCCCCACTTCCACGTGGTCGCACGAGTGAGGTTCGGGAGGGGCTCCGCGATGGTGGCCAGGTCGGGGATTAATTGGCTGCAGTACGTGGCCATCCCAAGGAAGCTTCGTACTTCTGAGACTGTCGAGGGGGCCGGTGCGTCATTGATGGCCCGGGACTTCCGCGGATCTACTTGGATCCCCTCCTGGTTAAAAATATAGCCAAAGAACTCTATCTCCCTTTGGAAGAAATGGCATTTCTCCCTATGTAGGGTGACGCCGTATTCTTGGAGCCGCTTCAGCGTTGCTCTCAGATGTCGATAGTGCTCATCCGCTGTGTTGGAGTGGATGAGGATGTCGTCACTTAAGGTTAACACCCCTGGCAGGCCTGTCAGGATCTCTCGCACCGTGTCCTGGAACACCTCCGCCGTGGATGATATCCCGAAATTGAGGCACTTGTATCGCCGTAGCCCCAGGTGGGTGCTGAACGTAGTGATATATCTGCTTTCCTTGACTAGGACCAACTGGTGTCACCCTGCGTTCAAGTCTAATTTGGAAAACCAACGGGACCCATTGACGTCGGCCACAATGTCGTCCATCGTTGGCGTGATATGGCGTTCCCGCCGGATGGCCTTGTTGGGGAGGCGCATATCAATGCACAGTCTGATATTTCCTGGCTGTCGTAGCTTCTCTGCTATCACCATGGGGGACACCCAGGGAGTGGGTCTGGAGACTTTCTCGATGACTCCTTGATCTTCTAACTTCAGCAGCTCCACTAGCGGCCTGAGGTAGGTGGAAAGGGACCTGTCTATGACGTAGAGCCGTCGGGGCGACGGAGGGGTCGATATGGAGCTTTATTGGGGCCCTTTTGCTGCATCCTAGACCCTTGAACTAGTCTGCAAATTGGCTTAGCAGCTCTTCGGTTTGGTTTGCCTGTATACTCCTCACGAACATCACCAGGCCCAGGTCCTCAGCGGCGTGGCTGCTGAGCAGTGCGTCGGCCTCCTAGTTGATGACGTGGACGTTGGTGGTGATTTCGTTGTCTTCTGACCGTATTGGCACGGTCATCTTACCTCGTAGTGGCAAGGGTGAGTTGCTTCCATATGCGAAGATCTTCATTTTGGACTGCTTCAGCTCAGGTTTGGGCCTCAGACGATTATACTGTTGGACTCCCATGACGTTGACCGAAGCGCCGGTATTGATAACGGCCTTCACTTCCGACCCGACGATCTTCACCATGCACGTGGGCTGTGGCCTTCTCCGCCTCTTGAGCTCTCCCGTGAAAGATACCAAGTACGTCTCTCCTTCTTCGTCTTCAGTGGATGTGTCTTCCACTCGGTATGTGGCTGGTTAGTTTCTCTTCCCGCCGTGTGAGGATGCGAGGGAGGCGCTCGATAACTGGCGCACTAGTCTTCGCAGTGGTCTGGCACCTTTGCTGTCCTTGCGCTGGTTCCTTTTTCGGCATACAGATGCGAAATGGTTTGGGATGCCACAGTGGGAGCATGTCTTCCCTTGGGCGGGGCACGCCTGGACCGGGTGCTCTTCGCGTCCGCAGTACCCGCACTGGCCCTTCAGGGTCTGGGGTGCACGGCCTCGCTGCCCGCTTCCTCTGTCTCGCGTCCTGACGGTGTCAGCCCTCTCCATCTTGACGGTCACGCCCTTTTCTGTTGTTCGTGTCAACGGCATGTCCATTTCGTCCTCCCTGGCTGCTGAGAGGTCAAGTGTCGGACCAGTATGTCGTTGAGGGGTATGTTCGGCTGCCTCAGTATCAGCCTGCGCAGTGTCTTGCTGTGTACCCCTTGGATTAGCTGGACGGGAATCTCTTCTGCGGCTCTGTCGTCTGTAGCGTAAGTACTCGCAAGCTCCCTTAGTTTCGCGTGAAATGCGTTGATCGATTCTCCTTCCCTTTGCCGGGCTTGGCGCAATTTGAACCTCTCGAAGTCTGGGTTCAATTGCGGGTCAAAATGCGCGTTGAGCGCAGTCACTGCCGCGTCATAGTCGTTTGGTGCTCCTGTGTTTGGGAGGTGTTTGAATAAAAGGTAGACTTCTTCTCCTGCATAATGGAGTAGTAGTAGTGAGCGCGTCACTGCCCCATCTGTTTCCCTTGTCACCACCAAGGAATTCTCCAAACGTCCAAGCCACGTTTTCCATCGTGGGGACGCCGTAGTAGGGTCAGCTGTCTCACTGAATGGGGGCAGCACGGGAGTGGGGGCATGCTGCGTAATGACTCGGGATGGAGGCTGGTTGTCGTCTGGGTTGTCTCCCATCGTGTTTATCAAAAAGGGGGGGACAGAGTGCTTAATCAAGAGGTCCAGCGTACTTGCCCTATCAGAGGGAACGCAAAAGAGGTACGCAGTTCCTCAGTATGCAGGTAGTGTCCCAGGCACCCAAAGGAGAATTCCTCCTTTTGGAACTGAGGCCCTCACACACCCAGCAATCTAGGTGTCATGCTTCATCATATGGGTCTGCTCCTCGTCGGGTCGGCGCTGCAATACCCGACGGGCACCCATAGAGGGGTTCTTTGCCGGAGATCTTTTGTTCCTGCCGTAGGGTGCCGTGGGTGTAAGGGACCTAGTGTGAGTGTAGATGTGCTGGAAGTGAATATAAAACAAGAGGGATTCCTATGAGAGCAAATTTTATTCTAAATGGATCCCTACTTGATTAAAAATAGTGAGGAGAGGCGACTAACAAGCTACCAGGGTTCAAGAGGTGCTCTACTCCTTGATGGTCGACATGTTTCACGCCTGTGGCGTTTCTTCAGGACCGTGAGAAATGACTATCTACAGTGAAATGGGGTGTGCAACATGCCCCATAGCTAAAAATAAAACTTGTAATAGTGTGAGGATATTGCCTACTACTATAAGGATAAACAGGGTACTACCTGTTAGTACTGGGACAAACCTAATAAGTATCAGAATGACGCCCCATCTGTTACAGCACGAAGGGGTAGGTGTTTAGCGCGGCTTCTAGTGGAAGCGGACATCCTACTACAGATGTCTGTATTTAGTGCTGTAACAGATGGGGCGTCATTCTGATACTTATTAGGTTTGTCCCAGTACTAACGGGTAGTACCCTGTTTATCCTTATAGTAGTAGGCAATATCCTCACACTATTACAAGTTTTATTTCTAGCTATGGGGCATGTTGCACACCCCATTTCACTGTAGATAGTCATTTCTCACGGTCCTGAAGAAATGCCACAGGCGTGAAACATGTCGACCATCAGGAGTAGAGCGCCTTGAACCTGGTAGCTTGTTAGTCGCCTCTCCTCACTATTTTTAATCAAGTAGGGATCCATTTAGAATAAGATTTGCTCTCATAGGAATCCCTCTTGTTTTATATTCACTTCCAGCACATCTACACTCACACTAGGTCCCTTACACCCACGGCACCCTACGGCAGGAACAAAAGATCTCCGGCAAAGAGCCCTCTATGGGTGCCCGTCGGGTATTGCAGCGCCGACCCGACGAGGAGCAGACCCATATGATGAAGCATGACACCTAGCTTGCTGGGTGTGAGGCCTCAGTTCCAAGGAGGAATTCCCTCCTTTTGGGTGCCTGGGACACTACCTGCATACTGAGGAACTGCGTACCTCTTTTTTGCGTTGTCTCCCATCGTGCCTTGAGAGTGCTGTCTAGGTGTTGCGGGGTGTGGCGTGCACTAGTTACCCTTGCGTGTCTTGTGCTGTTACGCTGGTGGTGGCACAGTGGGGGTGCCTTTCTGCCTCTCTGCGGTGTCTTGGGGGGAGGTATCTTGTCATTTGGTCTCAGGCCTCTTGGCTGTGGCCTATGCGCTTTGCCTTCCTTGGCTTGTGTCTGTTTATTGTGCATGTGCAGAAGCCATTCTCTTACCAGCTGTCTGCCGATGGGCTGCGCGTGAAGCTGGTGCTCTCCGCTGAGGTCAGCAGTCGCGGGGGCCCAGGGAACGCGGATGGCGCTCCCGCCCTTTGATGTGGCGCGTTGATGGGCGGCAGGGTGTAATGCCAGATTCCCGATGGGCGCGTGGGAGCGTGGGTCCGGCTCCGTGCTCGTCGCCAGTGTAGAGTGCCGGCTGCTTCCAACACTCGGGGCCTATAGCGCACGGCTCAATGCAAAGAAGGGCACAGACACACAGCGTTAAGGTTGGGTGCCGACTGACCTCGAGCGGCCACGCCTCCCCATTTATTCTTCGCGCTCTGCCCTCCCCCCTCCGGCGTGAGCGCGTGGGTGTGACATATCCGGCACGCGCCGGTTGCAGAACTGAAACGTTAACTCATTACAGGCTACACAGGATGCCTTTAAAACACCATTCCGGGACGCCGGGCCATGAACTGTTTACCTGTGACTTATGTAGTGCTTGCTGCGTGAGTCCTGGCCTGCCCAAAAAGTTTGTATTGCCAGGACTGGCCATAAAAAGGCCAGCACATTGAAACAGAGCCGGAGAGGGACCCGTTTCGATGTCCCCTTTTTAAAACTGCCAGTGCTTGGCACCGGCAGGACCCGGCCCACTTAAAGCCTGCAAAGACGAATAATCACCTGCCTATGTCTACATGGCGAAAGTATTGTACAAAAAAATAGCAATGCCTGTCTTTATTTAAAGGTACGGAACGCAGCCGAGGATTTTGTAATTACCATTAAATGAGCACTGCTGCGCGTAGGAGTAAGATTTAAATAAACGAGTGAAAGTGCAATTAAGTCTAACTATAAAGTGTTCAGCGTAAGGAAAATATGATTTATGTTTGAATAACGTTTGTGCAGTTAATTCTTCCTCAGCATGTAACTCTAACTAAAATGGAGTCTAATTTAGTAAAACTGCATTCGTTTCACTAAATGTGGCTTTTTAACTTTAAATTACAACAACAAAAACTTGCAAGCCACGCAGATTTTCTTAGGATCCAGCTGCCAGTACTGCCAAATGCCAAAATTGCCAAAAACCTAGGCTGCCAAATGCTGCCTCTTTCTCGTCTCACACTACATTATATTTATCTCACTCTTATCACTTGTTTTTAATCCATACTTTCTCCTTTTGTCACTCTTTTCCTATCTTTCTCTTCCTTCTACTTTCTCCTTTGTATGCCTTTCTCTTGCTCAAAGCCTGATGATGAAAAATAAGTTTCACACCATAAAATTGAGTTCCAGTGTCAACCGAATGCAACCATCTGCTCAAATTAAGCACTGCGTAGGAGGACGTTTTGATAAAGAAATTGGTATTTTTGTGAAAGCAACACCAATTGATTTCCTCCCTGACTGAAGTTTCAGTTTCACACTGTAGCAGTCTCAGGAAACAACGCAAGCCCTTTTTAGGTCGCGCCTGAGCCAGCGCGCATATGCTGCTCTGCGAGACTTTTGTGGTGGAGTAGCGAATAGAAGCCCCGCCCACTCTCCACCCATATTTGCCATTGGCTTGTCATTGTCTGTCCTAAATGCTGTCTTCTGATTCGAAAATAGGCTTGTTAGTCCCTCCTTAGTACCGCCTCCTCTTCATTTCTCACCTCCCATGGCGACTGGCCCCTTTACTTTGATTGTTACACGGTATGTGTTATTTAGACTGTGAGCACTATTTTCTTTCTTCAGTTTCTCTCACTGCAGGCACTATGTGCTTTGGTGCCTTCTTTACACCCCCCTCCTGTTGCCGTGCCTTGCTTACCCCCGCCCTCACTCCCGTTGTCGTTGCCTTCTCCCTCCCCGCCCCCCCTCCCATTGTCCGTGATGCCTTGCATTTGCAATGCAATAGGTCTCGCATTTATGCGAGTTTGAGCTATTGGCATTGTAAATGACAATGCCTTTTATTTAGGTTTTGGTTTGTAAAACATAAATAAAATGCATTGTCATTTACAATGCCAATAACTAAAACTCGCGTAAATGTGGGACCTATTGCATTGCAAATGCTTGTTATTTTCTAGTTCATATAGTCGACGAGAAAAACTGCAGCGCCAACTTGCTTACATGCTAATACCTTTAGTTTGTGTTTGACCATGCATACAAGGTAGTCGTTGAAGTGGGCGGGTTCTATTGGGATGACGTTCTCAATCCTTTTTAGGTCGAGCATTCGAGACCTGTTGTAACTTCTCTTGTGAGCTTAAAGCCATCCCCCTGCTTTTGATTTGTTTGTTTGTGTCCTTTAAAAAATTATTGCTTGCTAGTGGTCAGTCCTGCCTCTTTGTCCCTCCTTTTTCTCTTCTGTTCCTCCCATGCAGCAGGGACTAAGAACTGTCTCATTACACCATGGTTCTTTATCTGTTCCTTGGGGGGCTATTCTTTCTTGGTTTCCTGCTCAGTTACTATTTGCCTGTGTTCAGCTTTGGTGCCATAGCTGCTTAGAGTTAACTATGGAATTTCTCCCTCCCTCCTCCTCTTAATGCTACAGTTGTGTTAGTGGTACCTCCCACGCCATGCTTCCCACTCCGTTGGTTGTATTTTTTTAGCTTTTCGGCAATTTTCGATGTCGACTGACAGTTGGGCTTTTTTTAGTGGGATATTACTTTGTTTGGGCTTCTTTTTAAGGGGGATTAGGCTTGTTTTTGTCTCGTGGATGCTGATGAAAACGTTTCCATATCTAGGACTGGCAATGGCCAAAATGAATTAAGACGCTATTAAATGGTAGCTCTCTTAAAAAGGTGCAGCAGTCTTAGTGCTCGGCATGAAGATGGTGCAGTCCTGCTCTGCTTATGGTTGCAGTAACAGGTATGACAAGGAGAAGCCCATCTTTTTCCACAAGTACGAAAACATTGTTGCTCGCGCACTTTGAGCGCTGCACTGTTTACTTTCTAATTAGGGTTAATAATTAATAAAATGTGTCTGCACTGTCATGGCTTAATTGATGATTTCTGCTTATTTTGCTGTCTTATTCAGGCCCATGTACTTTATCCCAGGTGACTTAATACCACTCCAACATGGCCGCCCTTCTCCGTGTTCTTTCATTTTCCTTGTTTTGCTTTTTTTCATCTACATGCTGCACACATGCACAGTAATTTCACTATTAGAGACACCTTTGCCGCTTTTACCTTTCCCCGATTCTGGAGTTTGCGGTCCTGACACACCACGCTCACAAGTAAGTGCTGCCCCTCGCCCTACATTAATAGTCTCCGTCGGATTTCCTCTAGTAACTGCAGCAACATAATCTATCTCCTTCTGCTCTACCCACCCCCACTCCAATTTCCTGCTGTAGCGAGGGGCAGATGTCCAGGAATGTTTCTCTGAGGGTTGCCCATTCCTTTCTCTTCACCTAGAAAGTGCTGTTACCTGTGCCCCCTCCTGAGGAGAGGGTATTCATTATTCAGGAGCTCCACGGAGTGCTAAGTAAGTAGTATTGTCACCTGTAAGTAACAGCACAAGTCGTGTTTGAAGCACAATAAAAAAATTATATTGGGGTGTTATTTTAATGGGCGATTGAGCCCCTTTGCTCAAAAAGCTTGTGTATTAACACCAATTTAGCGATCAGACTCATACTTTCTGTGCTGGAAAAAATTATGTTATCATTATGTCACTATGCCGCCGTTCCTCGCACACCACCCTCATTGAGGCCCCCCTCTCAGTCTACAGCTGCTGGAGGTGTCTCGTTAACTCAGTTTTGACTTCACACAGATTAACCCAGGCTTTGTTTTCCTTTGTGCTGCATGTGTGGCCTGTCACACACATTCTCTTCAGAGGCGGTAAACCACATGTTTTTCGCTAATCGGCATGATTTTCTTTTAGCAACACTGCTTAGTTCTTCAGTGTGCGGTGTAAACAGGAAATTCAGACTGAGATCTGGGGCAAAGTGAGCTTGATGAGCGGACGAGGAACTCACTTTGAAGAATCCTGCCACAATCTACCCTCTATGTTTCTCTCTCCATCTCTTGCAAAAACCCTTTGCAAAAATTCTGACGCAGAGGACCTTGTAGGCAAGGTTAGTATCACTCATGCTTAAGTTGCAAAATAATCAGTAGCGGCTGATGGAATTTGAAAGTGGTGAGGCAGTACAGCAATTACCCAAATTTAATACGTGAGTAAGTGAAGTGAGCAAGCCCGACGTTTCTGAGGCAGGCTCGGGGGACGTTGTCCCCACAAGAATATTTAAAAAATGTATATATATATATTGGAGCGATTTCCAGTATTCTGTGATAAATGGACCAAAAACAAAGTTCTTATTGGCATTTACAAAGGAAAATTCATAAAATATTTCATTGTATTTCTGGTTTGCCAAGCAAGTCTGACCTCAGAAGGGGGATACAGTATGGTACAGTGAAGATTCTGCTATCTTGGCAGGGGGAAGTGGCATGAAAGGACTAGGAGGGAGCATCATTATTCTTTGAGATAAGCTCAGCTCGCCATTCCATGCCTTTACTCTAGTTTCAATAAGGTAGGTTAATTAGTAAGAATTAGGTGTGATCCTTAGTGGGAGAGGGGCATATGGCTTTTTCATTTGTTGGTTGGAGGTATTAATAGACAAGCTACACAAGATTAGATTTTGTTAGGGTGCAGGGTATGACTTTTAAGGAGAGGCTGTGACCTTTGAAATGAGGTGTGGGCAATTTACAGAGATATAATAATAGGGATTAAGGCAAAGCATGCCTGTTTTTGAGTAGGCTTTACTCAGTGGAAAGGAAGGAGAGGGTCATTTGAAAGAAAAAGAAGAGCCGGCAATTGGAAGTTTTAAGTGAATGTTGGTTTTTCATGCAGGGATTTTAGGAATATTGTAAAGGCTTTCTGAGATAGCATACAATAATGTTGAAGGAAACAACATTATTTGCGTGTTACAATTCAACTGTACACCATGAGAAACTCAGCGTTCACACAAACACCACCATCACCCACCAGGTAAATACAGTTACATAAATATGGTTTCATTTTTCCAATAAAACCTATGGAAGAAAACTTCTAAAACAGGAATGTTGTATTTTAAATGTTTATGCTTGGGATTCTGTTCTCCTTTCTATCTGGTGAACAGGGTGGGAGCAAGGAGAACAGAGTCTGTTTTAGTGAGTTTGTGTAAAGTAATGCTTCTTAAGGCAGGTAACACTGGGTTTGCCTCCAGTCTGGAGCACAATGAAGTGTGAGATCTTACATTTGACTGCCATTAAGTCTTTTTGAAGCAGCAATCAGACACACAAAAGGAAAGGCCCTGCCTAGAAACTTCCTAACCTGTGTAATAGAAACTGTGTGCCCGCCCCTCACACTTCCCATCTCCCAAGCCTGCAGTGCTCAGGAAGAACAAAAGATCAGCAACCGCTCCCAAACGAGGGCCTCATTTAATTTCAAAGGAGAGACCTGTCTCTGTTCCTTCCCATCCCAGTGTCGAGTAAGCTATAAGAATAGAGGCAAATGCAAAAACTGTAAAAGAAATTGAAATTATTTGGATTTGGTACAAGACCACCATTTACACTTGGTCTGAAAGGGTGATCCTGGAAGGACATCTGTCCCCATCATACGCAAAGCTATAAACATACATTATTGTGTTTTTTGGGAAAGTGGTGTAATGAGAGGTGGTCAAAACTTATGCAGCTTCTTGGCACTAATGAGAAGGAATCTGCATGCTTAAGTGTTGTTCTATTCAAAAGCACTTTAGTTATAGCTGGTTATAGCCAAAGCAGCACACAACACAATCCGAGTGATATAAAACGATTTATGGTTGAAAGGCAGAGCTCCACAGTTGGAACACTCTGCTACCCCATTTTGTGGGCTGCCCACTCCTTGGGGTCCCATCAGGCCAAATGTCTTTGGATACAAGAGAAGCAGCCAATTCTTGTGATTATTAGGTGTCCCTCACCCAATATAGCACCTTGGGTGTTGGGGGGTGAGGCGAAAGGGGGGGCAGATTTGGCATCATTGTAAATTATTCCTCATCTATCACATGTGCCCATCAGCCACTTATTCTCTCCTGAGGGGAGTAGCTGCAAGTCCCTACCCTCACTCCAACTTCAATCAGTGATGGCTGGTGAACTTTGAAAGTGGTAGAGCGTGAGAGAAAATCCTCAATTTGCCTGTATGAGCGTAGTGGTGGGCAAGCAAAACAGTCCCAACAGCAATTTTTTTTTGGGGGGGTTCCTCCACAGAAAACAAATATTTTAAATATGGTAAAATGGTGCATTTTTCAACACAATTTTCTTAATAGAGTGACCAAAAAGTGCTGGAGCTAACGGTAGCGTAGTGAAGCTTAGCTATTGTTGTGAGACTTATCATGTAGAAGTGTATGATGTCATATGTTCATAGTGTTGTCTTTTATAGTGCATTTCTGATCTGACAGTTAAAAAATTGCTCTTTTTATTATATTATATGTCGGGTGCAGCTCTGTTGTGTGTTAAAATACAGAATACTGAAAACCAAGCCTGCCTGCAGTGCCATATTGACTTAAGAACAGTGATGACAAGTTTCTGCCACCTATGTTAGTTCATTGGTCTTCAGCTGACAGCGCATGCAATTTATTATAAGAATACATAACCCAACTTTAAAAGTATGATAAAAACATGTCCCTGCTGCTATGGCGTCAGACTTTGCTCAGAATACACTACTGTCCGAGCAGCTGCATGGTAAGATTGTGCTGAGGATGCACTAGGGTCCTCACAGATGTCGGGAGAGATAATGATGGAAATTGATTTATATTTAGAAAGACAAGTCAAGGAGGCAGAAGAGGCACAGACAGCAAGAAAGGAAGACACACATGGACAGAGGTGCATAAAGGGACACAGATTGGGACAGATAACTACAGTGAGAGACTTATAAAGATAGATAAGAGATGGAGATAGACTGACAGAGAGATAGATGTGGGCAGATAGGTACATACATATTTATACACAGGCCGATACAGATAGAGACAGAGATAAATTGATGTAGACAGAGACCAATATGCATAGTTAGGTGGATAGATATAGAGAGAGAGACAGAGACAAGAACATGGATATAGATGGAAAGAAAATAGAATTAAAGGTAAACTCAGTTCAGAGTGATACTGCTCTCTCTTCCTTTCTGTCTTTTGTGGGTGTCTCTATCATCCCTTATCTGCCTCTTTGTCTTTTCTCTTTAGCCATATTTCTGTCTCTCCCTGTCTTTCTTCGTCACTCCCTATCTTTTTATAGCTCTCCCCTTGCCTTTGTCTTTCCCTTTATCTCTCTATCTGTTTCTCCCCATCTTTCACTTTCTGTCTATCTTTCAGTCTCTTTTTCTTTCTCTCTGTTTCTTTCCCGTTTTCTGCCTTACGCAGCCTCTTCCTGTCCTGAAGTCTGTCTTTTTATCACTCCCTGTCTGCTTCTCTGTTGTCTCTGCCTTTGAATGTATCTCTCTGCCTCTGACTTCTGTCCATCCCATTTTTCTTTCTCTCTCCATCAGTCCAACTTTCTCTCTTGTTTCATGTCTCTCACCACTTTATTACTGTTTCTCTTGATCTTTACCTTTCTCTCTCAACTTTTTCCTCTCTATTTTTTCTTATCTTTCTCTGACTTTGTCGCTCCCTGTTTTTCTCTGGTTGTTTCTGTCTCTTTCCCTGTCTCCCTGCCATGGGCCTTTCTTAGCGCCTTGGACAAACTGCAAACGTTTCTTTTGGTGTTTGCTCATAGCAGTCAAGTTTCCCAGGTCTATGCGTGATGTGCTACTCCAGTCCTGTTTTTTTCATTTGAATTCTGGGACTTGTAGTCCAGATTCTATAATTGCATAAATAAGACTACACGTGACCACAATTGAAAGAAAAAACCTGGAATAGAGCAGCACATCATGCATAAACCTGGGAAAATTGGCTGTGCTGTGTGCTGTATTTTTTTTCTTACAAAAGCTGTAGTAATAATACACTACATATTTGAGTTTTCATTGATTTTAGTTTTTTTTTTACATGCAAACTAAAATGTTTGCATTGAAAAAACCATTGCAGTTCCTAATGATTCCTTGTTCAGCCAGATGTGTGAGCACAAGCATTTTCTCTGTGGCTGCCTTTCTCCCATCTGCAGGGACTGTACACTAAGAATGGACTTTATAACAAGCTTCTTAATACGGTGAATTAATGAGATACAAGGTTATGTCTCACTCTCACTTTCTTTTCAGCAGTCGCGGCCGGCATTAATCGGGGGGGGGGTCGGGCAGGGAGGGGGGGTAATTTAATAATTTAAAAAAAAACTTATCTGTCCACCGGCCGGGTCCCGCGATTTCTCGGCGCCTGCTCCAGCTCTCCTTCCTCCGACAGGACTAGGAAGTAGGCAGCCTCCCTCCCCTCACCTAAGCCAATCACAACGCTTCAATGGCAGCGTTGTGATTGGTGGGGACGCCGCCCAGCCAGAGGCTTACGGGGAGGCCATTTTCTCCATGTAGGCTGCATTGCAGCCTGCATGGAGAAAGGGCAGAGTGCGCATGACTGGTTTGGGCAGCCCCAGAGGGCCGACCAAACAGTCAGTGCGCCCTCACGAGTGGGCACACCACTCCTCATCTGCTCGCAGAGCAGCCCCGAGCAACCAAACCCCGTCTGCTTTCTTGTGCGAGAAGCAGAAACATAAAATGGTAGTTATTACCATTTTATGTTTCTGCTTCTCGCACTGCAAGAAAGCAGTGGGGCGACGCTCCTCCGCCCTAGTGGAGGAGCCACCCCTGCTTTGCAGTTGGTCCGATGCACAGACGGTCCTTTCTACTTTTCAGGACTAAACCCCGCCGGGCGTACTCAGTACTGGCCAGGGGCTACTAGTCAGAGACACAGAGATGAGCTGAAGAAATTGCACCTTGGTCCTGGCCTACCACTACCATTAGCGCTTAACTATTTCTTAGCACTATTTGTACTTAAAACTTTAAAAATTCATATCTCTGATTCCCAGTATTGGATTTTTTGTTATTGTTTTGTCATTTTGATTAATACATCTTAGTCTGTGTTTTTCAAATTCGGTTTGGGTTTGCAATTGTTTTGTATTTTTACTTTATTAATGTTTTGATACTGCCCTAAGTTAAGCCCGGTCTGCTCTTTGCCATAGCTATCAGGGGATTGACCTCAAGTTAATTTAGTGACTTTAACGGTTCACCCTAACAAGAGTTGTGATTACTCTTTGAAGTGGCCAGTTGCCCACTACAAATAATGATCCAGTTTCTTACAATGTTGTTATGTTTTCTCCCCAAGACTTGCAGTTCCAGTAACAATCTGACAATATCAAAAATTAGATTACAGGTGTTTTTCCACTAACTAGAAAACATGATAATCAGTTCAGTCCGCTTAGAAAATTGACCTCGCGTGCCTCCTTGGCTCACTGGGTAGCTCTGTGGAGCAACTAAGGCTATACTAGGTATACAGTGGCACACAATGATTACAATTACAAAAAGATAGAATGTCCAGCTAGATCTTGGATTTGTATAAAAGAACACTTTATCAATATCTCAAATATATACGTACACACACAGTATAAAAGGTGCTTAGAAAAAGTAAAGCGCACAAGGTGAGGAAAGAAGCAACACTATGAAAAGCACACTGGTCACCAAAGCAACACACTGACAGGCATGCGTACATACACACACACATACACACAGAAAAATACATGCATGCATCAACTGACACACACATAGTGCACTGTTTGCATCCATGATTGCAAACATTATGCTGGAAGTTAACAGTCCTCCTATCACAACACAGTAACTCTTAAATCACTGTTTGCAGCTCACTGATCATGAATAACAGAAATCTTATGACAACAGGAAAGGAAATCAAGATTCTAGCACAGTGGCATTAAGTGCCTCACTGGTCACAGTCAACAGTTAAAGTACAGGGTAATATGCCTATGTCCTGATTGAGGGATAGGGTTTGTCAGTTTGTAAAACTGAGTATCTTGTGACTTGGTCCAAGCTAAACATTGGTTTTAACCTCCCTTTGAGTTGCGCATTTGCTTCTTCATCTCGGTTCACTCTCCCAGCAGGTCTCTCTTGATGCCAGGTGGTTGCTGCTTCTTCCTGGCACTGGAACCCATCAGCTTTGGTTCCCTTTTTCAATTTCTCCTCCAAAAGCTACCACCCCTTATTTTCCTATATATTCAGGGACCCCAACAATAACTTCTCGTCCAATGTAAGCAGCCACCCTTTTCGTCTACTTCAGGGTCCTCTTTACACATCAGTTTCCCTTCTGACCCTCCCTTCCACTGCTTACCCTATTAATTGTATCCTCATTCAGTGGCCGGTATCACTAACAGCCACCGCAGGAATTCGGTAACAGTAGCGGTGTGCCAAATTCACTTAAATTGCTTTTGCATAATTACTGTAAATTTCAGGAAATTTAACACTATACTTTAGTGTGACATGCGTTCTTGTGTGATTTTTTTAATGCAAGTATGCATTTCGTCCTAAAAATAGCTTGAAAAACACAACTGCTTCGAAAAGCAGCTTCTTGTGTTCTTGTTGTTTTTGTTGTTCCCAAGCTCCTGTGCTATAATTTACACAACGTGGCATAATGGCATAATATTGGATGTTTTTTGTAACAAGCATAACACAAAAATCCCCAAATTAAGCAAATTACACTGGTGTAATTTAAATGTCGCCCATGCCTATTCAGCTGTATCTTCGTATTGCTGGAGTCTCTTCTGTCTCCAACCTCAGTTGTCCTCATGGTATTGTCTTTATTATGGTGTCATCTCTATGACATTAACAGTAGCTCGTAAGAGGAGCTTTGGAGTGTCGAGGTAGGATTATTCATACATACGTTCTCTTGGGATCCCAAGAGTTATGGGCTCAGACAATACACCTTCCAAACAACGCTACTTCCCCTGCAGTTTGTGGATTGCCTCCCTTAGCTCTACCTTCCACTTGTTTAGCTGCACAACCCTCATAACCCTTTTGATCTTCTGACAAAGGATATTTTATCCCTTTCCTAATCCAGAGAAGGTCCTGGCATTAATCTCATTCTTTGCATATTCACAATTATATGAGAAATGGCAAAACATAATATTCACTCATGTTTTTGGGCTATTCAATAAGGTAGACAAAAGTTTCCCACAAATATTTTCCCAGTTGGGAAGGCATGAATTATGTGAAGACAAAGACTAAAACTGCCACTCTTCTACTTACCAAGAAAGGCTCCCTATATGAACAGAAACAGTGTTTGTAACATATTCTCCTGGATAGCCAGTTATGTTAGGGGAAAGTTTGCTGTTTTTATTTTTATAGTTCTAGCTAGTTGATGATGTCGCTGAACAAATGAAAAGATCCCAAACCACTGTCATATCCTCAGACATATTCATTTGTGAGGGAGCCTCAAGATAAAGGCTTTCTTTCAGGAAACATGGGAAAACTAGGAAAAGTGACCTACATGGATATTTCCCACGCAGTAAGAAGATGGATGTATACTACATAATCATAAGTTTCTTAGGGTGAGCAAAATCTGATAATGTGATTTTGTACTGCTTAATATTGGTTACCAAATGATATACTGCTAAAAATGGTTGGACTATCAGAGTATGCTGTAAGATTGCTTGAATGCTGCTTATATTTCTGCGGTGAGGACCCCAAAAGTTTTGAAGTGTTATTCATGTCTGTTATCCCTATGTGCAATAGACTTCTCCCTCATTTTAACTTACAGATGTAGTTTTCAGGAGGAGAATATGAGAACAATTGAGATTGGCCTTAACATTTTTTCCTTGTATTTTATCCATGCCCACACTGATGGAAAAAAGGCATCCAAGTCTGCCTTAAAACTGCAGTCAGTGTTGTAGAGAAGATGTAGAAAATGTGTGGAGAAACAACAGATATTAAAACTGCAGTTTCACCTCACATTTTTCACTTTCCACCAATTTGTAGGTGAAGGAAGCTCTTCACAGTATTGGTGAAAGCTTATTTCTTTACCTCTCTGCTCTGAGGTCCCAGTTGTTAGTTACATGTATGTAGGTGAAGCTTTGTGTCTTTGAAAAGAACTACATTTCTTATAACTTGCCCAAAAAACTTTTAATGGGATCAGCCAGAGAGTAACTCTCTCTACAATACAATGACAATCCCTCATCCCACATCCAACTCTCAGTACTTCGTGGGACTGTGGGTGCACCTGCTTAAATAAATTCAAGAAAATGCATAGATGACTACTTCAGGTAAGTGAATGGCATCGTCCTGGCAGTAGAGGAAACTGAAGAGCTCCTTCTTCCCTGCGTGCTCCAGACAGACTAGAAGCAGGCTCAGGATATGCTTCCTGATCCTAGTGATGAATGGCGTGAAACATCAGCCAATTGGGCGCAAGTAGGTGCAGTCCTGTCATTTCAGTGTTCTCACATTAGCAAAGCATGCAGAACTGGAAACAAAGCATGAGCGAACAATGTGGGAGGAAGATGCCCAAATCAACTTTAAAAGGGTGGCCTCTGTCCACTTTCTGTATTGTCATGTTTCTGTTGGAACAATGACAAAGAAAAATTTAATTATTTAAGAAATAAAATTCCAAAACCAGCACAACCCTGTTCCATCATGTCAGTATCAAGGATTTACAAAAATGGCAGAGAGATTTCATTTGGGGATCAAAACTATCTGTGAGCATATAATGCCATTATTTTCTTTATGGGCATTGGAATAATAGGATAGGATAGGATGATATTTATAAAGTGCACTTATACACGCAGGTGTCAAGGCGCTAAACGGACGGGGGAGGAGGGAGAAGTGCCAACATCCAGCTAAGAAGCAAATGGCCAAGTTTTCAAAAGTTTCCTGAAGACCGGAAGAGAGAGAAAAGAGAGGAAGGAGAAAGATGTGTCCTAAAACGATCTTTGTCTACGGAGGTCTATTCTAAAGCCTCTCTCCTGTGTGGTTTCCGTTGTAGCTCTTGTGAGAAGCCAACAATAATTATATATGTCTACTATCCCTACATGGAGGATACCCCATTATCAGGCGTTAACAATTCTCTTATATAACAAAGATATGCCATTTTAAACTCACATATTGTTTGACTCTGATTGCTGCTTGTGTGCCACAAACATCATTTCACATTTCTAAATTAGGTGGTCAAAAATGCAACATACAGCCCATCCATGAGGCCTAACGGTGATCTCTGTACCTTGACAGAAACTGTGAACATGGTTGTTCCTATTCATAGAGCGATCGGGACCCTATAATCATAAACTCAGCTATAGTGCTATCACAAATCTACCATCATCTGCAGAATTAAGCCCCATTTTCTGTGCTAAATCAATCTTCCTTCCCATGATGAGTCTTAGAATGCTGTATTAGGAGTCAAGGAGCAAATCAAACACCCCAAACTTAAATTTCATTAACAGTTTTAAGTTCAGTCAACGATGAGTGTTGGGATAATTTTCTAAAACCTTCATTCTAATTAAGAGATTAGTAAAGTTCTTTTCTTAATTTTCTCTTTATTTCAGTTAGTCCATAAATCAATTAAAATTTACAGAAATCTCATATAAAGAATGTTAGAACAAAGCGTGTTCCATAAAGGAATAAATTCCCTATTCTAAAGATCAGGGTCAGAGTTTTAGATTTGAAGAACCCATGAAAAGTTTGGTTTCAAAGAAAAGGGTGAGATCAGAGGAGCATAAAGCTTCAAAGCCAAAATAGAGTAGCAGAACTTCCCATAAAGAGTAGTTCATAAGATTCAGCCGAGTCTCAATAAATCTAAGTAAATCAGCATACAGTTGCAGTAGCAATATGTCAAATATCAAATAGCAAAGGTAAGGCAGAGAGAGAAAACAGAAGCAACAGTAGCCACAACCATCAGGGGTCAGAAAAGGGTAAAGCGTAAAAGCGTTGCCTCTACCTAGGAACACGCACTAATATAAAAGTCAGGAAAACATGTTAAAACATTGTATCAGGCTTCTTGTTCCATGAACCAATAAGATGGCAGCATTCTTCGGTAAGAAGGTTCTGCTCCTCCGTTCCCATGAAAATACATGCAGCTTATACTATTAATCACAAGGTTAGATACAGACAGTCTTGCGTAGTTAGATTCTGGAAACAATAGAATTGGTTCCCATAAGCCTTTAAACACAGACCGACCTTCTACATCTCGATTTGTTTCACTGTGAGAACAATGACCTACTAACCAAAAGGCAAAATCACTGTTAGGTAATTAATTCCTTTTGCTACGAATCAAGCATTATTGCTTAAATTTCACAAGTTAAGCTTTTCAAACGTTAAATGAAAAATAAGAAAAATAGGAAGTTCATAACATTTGATTAACAAAATGTGCTCATGAGATAATATATTTGTTAAACCGGAACATTCTGCAGTTATGACAATCATTTCTAAGCATGTCAATTTAAGATTAAGCTCCTAATTCTTATTGTGCACATCTCAACAATATTAGGTTTGCTTCAAGTTAAATGAAAATATCTTCATAGCTTTTCTATGGCCTACACGGGTAAATGCCTATTGTAAATCAGCACATTTCAAATGTGTCTCTTTTCTGCTTTACGTTTTATATTTATCATTGCACATTCAACCTCTAGATTAATTATTTTTCATGTTAATTAATTAGCTTTCCCAATTCCCCCACCTGATGGTTACCTTAACTATCACACTATCATGGCTTCACATGTGAGTTTTGTTCAGATGGCAATTGAATCCATTCTCTTTCTTTTTATACTTTAAATTTTCAAAGGCTTCCTATAATCATCATTCATGATGTAATTTATTAAGTCTTTTTCAAATCTTTTATTAATTTCTTTCACCCCTTTCTTGTGTAAGTAACATCTACAGCCCTTGAATAAAGCAAACAGGCATGTCAAACAAAGCCCTATTATTAGTACTGGTATAAGTATAGCTGTCAAAATACCTCCCCCTACTATTGCAATCCAATTCCCTATTGTGTGTATTCCTTTCCCAAACATTTCTAGAACTCTAGGTGTTTCCAACCCTTCCAATTCAGGTTTTAAGTCTGAAATGTTCTTTGCAAAATCCTCTATTTTCTTACTCTCATCAGGTATGTATGAACAACAATGGGTTAATTTAAGCATTTAGTAGACTCTATACCTTTTTCTACAAGTAAAATGTTCAATGCTAAACAATCTTGCAAAACCATTGAACGTATGGCAATCAGCTCAATATTTACTACGAGCAAAGCTCCTGAAGTACTAATTGCCAGCTTGTCGACAACAGTTGACAGTTTTTTAATCTTTTCCTAATTTAATACAACTCCTACAGGTGGAATGATTGCTCCAAAGTTGTCTTCCACTAATTGAGCTAACTTCCCTGCACTATGGGTGTATACATATGCTGGTGTTATAGTTAATGCATCTATACTTTTTGCATGGTACATTTTAGGAAATAGCCCCTAAATATAAATACCCTCCCAGTCAGCAGATAACAGAAAATAAGCATTTTGCCCAAAAACAAAATATACTCCCGGTAAAACCTGCCATGTCCCTCCCATTCATTCAAATGTGTGTTCACAACTACTAATTCCCACATGTCCGGTTAATTTCGGTGTCCTTCTTCTGTAAATGCAAACTTTCCCTTTGTGTTAACAGTCTAATCCTAATTTTGGATATACCATATTCTTTCTAAATTCATCTTCCTCCTTCCTCCAAACATTTTTCAGGACATCATTATGTTTGTCTTTACTATGTTTCATGTTAGTTTTTCTCTCTTCTAATTACATAATAAAACCTTTTTCTAATGGTCGCATCAAACTTGTTACTTGTGACTTCTTCTGTTGATGATGACAGTAAATGAGCGCAAACATTACAGTATTTGGCTCCCACATGGTGTGTGCATTCCTGTACTAATCTAAAGTAAACATTTGTTGAGTAATCCTCCCTTTTGTAGGCGATAAATGGAGCTTTCAATTGCTCTTCATCATTCAGATATTTGTATGTTTTTGTGTGTTTGTATTTCTAAAATCTTTCTCCTGTGTTAAATAAAAACCTACTAGCACTATGGTAATCATAATTACTGTTATTACAAAAAGTGTACACATAACATGTGTACATCTATTTCTAAGGCAACACATGTTTTCTCTGAAAGCAGATTAAATGTTATCATGTTGAAGTTCATTATGCAGACTTTTCAAATAGCTTCTTTCAATTATTAGTTTTCCACAAAGCAATGTTAGACAAACCTTAACCCTACTCCGTGTTCCTCTATTAATCTTATCCCTGCTTATCCCTGCTCTTCTACTGCAGACTCGAGCCTAGGTTGAACTTCTGTAAAAAATAAATATAGTGATCAATCAGTGTCAGTCTTTTGTTTTTCATGTATCTTCCTTTAAACTTTTCACAGGCTTTTGTAAATGCACAGTTTGTTTTTGTTAAGTATCCTTTATCCAGCAGTGCTTATTGTAATGACGTCATGGAGGCTCTATCAGTTCAGATCTCACATTACACAGATCATCGATTGTGACATTCAGTACTTTGTGGAGATAGTAAGAACACTCAGGTGCTCAATACGTTCTACAAGGTACTCTTAATCTTTTTGATCTTCTCAGTTTTTGTTGATATTTCCTTAATCACTTTCATCTCTTGTCTCGGTTTCTTCTGATATTTTCATTGGAATTCGATCCGTTGATAAACTTTGTTTTAGTCTTCTTTGATTACAAGTCTGAGGCCGTTCAACTTCACGGGTGACTCTTCTCAGTCCAGTACTTGTTTCTTCACCTGGATCTTCTTGCTGTACTGATGTTGTTTCAATCACGTTTCCAAATGGAGGGCCATTCTCTGCTTTTACTCAGTTAGAGAGTACAGTGCCATTTGGTGCAATGACAGGTAGTTGAATTGGTGAAATTGGTTGCAGTTCTTCATCCCTTTCTTTTTCTTGCTGCTGGTGTAATCCCGGTATCACTGCTCCACTCAGTCTCTCAGCTTGTAATGTTGCAGTCACCAATACTCGGTTCAGGATGAAAGAGCGCATTTTCTTCTTGAGAATTTCTCACCTTCTTGGTGTGCGATGCATGCACCCAATTTGGAACTGTGCCCCACTTCACAGTGGTATTGTTCACTAAAATAACCTGGAAGGGGGCCTTTCCTCCTTGGCTCCAAACAATTCTTCCGAACGTGCTTCTTGATTACTGAGTCAGCATACCTATTTCCCATGGCTAGTAGCCATTCCCACTCTGATGAGCTGAACATTTGACAACTGCAATTTCAACTGGCAACTGAAGAGCATCCAACAAATCTTTCACCTGCACCCCCTTTCTAATTGGGGTTTCTGAGGAGGTCATGAAATCTCTCCGTGACAATAATTTCCCAAAATCATGACAACGCCAAAGCCACACTGACTATCCGTAAATATAGTCACTCTCATTTGAGCAGTTAAACTGCATGCTCTGGTAAGGGCAATCAATTCTGCAACTTGTGTTGAGGTAACCCCTTGAAGCCATGAAGCTTCGATAACATCATTAAAAGTACATACAGTATAAGCTGCTCTGAGGGTACCTTTGGTGTTTCTCAAACATGAGCCATCTACAAAAATTGCATGATCAGGCTCAATCAGGGGTTTATCTTTGATATTGGGTCTAGGCATTGTGCATAAATCCATGACATCTAGGCAATCCTGTTTAATTTCATTACAAACATCATCATTAATTGGAAGCAATGTAGCAGGATTTAAAATCTGACATCTTTTAATTACACCATTTTCTGAAGGTAAAATTCTCTGCTCATATTTTGTCAACCAATTATGGGTCATGTGCTGTGTTTTCGTTCTTTTCAATAGAAACTCCACAGAGTGAGGGACTATCACAGTTACTGGATATCCCATCACTATGTTCTCACTCTTTTCCAGACTGGTGCTCACTGCTACAACAGCTTTAAGACAGCCAGGCAGACCTGCAGAGACAGGGTCAAGGGTGGTTGAGAAATAAGCCACAGGTTTCTGAGCATCACCAAGCATCTGTGATAGCATTGAGAGTGCACAGCCCTCCCACTCACTATAAAATAGAAAGAAATTATTTACTGTAATCTGGCATTTCTAGTGCTGGGTGACGACAAAGATTCTATTTCAGCTCTAGGAAGGCTTTCAAACATTTGTAGTTCCATGGACGCGGATCAGACACATCCCTGTGTTTCAGCCTCAGTAAAGGCTTAGCCACTCGGGAAAAGTTGGGTAGTCACTGCCTACAGTAGCCAACCATTCCCAGAAAAATTCTGACTTCCTTCCGTGTTCGAGTTCGATTCATCTGAAGAATTGCTTCCCCTCTCTCTGGTGACACTTTTATAGCCCCTGTTTCAATTATGTGTCCCAGATATTGAACTTCTTTCTCACAGTACTGCAGTTTACCTGCTGTCACTTTGTCAGTTCTCAGCCAGATGATTTAACAAAGCAATGGTATCTTGTTTACAAGCTTCTATTGTCTCTGATGCCACAAGTAGGTCATCAATATACTACACAAGTACTGATCTATAGGGCATCTGTAATGACTCCAGATTCTTTTTCAAGATCTGGTCGAAAATCAATGGACTCTCTGTATGCCCTTGTGCAACTCGGCACCATGCCAAAACTCTCTGCTGAAACACGAACGAAAAAAGGAACTGGCTATCTTCAAGCAATGGCACTGAGAAGAAAGCCTGGCAGAGATCAATGACTGTAAACCATTCTACAGTACAAGGGCTTTGAAACAATATAGTATCTGGATTCGATACCAGGGGACAACATGGGACCACTATCTCATGAATTTTGCTCAGGTCCTGCACAATACGATATTTTCCATTGGGTTTCTGCAAACCAATGATCGGAGTTACATGGACTCCCAATTAGTTGCCTCAAAATGCCTTTCTGTATCATGTCTTCTGTTGCAGGCGTTATTCCTGCAATTATTTTTGGGGACAGATGGTACGGTGGGGTTCTTGGAAACACTGCATTTGCCTTTATGGTTTTACTGCAAAATCCCACACTTCTGGGTTCACAGTTTCTCTCAAGTCAGCAGGTAATTCTTCAGTTGTCATTAATGGGAACCCTACAGCTGTATTTTATTGAATCATTTTGAATCCTACATCTTCATTTTGTGTCTGTAATTTCATGCCATCTGGTGTACAGTAAATTGTACAATTTAAGTTGCACAATAAATCTCTCCCTAACAAATTTATGGGACTTGTATCACAAACGACAAATTGATGATTTTCGTCAAAGGAGCCTTTTTTGTAGGGACCTTCTCTGAAATTGGATTGGTAATCTGTTTATTTGAAACTCCTACAACTTGGATCTTCTTTCCCAAGAGGGGTAGGTCTGGGACTTCCATAGTTCTGACAGTGGATCTGGTAGCACCAGTATCTATCAGAAATTATACGGGGTGATCATTTACTTCACCATCTACAAATTGACCACTCTGGTGTACCTCTAAGACTGCGCCAAGCATGCAATCTTCCCTCCTCTCAGGCTCCGTCATTGAGAGGTGTATGAGCGCGAGCCATCACTCTCGAAAAGAGGAAATTGCTGAAAAGCATTCTGACCTGCGGTAAGAAACTATTGGAACGTATTTTGATTTATATTCTGGAAGGAATTTGTGTTTGCTTTTGGCATCTGGAATTTCGGATTTTCCATATTTTGTGGGATCATTTGAGCCTGTGGAACCTGTATCACTGGGACTTGTTTTTGCATTGTCATTTGCATCTGCTGTACTTACAAATTTTGCATCTGAACTCCCCTCTGCATAGGCACACACCATTTGCATTATCAAGATTAAATCTACTCTCCCTCTTCCAATGCGTGAATTTGTGACAGATGTGACACAGAGTCATTTTCTTTAATGCTGAAACCTCCATTCATGAACCTTGATCAATAGGTACACCTCTACCTCTACCCTGTGAAATACCAAAACCTCAGGAATGTCCCTGGAACAGTAACACCTTGCATGCCGCCTTGATTTCCGGCAGAAGAAGAATTCTGAAAACCTTTCTGAGCCAATTTGGTTTGAGCCAACATAAATTTCCCTTTTATCTTTTTCTGCTTCATTTCTAATTCGTCACTGCAATACTTTGCATATCACAGGATCTCATCAAGTGACTTATTCTGCCAACAAATTACACTTTGTGTTATAAGGGAACTGATCACTGGTCTTAATCCTAACACAAATCGAGATACAAAAATCCCCATGTCCTTTTCTTCAGGGTATTCTGTTCAACTGTGCTGTTGAAACACCTGCAACAAATGCTCATAATACTTTCAACCAGTCTAAGTCTTTTGGAGGCACTCTGCCTTTCAGAAAGGTAATCACTGCTTCATATTTCTCCATAACAACAGGAGATGGTGCATTAGTGCGTACATCTCTCGGTGGCTCATCACATGGCCATTGTACCGTAGTCTTACACTCAGCCCTCAAATCACTTGGCACCACAATATCAAATAATGTGTCCAAATCAGTCCACAACACCTTTGAAATTTTCATTAACTTGTGTGTACTACTGCACAGGTTTCTCTCGAAAATTTGGGAAATTGTTCGTAAATTCTGTAAGATGACCTCTGCTGCAAGGCACATGAACATACACTCCTCCCGCTGTTTCTCTAAGTGGATAAGCTGAAGCTCCTTCATCTGGCTCCTTATTTTCCCTTCCTAGTTCTGGCTGTTACTTTTTCTTTTCATGTTTCTTTGCCCATTTGTTATCAAATTTTTCAAAATCACTTCATTTATTAATCCACCCTGACGAAAGCCCAGGACCATCCAGGCCACTAGTATAGGGCTGAAACATGTTAGTGATTTAGGGTCATACGACCATTGTATCCTTTTAACCCCTATTATAGTTTTTAATCTTTCCCATCCACCCCAGTAATAAAGGGATACCTGGGATGTGGATGAGGAATTTTTATATTTAAAGTTACGGCCCCTATTTAATTGCCTTGATAAGAGCTCCCTGGAATAATGTTGAGCCCACCATGACCTTTAGGAGTCAGGGTGAACCCCATGATGAAGCATGCAACTACTAGAGTGGGTAAGGGTTACTTAAAAATAAAAAGTTTTATTTCCCTTCCCCACTCCTATTGGAGTGATGCATAGATTTGGAATGTGATCCCATTGTTTCCTTGCACACACGACAAATGTCCTGAGGGGATACTTATAGGTCAGTAGTAAGACCTCACACTTTAAACCACAAATCTCTGCAAACAAGAAAAACCATTCAACAATGGCTCATTCAAGTGTTTTAGACTCGAGTTGGCCCAGCAGTGGCGTCCTGCGTATGCCTCATTACGAGGCTGTTTTTAGGACCAGCCATTGCTGAGCTGGTTGCACCAGGGAACCTCTGTTCCCTGGTGGTGGAGCAGTGCAGAGAGCCTATATAATATGCAAGGCTGGACCGTCACGGTCCTCTGAGCATTATATGAGTTTACCCTCTACGAGCCTTTTCATGATGGGCTCACTGCCATGAAAAGATTGGCGGAGGGGAAACATGTAGCGCCCCCATGCCCCCGCTGCCATGGGGATGCATTCAGGGGGGCACTAAATGTGCCCCCCTGTTTGCTTGCACCCCCAGTTCCAGCACGGCATGGACTTCACAGTCCATGCCATGCTGGAACATTTTTGCCATTCCCATGGCAGTGCCCTTTTTCAAGGTACCGCCATGGGAACGGCAAAAGGACCATCCGCCTGCATGAGTTCAACTCGTAATCAGGTGCATGGTCTTTGTGCGGCTTTGCCGCTGCTGCACTGGCGGAGAGCCGGCGCAGGAGAGCCAAAGTCATAATTGGGCCCTTAGATTATGCAGAGTCTGAATTCATTAATCTCTTCACATAGAAACAATAAACATTTGCACTCGTCAAACCATTCACTCTCAACTCACTAATGCAAATACAATAATAAACAGAATGACCATAGATGTTGCATCACCCTATTAATACTCATACCTCCAAACAGCAACCGCTTTTGAAATTCGCACCTCGCCAGCTCCTCAATCTCCAGGCAATGGATTCCAGGATTCGGGTATTTAATTCTAACTTGTATAATTATTTATAGCTCTTTGCTCCAAACATTAAACCATCCTCTGCTACCAAAAAACAGTGATCTCTGTACCTTGACAGGAACTGTGATCATGATAGTTCTTATTGATAGCGCGGTCTGGGCCCTAAAATCATAAACTCAATTATAGTACTGTCACAAATCTACCATCACCTGCAACGTCAAGCCCCATTTTCCACACTAAATCATTCTTCCTTTTCGTGATGGATCTTGGAATGTTGTATTAGGAGTCAAGGAGCAAATCAAACTTCTCAAACTTAAATTTCATTAACAGTTTTAAGTTCAGTCAATAATGGGAGTTGGGATAACTTTTTAAAACCTTTATTCTCACTAAGAGATTAGTAAAGTTCTTTTCTTTATTTTGTCTTTATTTCAGTTAGTCCATAAATCAAATAAGTTTACAGAAATTTCATCAAAAGAATCTTAGAACAAAGCTTCAAATATATTTTGCATTAATGGAGTTCCATAAAGGAAAACAATCTGTATTCTAAAGATCAGGGTCAGAGTTCCAGACTTCAAGAACCCATGAAGAGTTTGTTTTCAAAGAAAAGAGTGAGATCAGAGGAGCATAAGGCTTCAAAACCAAATTAGAGTAGCAGAACTTCCCATAAAGAGTAGTTCATAAGACTCTGAAGAGTCTCAATGAATCTAAGTAAATCAGCATACAGTTGCAGTAGCAATCTGTCAGATATCAAATAGCAAAGGTAAGGCAGAGAGGGAAAACAGTAACAACAGTAGCCACAACCGTTAGGGGTCCGGCAAAGGAAAAGGGAAAAGCGTAAAGGCGTTGCCTCTACCTAGGTACACGTACTCATATAAAAGTCAGGAAAACATGTTAAAACATTGTATCAGGGTTCTTCTTCCATGGACCAATAAGATTGGCAGCATTTTTCGGTAAGCAGGTTCAGATCTTCCGTTCCCATGAAAATACATGCAACTTATACTATTTATCATAAGGTTAGCTACAGACAGTCTTGCGTAGTTAGTTTCTGGAAACATTAGACTTGGTTCCCATAAGAATTTAACCACAGATCAACTTTTTACATCTCAATTTGTTTCACTGCAAGAACAATAAACTACTAACAAAAAGGTAAAATCATTGTTAGGTAATGCATTCCTTTTACTACGAATCAAGCATTATTGTTTAAATTGCCCAAGTTAATCAAATGTTATATGAAACATAAGAAAAATATAAAGTTCATGACATTTGATTAATAAAATATTGCTTATTAGATAACATATTTGTTAAACCGGATCATTCTGCAGTTATGACAATCATTTCTAAGCATGTCAGTTTAAGGTCAAGCTCCTAATTAGCGTTGTGCACATCTCAGCAATATTAGGTTAGCTTCTAGTTAAATGAAAATGTATTAACAGCTTTTCTATGGCATCAACAAAAGAGAAAGCAGCCGGGTTATAGACAACTGCACTACCTAGGTCAGTCACGTGGTGTATATGTATTGCCCGCCTCAAATGGTCAGCTGCCACTTGACCACAAATAGAAACATACACAGAAGATAGATGAGAGGCAATAGACACTAGTAACAAGTAACACGATGCAAGGTGTACAGTTTGATAAACAATCAATAGTCGTTTGTTGAGGTCTTTGTATGTCTTTATTTCAAATATGCTTGATGTGCATCTTTAGAAACAGCCAACGCGTTTCGCCCAAACATGGGCTTCTTCAGGGCTGCAATTGCATACAATATACATGTATTTTAGATATCCTTGGTGCAAAAACAAGAATATTTAATAAGTCATTTGAGAGAGAGAGAGAGAGAGAGAGTGAAAGAGAAAAAAGAAAGAAGAGAAAAGAAAAGAGAAGAAGGTTTTGGATTGGACAGTCATAGTCCAATGGAAGGAAGGCCGCGAAGGAAATGCCCGTGTGGTGAATACGTGGTAGTAAGAGTGTGCGAATTGGACATTGACATTGGAAAACAGAGTCTCTCATTCATCACGACTCACTCTACACTCAATCATGAGGTCTTTAGAATACTTGGCAAACACTGGACACTTCTTAAGGGGGTGCCTGGAGTTAACAGTATCATTTCAGAGAGACCATCTATATCTATGACATTCAAGAGAAGCAGAACAATCAGGGACGCTTTGTGTCCAAGCTACACCTTATGTAAGACACCACAACGACAAGGTTGGCTTCACAAACCCTTGGGATTCTACACTTGTGGCACTTGCAACATTTGCAACTTAGACTGCAACAAAACTATGACCTTCAGCTACAACCCAGGTACGCAGCACAAGATACGGCAGTTTATTAACTGTCTCACCAACTTTGTCATCTCTGTACTTATCTGTGGATGTGACAAGATCTATGTGGGAAGTACCACAAGACAGCTCAAAACACGCATTCAAGAACATCGTAGGGCAGTACTCAATGGAGACACAGCATACGCACTAGTTTCTCACAAGTGCAGAAGTGGAGTAGACAAAACAAAGTTCCGCTTCCATGGCATAGATGTTGCCCTAAGTAACATAAGAGGGGGTGATAGAGAACTGGCACTTAGACAGCTGGAAGCTAGATGGATATGCAGTCTACGTACCTCAACACTAGGTCTCAATACTGACAAAGAAATGCACTATTTCTTTTAATGGTCTCAGTGATTTAAGCACTTTTGCCACTATGAGACTCCCCAATGTATCTGGATCTGTCTGCATGCACAAGTACTATTCATTACTATACACTCCATTATTAGACTTGTCTGCGTGTATGAATTTTGCGCTCCTATGTTATACTTTTTGAATAACCTTAAACCCCCTTTTTTTAAGATCTGTGGCACTGCAATGTATTGCACGTCCACTTAGGACATGGGACTATCCCTGTATGTCTATTCAATAATGTTGAGATTGGTCTATACCGATCTGTTTCTAAATTTATAATTAAGCCCTACTAAATTCTGATTAAATTGTCAAGTGGATCATTGTGTGACCACATTGGTTACACTGCATTGAAATTTTAACAAGTGATAGTTTTCTCCCTTTACCTCTCATGCTGCTATCATGACCATCGATCTGGAGATAAATGTTTGAGTGGGCCCACGCTCCAGCAAGAGCAATAATGATGAATGCCAGAGCATTCAATTGAAGTACTTGGGAATTTTAGGCTTTTTTATTTTATTGAAATGTTATTTTAAAAAACTGGACACTGCACCTATTTCATGGTTGTGAATTTTGGTGAAATCAGTTTCCAGTTCAGGACAAAGGTCAAATGATGTTCCTTCCTGTGATGCCATTTTGGTGATTTGATGTCCATGTTCATACTCTCCAATTGCAGGGAAATAAAAAATACATTTATTCACATATGAATGATTAGTTCAAAGTAGAATGACTCCTCTACTTTAATTCTAAAGTAGAATGACTCCTCTACTTTAATTCTTTAAAATGTGGTTGTTTTGCTATTGCATGAACATTTCAAGCACATAAGAATACTTGTTTCGGTTGGTTTCATTGCTTGTATGTTGCACGCTTCTTGAATTTTTCAATGGTTTGAAAACCAATTACTTTGGCTCTGACTTTTTTGCCAGTGCACAGCAGACTCTGTGTTAATACCTCTTGGATTGCACATATTAGGACAAAGAACCGTGCAACTTATTTGTCACAGTGTCCTTTTACATAGCACAAATGAATTTCAGGCCTTCTACGTATCCTCACTGTAAACCCTAAGTATCTTTGAAATGCGTTGTCTGCAGATTAATTACATTTCTTTTTATTGGTTATTATGACAACCAATGGTGGATTTTTGTCTGAACTGTGTAAACTGTGAGAGCATTATCTTTCATTGTTTGGACAGTAGATTGGGTGAGATAAGTAAGAGATATAACATACAATTCCTTGCTATGTTCCTGTGTGGAAGTGTTTCTTCCGTACTTTGCAGATGGGAATTTGATGATTAAAGAGATGAATAGGTAGATGTATTTACCATGATGTAAAACCTTGCCGAACTTCTCGGTATAGGAGTTAAAATGTGTAATAGCCCTGTGCATTGACAACACTAATTAAGTAGCTTTCTGTGGGACAAAAATCACTTTGAGGTAGGCCAGAAGCCTGGCAGAGTCAGAAGATTAGTTGTAATCTCCAGGGTGTATAAACTATGAATTTATGAATGTTAGTGGATATCTACTTTACTAGACATCAACTGGTTAGTCCATTGGGCACTGGGAAGTGGTCGGCATGTGGGACATTTTTGCTATAAATTCATAACAACACTCTAAGCACTCTAAGCAACACTGAATAGATAAAACATGACGCTTGTCCAGTTCGAAAGTACATATTTACATTAGGCACTAATGCATTTTATGGGATATACATTTTAGGTATACCACTGAACCATCAAAATTGAAAACCTTATGGTTTGTTTCACAGTGGCAAGATCTCATGAGTGGTATATATTCATCTTTCAGTTATTGTAGACTTCCCTTCCCTGTCAATATATGGAACACAATACCGAGAAAGACTCTTCAGGCTGATTGTGATTTTCTTCTACTTGTGAAAAACAATCGAGACTGAAGCCATGCAAAGCATCAGGGGTAAGGACCATGCACAAAGAGAGCAGGTCTGGATTTGCAGATATGTTAATAGGCAGCCACATGCATACATGGCAGCACCATATGAAACTCCATAAAACAAATAAATATGTTTATAAATAAACAAATGCCAGTCTTTAGTTATCTTCCAGTTTCTAGCAGCAGACTTGAGTCACATTGCTTTTTCTGCCTCGTTGTAATTTGATGAGAAAGCCTTAGGCTTTGCCTGAAGCAATCTGTATCCAGCTGCTGGCGACTGTGTGCAAAATACATTATGGAGGGTCATCTTTTAGTGCTGCATTTGGGCAGGTAGATAGCACTTCAAGTTCTTTTCCATCATCAGCGATTGACTAGGTCAGACTCCTTCCATGACCCACGCCATTTCTCAGGATGTGAATCAGACCACAATCAATAATGTTGGGGGGCTAGAATAGCTAAGCGTGAATCGGCACTTATTAAATTTGAGATTGTAGTAGGTAAAGAACTGATAATTGAAGCTGGTTTTTAATCTGAGACTTAATTTCAGTATTTAAATATGTGTCACCTGGTATCATCAAGCGGATTTAAGTGGTTTCACTTTTTTTAGACAGTCGGGCAGGGGAGATACTAAAAAGCATACTAAATTTCATCAACAGGAAGTAGCAGATGCGCAGTCCTCCTCATCTTGTGATGTTAAATTCAGTTGATGATTGTTGACAAAAATTTCAAGACACGCATTTCCAAGCGAAGGATAATACCTGTGCACTTAGGAAAGGGATAAATGTTTGCATAATCATGTGGTTTCCCACAGGCAGACGATCTGGGAAATACAAAATACACCTGAAGTATTTTACACTATAATTACACTGTTAATTTTCAGTAAAAGTCTATGTATAATGTGCTTACTTATAGGGGCTTTGAGTCCTTACAACTGTTCATCCGTACGTCAGTCGTTGTGTCAGTCGCAATTTTCTTTCGCCCGTTATAACATAGAGCATTGGTCAGTGGGTCAGCCCCTTCAGCCATTTGCTAACTTTACTGTGAGTGAAGGCATTCTGCTCTTTCACAGGGAGCACATCCACACACTGAGGACCCGAATCACAAAGACTCTCCAGAGTCCTGGCATAGGCTTCGCTGTCTTGGTGGAATGTCCACACTTGGAATGTCCACACTCGTGGAGGACTCTCTGCACAGCAGAGAGTGCATCGTTCGGAAATTCTGCTACAGGTGCGGAGAGACCACCACCACTGTGGAGCCGCCGCCATGACTGCGGAGACTCTTTGTGAATCGGTCCTAAAGTAGTTCCCTTCCGTGCCAGCGACTTCTATTGCAATGCATGATTTTTTAAGCCAGAAACATATTGTTTATTTTAACCATATTTTTATTATATTGGCTAGTGCTCGGCAGTTCCCCCAACAATAACGTTTTATAAAAAAAGTGAAAAAACAAGCAGTGACAAAGCCAAAAGGCTGGAAACCTGTGCCAGACTATTGGCTATCCTACAATTTGTTGCTGTTTGTACTGGACATGTGCAAACGGTCTCTAAATAGTTGTCAACTGGTGCTGTTTTTAGGGTCGAGCCTATTAAAGCATTTGCTAGCACATGCATCTCGCTTACAAGACTCTGCTGTAGACACAAAAGGGCTTGGAGCCTGGCCGTCGCTTACCATAGTGCCATTATCGGCAACTTCTCCCACCCCCAGTCTGAGCATGCAAGAATGAATAAATACACAAGACAACTTTGTAGTGGGAAAATATTGCTGCAGGTTTATTCCATACAGGAGTATGCAATATGTGGGTTATCTTACGGGCGATCCAAGGGCGGGCAGCTGTGCCAACCTATGCTGCCCCCGCCCGCCTGGTGAGCCAGCACTGTGGGACACCCCGTCAGTGCTACCTTTGATGATCCTCTTCCGGATCACGTGACACGTTGGTCTGTTCTACTCACGCCCTTTTCAGGGCGGAGCGTAGCAGGGCAAACCCCCGGTTGGTCAGGCCCCCAACCGCCCGAAGGACTAACGGGGCGCCGTCGCGGTTTTCCAGGAACCTGCCCTGAGGCTCCTGGTCTTTGGCTCTGGCACCCCTACTGTGCCGCGCAGAGGTACCCTTACTGTACCGGTCTGCCGCAGAGGTACCCTTACTGTACCAGTCTGCTTCCAGATCGCCCTGTAACTCCGCCACAGCTCTGGAGGCGGCTCCCGTCGCCGCGAGAGCCCCCACCAAAACAGCTCATTTCCGACCTGCAACCTGCTTTCTAGGGCCTCGTGCATGTCCAGTGGAAAGTGTCCATGCCCACCTGTGGCAATTGCACCCAAGTTTGTCAACCTAACCTAGGCGTACGCCTGGATGGCCATGTTGACAATGGACCCCATCTTTAGCAAAGTAGCCTTTAACATTAGCCTGGAACAGCTCGTCTCTGGTCTGCGAACTTACGCCATGAACTGTTCACTCTTACAGGATGTTCAACGGCCTCCTCTGACTTGGCTCTGTGCCACCTCTGCGGGGATCATCTCGGACCACCAGAGTTACATAGACCCATGTAGTTGCTGATCTCACCAAAACAGCTCATTTCCAGGCCTCCTGCAAATCTAAGGGAAGGGATTCTCCCTACTGGTGATAGATGAACCCCATCTATATCACAGTAGCCCTTGACGTTAGCCTGGATCAGCTAGTATCTGATGAAACCAAAGGCCCTTCTGGCCTGTGAACCTGTGCCAAGAACTAATCCCCCTCCTGCGGGAAAGTACCACTGCCTCACAAGACCGAGCCCCGTGCCCACTCTGGGTGGGCCGATTTCAGACACCATGGCTCACATTGCCCCAACTATTTGCTGCTCTCACCTAGCTGCCATCCTTCTAGCACCGTGTGTGCCTGAACACCTGCGTCTAACGTTTGCGCTGTCCCTCTGCTTTCTAAATCATGACGCAAGGGCATGGTCATAACTGGAAGTATGTGCCAATGATCGAGGGTGCCCTCCCGCCCTTGCCATGCATCCCTTATTCCTTATGGGAATTTCGCCTGCTCAGTTCCCTATGTGGTGAAACCCCCCTCGGCATAACAGCTTAGTTAACATGTCTGCATTAATACAGTGCGCACTGTCTGCAATAAGGTGCCTGACGTTACCCTTGGGGCTAATGTAGGCTCCCACCCTCCTGCAACCTTTAGTTTCAATCCTCCCGTATTTAAAGTGCTTTAACACCATTTCCCAAAAATTTGTGGGACAGCGTCACCCTTGCTAGATGACCGCTTCCACAACCAGCCTATCTGCTGGGGCTGTCAGGGCGGAGAATATTGTGCTAACTGGAGCAACCCAAAACCTGCCCATAGAGCAAGGGGCCCCTACTCTGATGCAGTTGCCCAGATATTTGCACTGGACCCATTGGCTTGCTTAACTAAAGCTCGATCCCGTGACCCTTGGAGCTCAATCCAGCTGTGGACCTCGTTTAATTGGGTATCCCTGGAATCATTGCCCTCCACAACTTCAAGTCCGCATTCAGCTTCCTTTCCAGGCACCTTAAAATGCAGGGTTGGGCATACCAACCCCACATGACCAGGGGGTCATGTGTGTATCACCCATGATAATGTTAGAATCTAAGGTTCCCAGGTTCAAGGATTTCCGCAGCCCTCTTTTGAGGGTCTGCTGAGACCACACTGCCTCACAGCATGTTACCCCGCTACCTCCTGCAGCTCCATTAATGCCCTGTTGTGTCCCTGAAAAGACACCTGACAGGGTGAACTGTCTGATGAAACCAGGAATAAGTGAAAATAGGCAAGAGTGCCCTCATGTACTTGCCATGAATCCCTCCTGTCTTACAGAATTACACCTGTTCAGCTCCTGCTGAGGGACTTCCCTTTTTCTTAACTGCTAACCCCGTGTGCAGACGTGACATTAAATGGGTAACATCCCGGTTAGTGCCCACCTAATGTGCTATGCTGGGAGCAACTAGGCACCCCACATACCTTGTTTCCCTAATTGTTGGGACAGCAGCACCCTATGTTGGCTTCCGGCGTCCCCAACCCGCCTGGCTGGTCCCGCTCTCCAGGCGGGGCATTCGAGCTTAACGGAGCAACATGGAGCCTACCCTTGGTTCTAGGGTGCACTTACTGCGCCCAGTAGACCAGTTTGCACCAACCTTCTTGATTGCTAAACCCTAGTGAACCTCCTAATGGTGTCACATCTGGTTAGAAAGGGTAATGTATTGTGCCCACTATTAGCACCACCGCACCCTATCGTGGAGTGACAACTGACAGTCCACCCTGCAGCTGACCCTGTTGCTTAATACGGCCCATTAATGCCCTTGCCTGTCCTTCAACGGCACTGGCAACATAATGCCCAGCAGTTTGGTGAAGGGGGTTTTTGGTCCCAGCGTGCGACCCAGCTCATACTAGTTTGCACAGTCCCGGTTAGCCTAGGTGAATGGTCCCTCTGAGCTCTGTGTGGGGCCTATTTCACACTTAAACAAATGCCTATTCGCATGAATTTAGAGTGATGCAAGATTGGACTGGCGGCTACCATTCTCACTCACGCCTGCATATACTAGGCTCAGAACACGGAACACTTGCTCTATAATCCCTTGGATACTTATGTCCAGCTACGCCAATCGATAATGGCTCTGCTTGATCATACTGACCGAAGACACATCAACTAACCTGCCCCCAAACTCTGCAACAAACATGACCAGCTGCCCACCAACAAACCATCCCCAGCACCCGGGGGGCATGCCGCCATTCCTTGGCTTGTACACCGACGAGCTTAAGATTAATAATGGTATCGAAGGACCCATCTCTGAGGGCATGCGTGCAACACTATCCACTGCCTCACCCTAGTCACTAAAACGTTCTTTAATACATTGTGGCCGGTTTGAGCATTAACTTTAGCTTACTGCTCCAGCCCATTTTGACCCCAACTTTGGTAGTAGCATGCCCTTAATGGTACGTGACCTTCTACAAGCACTGCGCAGAGTTCCCCATGACCACTGGAGACTCCTCTGGTGACGCATGCCCCCGGTGAGGGTGAAGAGCTCATCCTTTCAAGGAGTCAGACCTCGTTATGCAGCGAAAGATGCACGTGGGGCACTCGAATAAGACAAAATAACTATTCTTTGCAAAAGAGAACCTGTACGTCACTATTGTCTATCTTGGGACAGAAGAAGAACCATGATATTATCACTGATCAAATCCGATGTCATATTCGCTACCTCTGTCATTCTCATAAAATCGCCATATCTGACTGACACCGCACTCTCATCCTATGCTTTGTGTGATCTTGGCCCACTTTAGTGTGAGCAGAGCACCGCGATGCATACTTAGCTTCATGGTCGGTAATGCGCAAGTAAACTACCCCCTCCCATCAAGTTGGGTTGCACAGTACATAGTAATGGGTGCAGTGGGCTAGTTACTCTCCTGGGGCCCCAATGCCACTGCACTTGCAGTGCTAATGAAAGCTTTGTCGTTTTGGCTGTGTCAACTTTGTTGCCTGCCCCCCCTACAACCTCATGGAAATAGTGCTGAACTCTCACTTACTACACTGCGGAGTGAGCCCACTGTATTCACCAAAGTTCTTCACAATTCCGCTTCTACTAATTGGGAACACGTTCCCCCATGGTATCTTGGCGCTGCATAACATGTTTATTGTTACTCAACTCCATGGTACTCGTTTTATCGACCTCAGAAGGATACATGCTGAGTGGACCTACCAGGATCTGAACCTGTGACCGAGACATTGAAACAAGCCACTTTCTGTTCTGCCACTCCCCAGGCCTGTGGAATAGTCTCCCAGGGCCGACATCTGGCACTTGAACCCTTACTTGGACGGGCCTGAGCTGGAAACCCAGATCTAGACAGCCTGCCAACCAGCTGACCACGTCCAATACCAGAGTGTCACACATCCACTCCGTAGCCTGGATACTAAACCCGGCATAGATGTATCAGAAGACCTATCTCTTGGCGCCTGTCTACCACAACTTTCGCTGCGTGTCCTAGTCTGTTAAAATCCGGGCACAAGGTAGCCTGCCCCGCTAAGCCCACGAAGAAATCGCAAGACACCTCCAGCAAACGCCTGGCCAAGCAAATACTACCGGCCACCTCACCCCCGTTACCGTACCTCTCGTTGCGTGAAACCAAGTCCACAACATGCCAACACAGGTTTGCCCCCAAATGGCAGTACGATTCACGATGGGAAACATGACATGAGAAAGAACACCACGTCCCGCAACACTTACTTCCAAGTAATGCCCACCGCGATGGAGAGCACAGACTCCTGTTGCCGAAACCCAAGGAGCACAAAGCAAGGAGGCCCCCAGCGAAATATTTCCTAGTAGCTCCATATTTGCCAAAACACCGAATTGCCCGTCAATATCAGTGAAATATAATCCTGGTACTATGGCATATTCCTAAAAAGCACTTTACCAATGTAATTATCCCTTGGTGCTAGCCGAATAGGTGTATTACCCAATTAAGTTATTTTCCTTCATCTTAGAAAGAGGACGGTTGTATGTGCTAACCTGCAAGTCAAATCTAGGCAGCACTCGCAATAACCACCTGAGCTACACTCAGACTCGGTCCTACAGCGATCTCCGCTGGAGGCGGTCAATGGGTATACCATCAGTAATATCCATCCACTTTATTTTATTAAGGAGGAGCGCAGGCTCAAAGTGTTCCAACCGCCCCCCTGGAAAATTCCATTTGACAGCAAGCTCCTAGAAGCTTTCATCGGGTGACCGCGCTCTACAATGTAGAGAAACACCCGTCAAAACCGATGTATTCCCTTTCTCAGACTGCGCAACCGCTGGCCCCCGCTCCAGCAAAGGTAAGTCATTATGTCAAAGTTAATAAATAATTACAGGACCTTGAGCAGTGTCTGCGCACTAGGCCAGATGTAAGGGCTCATGCTATGTGTGACATTTTCATCATTTCCGTGTAATGGGTGATATTTCACCAGCTATGAGTGACCCCTTTTCACAAGCATAGTCAAACAATGAAGACGATACAACATATTACTATCAGAAAATGCACCAATCTAGGGCAACCACATCCTTAAGCTGCTCCTACCCCTGCTGCAAAGCACCCGAAACAGGAGGGACCTGAGCGCTGTACGTTTGCCTTTTTGGAAATAATGGAGGGCAAATAACCGAAGGGACTCCCACGTCGTGTCTACCTCTAGGCTCGAACCCCGGTCCCCTGGACACAAGTCCGCCACGCCACCAGGTGACCTACACCCCTCCCATAAGCTCCTCCCACAAGTGCTGCAGTGTGGCAGCACATCCTAAAGCTCGGACTAGGGCCGTACTCCCTACACATATCAGCAATACCTGTCTCTTATTCCAATAAAGGAATATGTGTGTTCAGCCGGTCCATCCTTGCCGCTGCCACCAACAACCCCGGGCTGCATGTGCTGGAGGGTCGTCTCAGACCGCCCGACCTGCTGCCGCTGCTCGTGGTCCACCTAGGGCCAGTGACATCCCAGAGGCTCCGGGCCGTAAACATTAGATTTTACTGCAATTAATCGTGTGCACGCTTGATTAGGGATGATAAATTGCACCCGAACTTCTGCTTACTATTCACATCAGGCATAGGGTGCGGCCCGGGCGAAAACCCCACGCGCATGGCAGCCGCCATCTTCTGCCACCCATACTTAAAACTTGAGCGCCAGGCAGCCTGCCACCCATACTTAAAACTTGAGCGCCAGGCAGCCTGACGCCGCCGAAGCCCCCCTCGCACCGCCGAACACAGAGCATCACCCGGCCCGGCTCCATCCCGTCGGAGGTCCGCAAAATTGGTGCGCCCCCGGTCCGAGAACGGCCACACGGCCCGCACAAGCTCACCCGCGGGGCGATCCAACGGCAGTGCACGCAGTGAAAGATTCCAACATGTGCATACCTTGCCCAAGGCCCCCCCACAACATAAAGTACCCCAGGCCTGCAGGATGGTGCAAACAAGATATTGTCGAGCTGCGGCAGCCACTCCTCATTCCGCAGTATAATGACGAGTGCCGCAGTACGAGGGGTATCACACTAACAACCAACAATGTGACCCCCGCCCGTCTAACTAGCCCTGAGCCAGCATGCCGCTTCGCGGCGCGTCCTAAAGCTGCACATCTCTGGCAGGGGACAAGACCCACACCGGGGCACCAAGCGGAGGGGGTAGGTAGGCCGACTCACGCTCACACCGATGCTCCCACCGCAACTCCAAGATGAGTGTTGTTCTGACCCTAACGGTCAGGCCCATTGAGCTTCCTCCTGCCCCATGCAGCGTTGGCGCTGGAACCCTCATGGGGCACACCATCGGGTCACTACCGGGATCTCCTGCGCCACACCACCACGGCCAACAAACCACAGCCTCACATGAAGGCATAGGAGCGCTCCACACGAGCACCGCATCTACATTACCCTTCAGGCACAGGGAGCTTATGTGTTTTGCCGAGGATCACAGGATGCGAACGCGACCCCGAGGCTCGAAACCTGCTGCTTCCCCCTGCTACACAACACACCGCCTGGCCAAAGGCTCGGGGACATCCAGGCCCCTGACCCCCCGCCCAGGTCACCCGTGCGACCAGGCTCCAACACGCGGTTGGAGCCACAGACCTAAAGGAAAGCCCAGGGGGGGGGGGCTACAGCGCCAACACACTCACGGGTACAAAACCGGACGCCAGACCACGAACGATGGCGTCCTGGATGGCGTGTCCGACCACCCTAGTGGGCCCCCGCTGACGCCATATACAATAAACAAGGAGTCTGCCGCCTCTAAGAGCTCCCAGCCACACCGGAGTGCGGGGAGTCATACTCGAAGCCCAAGGCGTTGGAGGAAGTCCCGGGATTTCAATCTCGGGGGCAGTTCTAAAGCGGTCGCCCCCAGCTTACCGCACCCCCAGCACAACCCATGCTGCGGCCAGCACGACCCCGCGGGCCTTCGCTAGGCCCAGACAATACCTCCACGGAGCCCTAAGAACTCCACAAGCTCGGACCGCAGCAGGCAGTGCCTAAAGAAGGGAGGGACAACCTCACCTCACAACGCAACCCTGGACCGGCACGATACGATCCCACGAAAACGACCCTCCGCGCTGAAGACCACAAAACGGCGTGGCTGGGAAACATCCAGCACAAAAGTCATCAGTCCAACTGACCACATCCTCTCCCCACAAACCACTGGAGACACGCTGTGAGAGGCAGGGGCAAAACACACCAACCCCGACTCACCTTGACAAACCCGACTAGGCGGCGCAACGATGACCCCGGCGAGCCTGGACAACGTTTCCAGTGCGGGGGTGGGACCGCAACAACGCCGGCCGACGCGAGACAACCAGTCAAGACGGCGTGGTTGGCGAACAGAGACCGCCAGGAGGGGCAGGGGAGGCATATATGCCCTGCCCCCCCATCACACCGGAAGGACGTCACAGAGGTGACCTAGCTGGAGGGCTCCACAGCCCCTCCAAAGACTAGAGCGGGTGGGCAGTGCCAAAATGGCACTAAAGGGCCGCCCTGCTGAGGTGGCCCCCTGCGGGGGCCGCGGACAGCCGCATTTATCTTCTGCAGCATCACTCGTCTTTGCAGCCGTCTTCATTGGAAACTGCAGCTGAAACTTCACTTCTGATGCTTGCTCTGGAGAGGGACCAAGCACAGATGAGTTCAACTTAATCTGTGCCCGCCCGCTGCTCCCAACATGATTCAGGTACTATTTATTGCCCCCTCCCACTCACCCTCTGATGCTCCCTCTATAGCCCTTTTTTAAAATGTATTTCTTCCCCCCTCCCTCTGCTGCGGCCAGCTGGCAGTCACAGGAGGACGGAGCTAATTCCATTGGCACTGGCCCCTGCAGACTATGTGTGTTGCAGTGCGGCACCAACTGCCCTCTCCCACCCCTCCCCCCGACCCCAGGGAGTGCGTTTGGCAATTGGGTAGAGATGCACAACTAGTTTTACTAGTGGTTAACTGTATCACCTTTATCCCGAAAGTACATATCAGTTTAAAGCAATACCCCAAGTGTACAAGGCAGGTAGCTGTTTTTGTACTTTAAATTAGTATTTTTACAGTCCAAAGTATGCACGATTGCTGATGCTGCTTTGTATTAAGCCATGCTAGTGTTTTCAGTATTTGCAAAACTTCCTGCATGCTAATTTGGCATTGGTGAAATGTTAGTATTGTGCTGTAAGTGCCAGGTTACAAAGCATTTTCACCACTACTATTCAGTTAGAGCAGTGTCACACCACACAATAGATACCTAACAAAATGCAGACCGTAACCAGGTGCATAATTGTGCACACAAATGATGTGTTGTATGAAGGGTGGCCTATTTGCACACTGTATTATGCTGCTTTTGCTCTTGGGCTCTAGATTGCTCGGTAATTCCACTCCATCCCTTATTTGAAAGCAGTAACGTGATCGGTAAAACAGTATTACTTCTGGTTTTGGCACCTTCTCTAAATGGGATGGTGGTGTGGTTAATTGTATGAAGCCCCATCGTACATACCCCCTCAAGAAATATTTTCAGTAATTAAGTTGTTTTAAATGGTTAAAAAAATCAAATTGTTTCAGCTGAAAGCCACACTATGATGCAATTTAAAAATACAATATACATTTATATAAAAAATAGCAGTTTCGGTTCAACAATGTTAGCACAAGGACCTTGCTGTTGTCAAGTTGAATCTCATCTTGTTAATTTCCATGCATATAAAATATGAGAAGCAACAGGTTGGTAGCTCTTTCAGCATAGGACCTTAACCTCTTAAGTTCTTACATTGTAAGCCTTAAATGTGGGACGTAGGAGTTGTTTCCTATGTCTCATTGTAATTGAGCACAGCAGAAAGACGTGTGCTAAAGTAGAACTGAGTTTGTTTTTGCCAGCAAGCAGCCATATCAAAAACAGTTAGCAATAACCTCTGGCCGATGCTCACACTGTTTATTGATTGCAGAACTTTATGGCCAAATGCCTGCACGCTTTCCATATCCAAATATTGACATTTTTAGGTTGACTCTAGCAGTGTGCATGCACTGCTCTGCGAGGCATGGTGTATACAGAACATGCACTTCAAGCCGGCCCATCGCTTGTAATTGGTTTTTCTGGGGGCCTTTCTAAACTCCTTACTTTTAAATGGCAAATCGTGCCCATTTGTTCCTCCTTTTGGTCTGTCGGTCCCTCCCATAGCGACTGGCCCTGTTGCAGGGCTCATTTCGCTTCTGTCCATTTCAGTTTGTTTCGTGCACTATTTTTTCCGATTGCCTGCCTCGTGTTCTGGAAATGTTGCAAACGTGAGCAGCTGACTAGTGTTACTGATTTCCTCTCCCACCCACCGTTTCTGTGTGTTCTCCCGTTCTCACCTTAGCTGTCACTTATGATCTACAGAGTCTGGGTCACTGAAGATCGAGTTGACCAGACACAAAGTTATAATGTTAGAAATTCGACTTTACCTGCTAGCTCCCTTTCACCCAAACTTTCGTTTCTAGCCTTAATTATGTTTCACTTGTTTGGAGCCCGTTGCTCCGTTTCTGTAAACAGGGCTGTAAACCTTGCTCTTCATCTAGTCTCAAATGTGGCAGCTGTGTCTCTGTTCCCAGTGGTAATTCCCCTTACTTAGTACTCTAGGCAGTGCTGCAGCTGCGTCTCTGTTCCCAGTGGTAACTCCTCATTCTTAGCCCTCTAGGCAGTGCTGCTAGCTGCTTCTCTGGTCCCATCGGTAATTCCTCATTCTAAGTCCTCTAGGCAGCGCTGCAGCTGTGTCTCTGGTCACAGTGGTAATGCCTCATTCTTAGTCCTCTAGCGAGTGCTGCTAGCTGCTTCTCTGGTCCCAGTGGTATTTCCATATTCTAAGTCCCCTAGACAGTGCTGCAGCTTCTTCTCTAGTCCCAGTGGTAATTTCTCATTCAAAGTCCTCTAGACAGTGCTACAGCTGCTTCTCTTGTCCCAGTGGTAATTCCTTATACTTAGTCCTCTCGGCAGTGCTGCTAACTGCTTCTCTGGTCCTGTCGGTAATTCCTCATTCTAAGTCCTCTAGACTGTGCTGCTATGTGCTACTCTGGTCCCGTCGGTAATTTCTCATTCTAAGTCCTCTAGACAGTGCTGCAGCTGTGTCTCTGTTCCCAGTGGTAACTCCTCATTCTTAGCCCTCTAGGCAGTGCTGCTAGCTGCTTCTCTGGTCCCATCGGTAATTCCTCATTCTAAGTCCTCTAGGCAGCGCTGTAGCTGTGTCTCTGGTCACAGTGGTAATGCCTCATTCTTAGTCCTCTAGCGAGTGCTGCTAGCTGCTTCTCTGGTCCCAGTGGTATTTCCACATTCTCAGTCCCCTAGACAGTGCTGCAGCTTCTTCTCTAGTCCCAGTAGTAATTTCTCATTCAAAGTCCTCTAGACAGTGCTACAGCTGCTTCTCTTGTCCCAGTGGTAATTCCTTATATTAGTCCTTTCGGCAGTGCTGCTAACTGCTTCTCTGGTCCTGTCGGTAATTCCTCATTCTAAGTCCTCTAGACTGTGCTGCTATGTGCTACTCTGGTCCCATCGGTAATTTCTCATTCTAAGTCCTATAGACAGTGCTGCAGCTGTGTCTCTGGTCGCAGTGGAAATTCCTCATTCTAAGTCCTCCTAGACAGTGCTGCTAGCTGCTTCTCTGGTCCCAGTTGTAATTCCTCATCCTTAGTCCTCTAGGCAGTGCTGCTAGCTGCTTCTCTGGTCCCGTCGGTAATTCCTCATTTTAGTCCTCTAGGCAGTGCTGCTAGCTGCTTCTCTGGTCCTAGTGGTAATTCCCCATTCTAAGTCCTCTAGACAGTGCAGCTAGCTGCTACTCTGGTCCTGTCGGTAATTCCTCATTCTAAGTCTTCCAGACATTGCGGCTAGCTGCTACTCTGGTCCCGTCGGTAATTCCTCCTTCTAAGCCTTCGAGACAGTGCTGCTAGCTGCTACTCTAGTCCCATCGGAAATTCCCACATTGTAATTCCTCTAGGAAGTGCTTCAGCTGTGTCTATGTTCCCATTGGTAATTCCACATTCTTAGTCCTCTAGACAGTGCAGCTAGCTGCTACTCTGGTCCTGTCGGTAATTCCTCATTCTAAGTCTTCCAGACAGTGCGGCTAGCTGCTACTCTGGTCCCGTCGGTAATTCCTCCTTCTAAGCCTTCGAGACAGTGCTGCTAGCTGCTACTCTAGTCCCATCGGAAATTCCCACATTGTAATTCCTCTAGGCAGTGCTTCAGCTGTGTCTATGTTCCCATTGGAAATTCCACATTCTTAGTCCTCTAGGCAGTGCTGCAGCTGCTTCTCCGGTCACAGTGCTAATTCCTCATTCTTAGTCCTCTAGACAGTGCTGCTCGCTGCTTCTTTTTTAGCCTTTCTACGGGATCCCGAACAAAGGCTAAAATAGGTGTCTGCTCCAGGAGATCAATTACTTCTCCCAGAGATCCGCAGTTCTTTTTTAATCCTGCCGCAGGACCCCATTAATAAAATACTCCTGACAAGGAGGGGGATCCTGTAGACAGTTTTAACTCACCACTGTCACAATCTATCACTAACAAAAACCAGCTCCGCTTTAATCAGGTGTTGAAGCACACCTAGGATGCACTCGGCATCCTAGGTGGGAACCCGATGATGAAGCATGTCACCAACTAGGTTGGTGGGATAGGGTTCTTTTAAAAACCTATAGGTTTTTCTCAAACAATTGATTTTTGAATGCAGAAAACTTTTCTTGAGGCCATTCTTTTTGTTGTATAGTATTGATTAAGGGAGAGGGACGAGCTCTCTTACTCCTCACTCTTTTCTTGTTGAAAGACTTATCAGTGATTCCTCATTCTAAATTCTTTAGACAGTGCTGCAGATGCTTTTCTGGTCCCAGTGGTAATTCCTCATTCTAAGTCCTCTAGGCAGTGCTGCAGATGTGTCTCTGTTCATACATCGATTACACTCCAAACCAAAACACATAGATCAAAGACATTGTCATTTACAACGCCAATAGCTCTAACTCTGACAAATGCGAGACCTATTGCATTGCAAATGCTTGTTATTAATGTGTGTCATGTCCACAGGGGGATCCTTTATAAGGTACACCTTATGAATAGGAGACGATTCTTACTTTTACACTCCAAGACCCTAATTCATTTTACTCCATTCCGTATAAGGAAAAAAATCAGAGCTGTCATTTTGTGGTTTATGACACTTGAATATATATGTTTTAAGGATGTGCAAAATTTTAATCATGCCAATAAAATGTGCAAATTTGTCATCAAGTTAAATATGTGTAGAATTCTGCACATTTCACAAGAGTGAAATCCCACACTATTTTGTAATGTTCATTTTCTGAACGGGCAGCAAATTTCAGGCAGGAGACTGTTTTGAGCAGAGAACAACGTTTTCCCCTTTCCCCCTTTTCACAAGAGATATTCCAAAATTATTTGATGTAATATCACAGAATTTTGCATAATTTTATTGAAAAAAGTAGCGATTTCGCACAATCGTATAAGCCACACATTTGTAACAATAGCAATGGAGTAAGTGGCCTTTTCAATATTTTACTCTGTCACTGGAATTATGTGGCAACTTTGTACAAAAGTATGTGGTGGGTAGAGTATACTAAATGAAGCAAGGAAAGCCAAATGTATAGTATTACCGGAGAAAATGCATATTGTTCTACACATTGGGCCTGATTCACAGAACTAACTTACGTCAAAAACGTAAAGTTAGTACTTTTTGGTATTCACAGAATACACTTACTCATTTTGGTATTCACAGAATGCACTTACTCATTTTGGTATTCACAGAATGCACTTACTCATTTTGGTATTCACAGAATGCACTTACTCATACTAACTTTATGTCCGCACTCGGGCCGGAGATTCCGGCCCGGTGGTGGAGATTCCGGCCCGGAGGTGGAGATTCCGGCCGGTGGCGGACATTCCGCCACCGGCCGGAATCTCCACAACCGGCCAGAATCTCCGCCTCCGGGCCGGAATCTCCACCTCCGGGCCGGAATCTCCACCTCCGGGCCGGAATCTCCACCTCCGGGCCGGAATCTCCGGCCCGACTGCGGACATAAAGTTAGTATGAGTAAGTGCATTCTGTGAATACCAAAATGAGTAAGTGCATTCTGTGAATACCAAAATGAGTAAGTGTATTCTGTGAATAGCAAAAAGTACTAACTTTAAGTTTTTGACGTAAGTTAGTTCTGTGAATCGGACCCTCCCTGTGGCATTATTGTCTAGCATTCTTGTCATTGTATGGTATTGATACAAAAGTGAGCTCATGCTAATAGCACACAGTTTTCTTAAGAAAACAATTAGATAAATTAACTATTTTCTGTTAGTTACTAACAGCCTGAACGAAGTGCAATTTGATCTTAGAACTTAAATGAAAAGCCACATATGCTTTTTGTTTATAATGTTTTTATATACTAGGTTGTGAGTGATCCTTTTAGTTTCGTTTTTCAAATGCCTGACCCAGCTACTTTGTCATCCTGTATTTTAGCAAACATTTCATTTATTGATTAGGGGCCAGTTTGGCTAAACTTTCACGCAACGCAACACAACAAAGGAATATGCTGTGCTGCTTTTCATTAAGAGAAGAGAACAGAAATGTGTCATTGCACAAAGGTGCTTCTGGTGATCAAGGCTTTGGCCGAAACGCATCTGTGGTGATTTGAAAATAAACCGATCTTCTTTGGAGTACCTCGTGTTGAACAGCGTTTCTCTCTTTGCTGCAATATATATATATTACCTATAGTTAGGTCTGCTTTTCCATAGAAGAAGCGTTTTTGGTTTACTAATAACTTTGGCCCCATTTGACGAATCGTCATGTAACTTTCTGAACAATGTTCATCCACCTCAGCTCTTTCCTGGAAAGTTTTGGGGTGATCCGTCAAGCAGGGGCTGAGAAAAAGGAGGGGGGGCAACATGTAAACCCCCCATGCTTTTTCTATAGATTTCTTTAAGACAGGTTACAACAAAAACTGCTGAACGGAATTATGCCAAATTTGGCAGGAAGCTAGATTTTGGTCCGCAGGCTGTGCTTTTGTGGTTTGGTTAAAATGTGTTCAGTAGTTTTTGAGATATTGAGGGTAAATAATAATTTAGTTAGCCGTGGTTTCATTAAAAAATAGAGCCCTGTGACTGGTCGAGAGGCCCATTTTTCCTGTGCGCCTTCACTCTCTTGTGGGAGCAAAAGTCTCCCATGAGTCCCGCGAGATCGAGGGTTCTGATTGGCTGGCTGTTGAAATGTTAGAAATTAAATGGCCCCCATTTCTGTTTATGGTGAAAAGTTGGAGGGGTTGTGGAAATGAAGTAAAAAAAGCTATATATGAGGGCAGCAGAAAGGTATGCTGTTCCCCTAGATTTAGAGAGTAGGTGTCTAAGGGATAACTACTGTGAAGATAACAAATATATATTGTTTTTAAGTACTTTTTACGATCTTGCGGGACTCTTGCAGGATCGTGATTAGTAAAAAGGAGTAGATAGTTCTCAATACAGTCTATTAGTAGAAATACATATTGTGGCCCTTGTTTTTGAGAGGGAGTGTGTAAGAGATAAGTACTGTGATGAGTAGAAGGTTACCTCTTATTTTTTTTTTTTTAAATATTACAATCTCGCAAGACTCTCACGAAGATCGTGAAAAATAGGAAAGAGCAGGTGATTGAATACAGTCTGGTATGCACATTTGTTACTGTAGGAAGGAGTCTTAGTGGTGGTGGCGTTTATCAGAGTCTACTATTTATGCCCATCGGCTTTGGAAGAGTTGTGAGTAGAGTTAAGGCTCTTCCCACACACACCCTACTAGGCACACCCGTCATCTGAGTGAGAGGTCTGACAGGAGAGGTCTGTCCCTCCCATACACCCTACTGCGCACACCAGTCATCTGAGAGAGAGATCTGAAAGGAGAGGCCAGTCCATCCACATGCCCTACTATGCACACCTGTCATCCGAGAGAGGTCTGAAAGGAGAAGCCAGTCCATGCACACATCCTACTATGCACAGCCGTCATCTGAGAGAGAAGTCTGAGAGGAGAGGTCTGTCACTCCCATACACCCTACTACACATACCCACATCTGAGAGGGAGGTCTGGAAGGAGATGCCAGTTCCTCATCACTCACTACTTCGCTCACCTGTCACCTGAGAGAGGTCCCCATACACCCTACTATGCACAGCCGTCATCCGACAAAGAAGTCTGACAGGAGAGGCCAGTCCATCCACACATGCTACTATGCACACATGTCATGTGAGAGAGAGATCTGACAAGAGAGGGAAGTCCCCCAACCACTACTTTGCACACCTATCATTTGGGAGAGATGTCTCAAAGGAGAGCCCAGTCCCTCCCCACACCTTCCTACGCACATGTGCCATGTGAGAGAGAGGTTTGAAAGGAGAAGCCAGTCCATCCATATACCCTACTCTGAACACCCGTCACCTGAGAGAAAAGATTGAAAGGCGAGGCCAGTCCACCCCCACACCCTACTACGCACACCTGTTATATTACAATACAAAGCCACCCCCTTTCAAAATAATGTCTGCGCACAGGATATATTCTTCAGTTATTCTACCATACATCCGTCCATCAACTCTTTGTGTTTGCTTTGTTCGCCCTAAGTTGGCAGGGTATTCCCATATGTGGGTCCCTTGCTCACTTTGCCACTGGATTCAAGCTAGACTGGCTGATATGGGGTGTTACCCCGAAACCGATCCCAGGATGCTTGTTAGCGGCCCAGAGAAGACCTGGCTTGGCAGATCGGGCTGGACTGTTCCCATAAGGAACAGGGTCAAGACTGATTTGCATATGTCTGGGTCTGAACTAGGGTGGCGAAGTGAGCTAAAGAACGATGGTGGATTTAACCCAGATCTGTGACGGGATGAGTGTCTGAAAAACGTCAGCGCTCCGTCCATCATCTCCTTGTGTTTGTTTTCTTCGGCCTAAGACGTGGGTCCCTTGCTCATTTTGCCACTGGATTCAAGCTAACCTGGCTGATGAGGGGTGTTACCCCGAAACCAGTCCCTGGATGCTTGTTTCCGGTCCAGGGAAGACCTGGCTTGGCAGTTTGGGCTAGACTATTCCCATAAGGAACAGGGTCAAGACTGATCTGCATATGGCTGGGTCTGAACTGGGGTGGTGAAGTGAGCTAAAGAACGATGATAGATTCAACCCAGATCTGTGACTGGAGGGTGAGTGTCTGAAAAGTTTCAGCGCTTCGTCCATCATCTGCTTGTGTGGCTTTGTTCACCCTAAGTTGGCAGGGTATGCCCAGACGTGGGTCCCTTGCTCCCTTTGCCACGGTATTCAAGCTATCCTGACTGATGAGAGGTGTTACCCCGAAACCGGTCCCAGGATGCTTGTTTCCAGTCCAGGGAAGACCTGGCTTGGCAGTTCGGGCTGGACTGTTCCCATAAGGAACAGGGTCAAGACTGATTTGCATATGGCTGGGTCTGAACTGGGGTGGCGAAGTGAACTAAAGAATGATGATGGATTCAACCCACATCTGTGACTTGGGGTGAGTGTCTGAAACGTTTCAGCGCTCCGTCCATCATCTCCTTCTGTTTGCTTTGTTCGCCCTAAGTAGTAGTAATAGCTGATATTTTCCTGAGGTATTTTGTCGTTACTGTGCGGCTTCTAATGCCATAGTAATTGATAGAGCAATATGTGAGGAAGTGTAGATTGGATGATGCCATCAGTGATGTCATCAATTACGTCATGGAACATGTCATATGTGATGTCATATGTGAGGTCATAAGCATTTAATGGTGGGGGCACAAGTTATAGTTAACGCTGCTAAATATAACTGGTGAATTTCTGTGTTTTATTTAGTTCAAAATGTTAATGTTGTCACTGACAAATTCACCTAACTATAATGTTACTTTAACCTTTGTTTTTTCAGCGAATATATATATACATATATATATATATATATATATATATATATATATATATATATATATATATATATATGATTTCTGGTGTCATCATAAACCATGAGGCCAAAGCATGATTTGCTACATAGAACCATATTACACATTACCTGTTTAATTTGGGTTAATGAGCTTACAATAGGTTTTTTCTTCAAAGTGTAGCTGACAATTGGAATTAGGAAGTTCAGGTTTTGTATAAGAGGGAAGGTGCACCAGAACAAAGTCAATAAACTCCAAATATGTCCAAAGTATCTTTATTGTTGTTGAAGTTAAAAATTGGACATCAGCCAACGCGTTTCGTTCCACAGCTGGAACTTCATCAGGGCTCAAACAATAAATATAGTATGCTTGTAGATTCTGTAGTATAGCTCAACCGTCCAAACTCATAGATTCACGGTAGTGGCCCAAGTCCTCCACATAAACTGTAACCCGGTATGACAATGTAATATATCTCTCAGCATCCCATATTTCGGGTGGCCAGTGTAACAGCCAATAACCAGTAGCATTGAGGTTCTGGAAGGATTCCACTTCTCCACGTGTAAATGGTAGATGTCCACCTGTGATTTAAAGCAGGAAAGAGCTTGTCAATTCCATCGCGTTGGGCTGATTCAAACAGGCAGCTTGGAGGCGTTCAGGTTTTGTTTACTTTTCTCAGGACTCGAACTCCGCTCTGTATCAATCAAACTCATAAATGGAGGTTTCAACCTCTGCTTCATCAGCCATGTAATTTAACATATCATGAGTGATGCCATATGTAAGGCCATAAGCAGGGCATGGCTGGGTTGTGAGTTATGGTTACTTTACCTCACCATAGCTGGCAAATATCACTGTTTCTTAGATTTTATTTTTTAACCATAACTGCACCTTAATTGTATCTGAGACTTCGGACTCCTAGCGAAGGGGTCAGGGCTTGTGCTGCGGGTGTCCAGGCACTCTACATTAGAGTGTCTTGTGAGTTTTATGATGGAACCCTTTTGGCTCCTAATGGACTCATTAGAGCTATGACGTAGGTTTCAGAGTGGAATGCAAGGAAAGCTTGTTTTATAATGTTTAGTTCGCAGTTACACGCAAATGAATAAAGACGTTTAATATTAAGGACTGTGTGTGGGGTAGTCATTGGCTGGTACCCAGGCTGGGAAGGATGATACAACTGGTGACGAAATAGAGGATAAGTAACATAAAGAATGACCGTGCTCTCTCAGAGAGTTTGCTGTAGTCAAAGCAAACTGCTTGTGCGTGCCACGTGTGTCGCTGTCAAAGTACGGAACCAACACTTCATGCATGTGAAGTCAAAGCACAATTCCAGCCCTGTAAAGCAGGTGAAGACAACGGAAGCATTGAAAATAATCTACACGTTGATGGCCGAGAAACTGCTGGTCAGGTCATACATAAAGGTACTGTGCTGTCACACAAGATAAAGTTGTACATTATACGGAGTGTTAACGCTTAAGGTGGATTCAACCAAGTTAACGAAGCGCAGCCGCTGATAATCATAACTTGCACAATAACGCTGTGAACAGAAGCGCTGCAAGGCAGATATCATCTAGGTGTCAGAAAATGCAAATTGACATTTAGGAGAAGAGATATAAATGACTTACCGAATCCAAGGGTTGTGCTTACAGAGTCGATATGACCTCAGCGCCAGGTGCCGCAACTCAGGCCAAACACGGGTTGTGTTTGACAGATGCACGACATATCACCACAATTTCCGATTTTGCCGGAATAGTCAAAGGCTGCTTTTCTTATGCAGACTAAGAAGAAAGTCTCATCTCCTGTCATCATCAAAGAAGATCCAGAAGCCAGTACGTTGTAAGTTCTTAGAGACACTGAGCAAGAAACAGCGTCCAGGAACACACTACTTTCAAGTTCGGCACTGGTCTACAACTCTGCTGCCTTCCTGAAACCACCACCACCCTTCGATACAGCCAAAAAGCTAAATATTGGTGATAGATAGGACAGCTTAGATAGAGACTTTTGATGATTTCATTGATGCACTTGAAGAGACTGATAACAAAAAGATTATCAAGTTTGGTGATGGTGATGGTGTGAAAGAAGTCACAAAGAAAATGCAGTGAGCCCGCGAAGAAAGCACATACCGTCAGATTAAAAAAATTTGAATCTCAAGTTCAGTCCAGTACCAAACGTTGATTATGAAAGATACATTTTCAGTAAAGATCTTAAAAAAGTTGGTGAAACCATTGATGAATTTGTGGAGAGACGCGTTACTCTCATTAAATACTGTAAGTTCAATGAATTTAATGATAAAGAAGCTAAGCATCTTAGAGTTATTGATGGATGCTTTTCAGATCCATTCAGACGACGAATGCTGAGAGAAACTCTTAGTCTTGAGTGAGTGTTGATGGCTGCCAGAGCTAAGGAGCATGCTGAAAGACAAGCTGCTGACATGTAGGCCAGACGTGCCCAGAGTGAATCAGTCAAGAGTCTAAAAAGTAAGCCAAACAAAAGACTGCAGGGCAAAAAGTAATGTCTACACGTAAAAAGAAGTTATGGTTTTGATGTGGATTTTCATTTCCACCCTAAGGTAAATGTCCCCCCATTGGACAGACAGGTAAAGGCTGTGGAAAAAAGAACCATTTTGTGACAGTTTATAAAGCGAAGGAAAAAGTAAGTGCATCATGGCGCAAAGACAAAATGGCCGCCAGAACATTCCAGAAGCAATGTTCGACACATACCCACAAGGCCAAGCGGCGACATCATTTGAGGCAAATTGACACTGATTGAAGTTGATCGTCAAACAGTTCTTCCGCCTCAATAGCAAGTGAAAGGGAGGAAGATGGATGTGCCAAGTCGATGTTTATCTTAGAGAAACGTGTGAATGTCGGACTGGCTACATGTGAGGAAAAATGTCAATCGAAGAAAAGTCAACATGCCAAAGCATCAAAGTCATCCAAACATTGCCCGAAGATTACATTGAAAATAAATGGTTGCTCAATACCTTTCATCCTTGACAGTGGTGAATCAACAAACATAATGCCTGAAGAGAAATAGAAAGAATTATCTCCAGTGCCATGACTTATGCCATTGAAAACCAAAGTGTATACATGGGCTGCACTGACGCTCATAAAAAGTCAAGGTTCATTTGTAGCGACAATGAAACACAAAAAAACAAAGGTGCAAGCACCCATCCATTTGCTTCAAGGTACAGCGTCAAGTGCCTGTCTGCTCAGTTTCAGAACAGATGTTGATACGGGACTGATTTCTGTGAATTACAACATGAATGCTCATCACAAAATAGTAAGTCAATTCCCTTCGTTATTTTGCTGGATTAGGAAAGCTTAAGGCTATGAAAGTAAAGTTGCATATTACTGAAGATGTCCGTCCTGTTACACAGAGACATGGACGAATTGCTTTACATTTACAAGAAGTGTTGAAAAAGAACTTGAATCATTACTTAAGCATGACATTATTGAGCGTCCAACTGGTCCAACGCCATGGGTTTCTCCCAGAGTGCTATAATATATAATCACACATCAGTCATGGAACTGACACACTCAACCTCTCACCAGTGATGGTGAACATCAAAAATACTAAAACATTAACGATGAACTGTCCATAACTCAGGGAGAAGTTATACTGCAAGGGTCGAGAATCCTGATTTCGGAGAGTCTGCGACAGAAAATAATTGAAATAGCTCATGAAGGACATTGTGGTATTGTTGCCACCAAAAGAGCTCTCTGAGACCGAGTTTGGTTTCCATATTTAGACGAGAGGGTTGAAAAGTAACTCAAGGCCTGTCATCTTTGCAACTGACATTCTACAAATATTACTCAACATACTCTTAACATGTCAGAACTCCCTAAGCATGCATGGGAGAGAATAGCCATTGACTTCTTTGGTCTACTCAATAATGGACCTCATCTGATGGTAATTGTGGACGAGTACTCACGTTTTCCATTAATAGAAGATCTCTCATCCACAACTCACGAGCGAGTCATAGAGAGACTAGATGGCATCTTTGCAACATGGGGCATTCCAGACATTTTGAAGTCTGATAATGGCCCACCTTTTAACAGTCGAGAATTCAAGGATTTCCTAGAGCATCTGAACATAAAGCATCAGAAGCGTACACCTTTATGGCCACAGGCCAATGGACTTGTTGAGCGTTTTATGAGTATGCTAAAGAAAGCAGTACAGCGTGCAACTCTTGAGAGGCTCAGTTTAAAAACTGTATTGAATTCTACCCTATGAACCTACTGTTCAAAACCTCACTCGACCACAGGCGAAAGTCCTGCGACTTTGATGTTCGCAAGAGCAATGACAAACGAGTTACCTCAATGGACCAGCAAAAGAGAAGGAAGTGAGAACACAACTCATACAAAGGACTTGGTTAGCAAGCAGAAAATGAAAGCCTATGCAGACAAGAGGCAACATGCAGCGAACATTAAGTTTAACAGAGAGGAGATCTAGTGATCTCCGGACAAATGCGAAGACAGAAATCTGATGCTCCATATGATGCTAAATCTTTCCATGCAGTGTCCACCAAGGGACACATCGTGACTGCCCAGCGTCTTGGAAAGTCTGTTACCAGAGACTCATCTCACTTTCGCCATTTGATTCATTGATCCTCTGACCGAGATGGAGAAGGAAAGACTGAACCTGAAAACTCAGCGACTCCTGTTACCTCTTCACCATCTTTAAAAATCTCAGACACTGAAGATGAAAGCAGGCAGCTTCCAGTAATCAGATCAGGTCGAACAATTAAAGTGCTAAGAAGGTTGATTGGAGAGATGTAATTGTACATACATATGTATACTGATTTGTAAAAAAAAATATTTCTTTTTTTAACAGAAGGGGAGTTGTAGTGTTTTGCAAGTTTTATGACGAAACCCTTTTGGCTCCTAATGGACTCCGCAGAGCTATGACGTAGATTTCAGAGTGGAATGTAATGAAAGCTTGTTTTAGAATGTTGAGTTCTCAGTTACACACAGACGAATAAAGACATGCAATATTAAGCTCCGTGTGCGGCGTAGTCATTGGCGGGTACCCTGACTGAGGAGACGCTACACAAATAAACATCGAAAGGTACTTACCTCACTCCTTCCATGGAACAGAAGAATCAAAAGCCACTTCAAATCAGGCTTTGCTACAGTGCTTTTATTACAAATGGCAGAGAAACTGATGCGTTTCGACCCACAGAGGTCTTGATCACATGACCACTGTTCATCACCAGTGAAATTTAAACAAAACGCTAAGTACAAAACCGTAAACAAAGTAATCTCTTTCCTTTCCATGAAAACACCCAAAATACAGCTAGATGTAGATATTTTAGATAGATGTCGATATATATATATATAGCTAACAAATAACTGAATGGATAATCTGGGGCCTTTTCCCTATAGTTGGACAGCATGAATCTTCACATAAATGAACTGCCACATGCATACGTACAATATATATATATCTTGATATTGGAATATGAAGAAAGTTCCGGTTTAGACCCCATCCCCAATTGCTAAATCCTGACACACTGTGCCTCAGTTCCCATTTTTGTCATTGCTGCTGACCTTTTGTTTTTCTACCTGGTCTCTCTGCTGCCCTTCCTTGTCACTGCAGCTGCCCTGAGCCTTGAACAATGTCTCTGCTCACCCCAATTAGACCTGCTTTATCAGTGGTCCTCCATCTCTATCCTTCACCGCTCCTTGGCAGTGCATTGGCTCTCATCCTTTTCTCTATACCTCCCACCCCACTTAGGCTTCTTCCTGTTCTGATCTTCTCCACCCTTACGTCTCGCTCACTCTCACTGTGCAGCTCCAATCTATGTCTCCATGCGGGTCTTGACACAACTGCTCAGTTTCAGTAGGGCACATTGATTCATTGGCATTGTGATGACACGTGTTTAGTGGATTCATCTGTTATTAGAAACCATGAATTGCAGTTGCACGTTTCACATATATTCAGCGTAAGTTAAGCATTCACACTGACCTTTGCTTCCCTAATTCAGTGGCAATATTTGTTTGATTTCAAACCAAAACGGTTGCTGTAGACCCTTAAATGTCATAGATGTGCCACTCATAAAAAGTCACCATGTGTCATCGTGCCCCATTTTCTCCATATTTGCCAAAAGTGTCATTCTTTTAGCCTTTGATGTTACCAGACAGACTGGAGGATCAGACGGATCAGACGGGTAACTATGATGCATCACAGAACCAACTTCATTGGTCTGCTAGTGCCTGACTGAGGATGAATGGCTGAAGAGTGACTACGTGCCCTTGAGACATGTATAGTGTTCTACCTTAGTTCCAGCTTCGTGGACCTGCTCATTTAAGTAGGGAGAAAGAATCAAGACCAGCCTGTTTTCATGACTCCGTGCTGCCTGTGTCCTTCCTGTCTCACAGTATGGAGAAAGAGGAGGTAGCGGGGAAATTCAGGAAATAAAAAGACTCAATCCATGTTTTCACTTTGCCAGTACAGCTGTATTATAATTTACATCTAATTTCTCTGCGCGAATTAAGATTGGGTGGTATCTAGAATCGGAGGCAAATCATGTTTTAGAAACATTGAGTAAGACCAGCTGGGGCGTTGAAGGAAATGAGGCAGCAATCCCAGTCGTAATGTGATGGCGAGGTTAGGTCGAGAGCCATTATCTCAAATGTATTTCCCTTGGGTCCATCACCGTCAAAGGGCATGTTTGCACTCAGGGATAGTATTGATCTTCGAATGAGCCATTAATATTATTTTCATCTCCATTTAAAGTCAGAGGCGTTATTAGATGAGTGTAAACAGTAATCAATCAATCAATCACGGCATTTATAGAGCGCGCTACTCACCCGGGAGGGTCTCAAGGCGCTGGGGGAGGGGGTAAGTTACTGCTCGAACAGCCAGGTCTTGAGCTGCTTCCTGAAGGCGAGATGGTCCTGGGTTCGCCGAAGGTGAGTGGGGAGGGAGTTCCAGGTCTTGGCCGCCAGGTAGGAGAAGGATCTTCCTCCGGCGGTGGTTCTGCGGATGCGTGGTACGGTGGCGAGGGCGTGGCTGGTTGATCGTAGCTGGCGTGTGGGCGTGTAGAAGGACATGCGGTCGTTGAGGTACTTTGGGCCCAGGTCGTGGAGGGCCTTGTGTGCGTGGGTGAGGAGTCTGAACGTGATTCTCTTGCTGACGGGGAGTAAATATTCTACTAAAAGCAACAGTTTGGTAAACCGAAGTCCTATAACAAATCCATGCATTCCTATAAATATAAAATTACAATAGCGTTGCCACTAATGATCGATATAATAATGGCTGACTTGTCAACAAATGGGTCACGTTTAGAAATGAATATGTCTACTATATAAAAAAAAAACATTTTCAAGTAACAATTTAAAACATAGTGGCCAAGACATATCGTTGCTGTCTTTGGGAAGTTTGTATATTAAATACTAAAAAGGAACAAACAGGAAGGCACTAGATTGCCACCAATAATTGTCATTCATTTTAAGCAGCCTCTTAAGATTACAACAAATATACTGAGCTTAAAGAATCAGGTGATCATGTGGCAGAATAAAACACAACCAAAGAAACTGCATCACTATGTACATGAAGAGGCAGTTTATACAAAATTTCATCTGAAAGTACATATCCCCTCTGTTAGTTGTGGGCATCAGGAATTATGGCCTCTGCTGTGAATGGAAGCTTGTTCTGCCGGCCTGAGCCCATCGTGCTGTTCTAGAATAGTGTGTTTTCTTCTCCCAGTGAAGCTACTGTAGCACTTGGCAGCTGCCTATTACCTCCGATTGACTGGTGAAAAATAAAATACTAATAAGTACCCTATTGCAAAAAAACAGTAAAAGTGGCACCCTTGTGGCTTGCTGCAGCTGAGTCAAATATGCAATTGCAGAGCAAGATATTTTTGCCTAGAGTTCAGACTGAATTGCACATAAAAAGCTATGTTGACTCCTAATAACCTTCCTACAGGACCCATGTCTAATGAATGGCAGCAGTTTATATCAAAATCAAATTCTATGTCTAATTTGGCCTGAAAATATCAACTCTCCAATCAAATATGAATGTTCTATTTCAGTTTCATTACTCAAGAAACAGAGAATCAATGAGTAATTCATTTGGTGACAGGACTCTTCACACCTTTGAATACCCTTTCCTTGGCCAACTGCTAGCCTAGAGCTTCCGAGAGCACAGTAAACATACAGGAGATGCGGAGAGAATGGACTAGACATGCTACCTTAAACAATTGGCAGTCAATAGCATAGCACTATTTCTCTTTTCTCTAGAAGGAGCTGCCAGGAGAAACTCTGCATAGAGCAATGTGAACACGAATAGGAATCAAAAAGACACCGGCCTCCGTCACCCTCTGTCTAAAGGAGGTAAAAAGGGTCTTTCCCTCTCAGTCCAGGCCTTACACGTGCAACGATGAAATACAAAGATATGTGTCCTTGTAGCCACTGGCGTTAGGGTAAAAGTAGAAGAAAATAACTGTACGCGTCGCAATCGGTCTCCCTTTAGACTGGGGTGCATTAAACTGATTAACAATCAGTACTCAAAAAGGGACAGCACCCATCAATGATAAATGCTGGAAAATTGTAAATTCTTGAGCACATGCTCAGCAGTGTAGAAGCACATATTTATGGCATGCTACTGGTTTCACGGCAAGGAGACCACAGAATTAAAATCTCTTAAAAATTGTAACCTCTGAAAAAAGTGTCTAATTTCCAGCATGGTTTTTGCATAAAGGATACTCAGTCGCTTTTCTAATGTAAACGATACAATCAGGAAACGGTAAAATTAGAATCGATGGTGTTTTTTAAAGCCTTCCTGTACGAACCCCAGATGGCAATTTATAACATTATCTATAACTTAGGCAATGTTTTCTATGACTTATATCCGGAGCATCAAGGTTTCGCATTTCGTGTACATCATACATACCCCGTGCATCAGCTCATTTAGATATGTAACCTGGTCAGGAAGCATTTAAAAATAGCACTCCTCAGCATGAACAGGCTCAAAGCACTAATGCATGATTATGTCAGTCTGTCTCACGATCAGAGGAAGTTTCAAAACACTCGCTTTCTCCTCCATATCTTTGGCTTAAATCAGCACATCTCAATGAAAATGACTTACTGAGGCCAATATGCGGGCCTCCCGGTAAGTGTTGAAAACGAGGCTTAGCAAGAGAGGTACAAGAAAGCAGTAATGTCTTCTCCCTTTATTTATGAATTTGTCTCCTTAAAATATAGTAGTCAGACCAGCTAGCTGCCTTTTGTGCATAAAAGGCTTGACCAAGAAAAACAGATGCCTTCTGCTCATAATGTCAAAATAATTTGACAAAATGAAATGCTGCTCATCAAAGAAGACAATGTGAGAAGTTGGCCTGGTATATGCTGTCCACTAATTAAAGTGGGCACCTTGCACCAGTCCAAACGACCCTTATTGATGATTAGATTAAAGACAACCTTTATAGAAAGCTATCCTAGTGGTAGCTGTGGAGAGCAGCTTTCAGGCTAAGTCTCGAAGGAATGTAAAGCAGCTTATTTTACCAGATCATAACCTCCTGAATGGCCAAATGAAAGGAGAAGGGAAGAAACATTTGGTTTCTTTATAAAGCCCTCACCCACCAACCTAGTTGGTGGCATGCTTCATCATCGGGCCCACCTAGTGACACCGAATGTGTCCCGGGTGTGCTACAACGCCTGTAATTACAGCGGAGCTGGTATATTTGCTGAGTGTGCTGTGAAAGTGGTGTGAATGTGAAAATTTAAAAGCTATTCAGTGGTCCCAGTGCCCAGAGGGGCATAGCATTTAATATCTGGGCCTCTGTTAGCGTTAAAAACAGAACAGTGGATGCTGGTGGAGCGAAGATTAGGCACTCCTACATCCAGGGTGTGGTCTACATGTTTCAGCCAGGTCTTTCATTAATACTGGCTTTCCTCAGGACCGGAAAGATATATGTGTAAGTGCATGTAGCACTTATGTGAATGTGATTTAAAAATGTGTTGCACGCGCTAAGGTGCCTTATATGTGGGAGGGGGATTCCCTCTCCGAGCAATACTGGACGTACAACACATAACAAACAAACATACAGAGGAGAGTATAAGCATATGAGCATAAGTCACAGGGATATATCTTTGCCGATAGTAAAGTGCATAGCTGGCGGAAAAAACACGGCAAAGGTGGAACCGTACTGGTGGTGCGGTTTAAAGTGAATTAATTCATTATGCGCTAAAACGTGTGGTGGACTAGGAGGCGGAAATACACATATGTGTAAAATGTGGTCACGCTCCAAATATAACCTCACGCTAGCGTTTTGTAGTATATGCCCCCGTAGAGAAATCCGGCAGAGATTCTGACCCTGTAATGATAAAGGGCAGGGCACAACGAGCCATGAGAAACCTGCAAGAGGAAAGCTTACCCGGTAATGGTGAGGTTTCAAGATTACTCACGCCTTTGTGGATCAGGACCTGTGGGAAACCTGTTCAGCTGTCGCGGATCTCCGTGAATGAAGGTCCTGGCCGAGATCGGTATATAAAGACCTTTTCGGCGTGCTCAGGTGTAACTAATTGAACCTGTGAGTAGCGTCCCTGAAAATGAAGGAAAAGAAAGAAGGACACGGGAGAAAAACAACACGCTCGCAGTGGGCGTTGGTATGGTAACAGTGCGCTGTGAGCCCTGTATTCGTCCCGGTCAAGAAGAAAGACTACATGCATGTAGTGAGCGTGTAGACATAATGAATATTCTCAATAGAATGTAAGTGAAGCAATGTTCAGAAAGTGCTGATGCAAATGAAATGGGTATATTCCAAAGCGTGATCAATTGGGAACATTGAACCATATGGGAGCTTGACAGAGGAGGCGCAAAGGAAAGGCAATAGGTGTGCCGAATGGGAACTTAACAAAGGAGGCGCAAAAGGAAAGGCAAATAGGTGTGCCTAGACTGAGGTCCAATGACGATATTAACTTCTCAGGGAGCACCACGGGATGGAATCGTTCAATCCCTGGTGTTGTGTAGACAAACGGTAAATCCATCGTTGTTCTTTAATCAGTAAGGTCTTTTCATTGTTATCTCGATTGAGATCGAATTGTTCGATCACTGTCCATGTCATATCATTGGGTGCATGACCATGCTGAAGGTAATGGTCAGTGAGTCTGCTGATGTTTTTTTTGCATCGGATAGTGCTGCGGTGCTCGACCACTCTGGTTCTCACTTTTCGCGTCGTCTAGGTTGGTGGGTGAGGGCTTTATAAAGAAACCAAATGTTTCTTCCCTTCTTCATACAGTTCTGAGTCTCTAAATAGTCACATTCAGTCAGTCCTCTTTGATTACATATAAATAACCTGGGGATACGGACTGGCTATCTAGTCCTCTCTCTCTCCTTGATAACTATACAAATGAAAGGAGAACCACACCAGGAATATATAAAATATATGTATTTATTACTAAACACTCTCTACTAACCTCTTTATGAGATTAGAGAACAAAGCACACAATATTAAATCACTAGAACAACAGTAAATAGCACAATACACAGCGGGCTCCAGGGGGAGACCGAACCATATACTAAGAAAGTGGTATAACAACCACGACTTGACTAGACACAGTGCCTAGAGCATGTAGAATCGCTGGGACCCCAAGGAACCACCCAAAGTAGTGACAAAGGGGACCCACGGAGGACGGAGTGCAGTGTGTGAACACAGGCGCGAGCTCCGTACAACTCTATGAGAAAGTCGCAGTTGGAAATTGAAAGATTAAGGACACTTCGGAGAGGACTTTAAGCAAACCCAGCTAAACATAGATGGTTCTAAGGCCAGCACCCTTGAGAGTACCGAGGTACCCGTGTTACCTATCCCAGAGGAGCCGGGTGCATAGGGGTCAAGTGATGTCGGAAACCTTTGTCGTTTTCAATGGCGTGTTGCGGAAAAATGCTGCTGCCGGGAAGATGAAAAGTGTCCGGTGTGATCCAAGCCTGGAGCAGAGATGAGAAGAACCTGAAAGCAGAGGGGACAGAGTCTGGGTCACTTCACAGTGACCAGGGGCACGATAGACGAATGCCCACCGATGTCGGGTGTTTCAGGTGCAAAGAGGTGAAGCTAGACTCTGCAGCCACGGGGACCAGGAGACGTTGACGATGACCAAAGTCCGGAGGTGAGCTGTCCCACGAGGGATGTCGAGTGCTGGGGGGTCAGTGTCCGGATTGAACACCAACAAGCCTTGGCAACTGCAACCCACGCGGTCAGAGGAAAGAGGCTTTGGTGAGGACCAGCAAGGTCCTGGGGACTCTCCAAGCTACGGAGAGTCAGGGCACTTCTGAAGCAACCAGGAAAGCCCATGGAAAGTCAAAGTTACCTTCACAGGGACCCACAGGCCAACGGTCCAGGGATCGCGAAGGGACCTCAAGCTGAATCACAAAATACCAGCCCACGGAACACTCGTGGAGTGTAGGCTGGAAATCTTCAGTGGAATTACTGCTCGGGGTCATTACTACAAGTAGCCCAAAGCACAGCCTCAGGGATCGCCGAAAAGCATATGCTGCTGCAAATGTACACGGTGCACAGGGGTACGGGTTGCACGGTCCCCACGAGGGATACGAGCCTCAGAATTGCTGAGAGCGCAGATCAACCTCAGAGACCTTGGGAACCCACCTCCTGTGTTGCAGAAACCTTCGGAGTCCTCAGGAGCTTGGGAGATGCAAACCGGTCAGATGCGTTTAGGTGCCTGCCTTGCAGGGGAGTAACTCCTTTACTCCAAGGGAGATTTCTTCAGTCGTCCAGCGTCGTGCAGATCGTCGAAGTACTTGGTTTCTGTAGCAGAGTTTAGTCCAGGTAAAATCTAAAGTCCTGTAGTCAGGGGTTCCTACTTTATAACCAAGGAAGGGGTGGGACAAACTCTGGGGACCCACCTAGGGATGGGTCAGGACAGAGGGGTGGCTACACCCATGTCCTTTGTCCAGTTTCGCGCCAGAGCAGGAGCAAATGGCTCCTGCAACCGGTTTGAGCTGGACTATGCACAGGGACACCAAATGTGCCCCCAGTGCAGACATCAAAGCACTCTGAGAGTGCACCCACCCAGCCCCAATACACTAAAGCCTGTCTGGGAGGTGGTCACACCTCCCTGTGACAGGAAACCTATTGCCAAGCTTTCCCCTGCCGGAGTTTCGTCCAGCAGCAGGAGGGCAGACTCGTGTCTGTGGCTGGCAGCATCCATTTTGTGATGCCAGGGTCGAGAAAGTTGGTACCGGGTAGACCGGTGCCCCATAGTAGTGGTACTACAAGGGAGGAATCATAACTCCCACACGTGTGGAGGTATGATTCCAAGGTTGGTTGGTTGGTTGGTTAATAACTTTATTCGACCTTAATTGATAAGATCATAAAAGTATACAAATCATACATCACAGGCAGTATAGTTAAAAATGACATAAATGTACAGACAATTAAAAAACCAGATAGGAACCATTTAAAATAATAATACCATCCATTATGTTTTTCAAACTGAATCATCAGTAAAGTGCATAGTGCTTAAAGTGCTCACAGTGCCTCTTATGAACAATACCATTTAGTTAATAAAATACATTACAATAACAAATATCTAAAATCTAAAAATATTTTAAATTCTTATCAGAATAAACTCCACCCAAACAATTATTTTAAAGTGCTAATTAGTGCAGTTTTAAAATTACGGCCAGTCTAATACCTCGCTAACCTCCTTTTTGATTCCAAGGTGTTTGACATCAAACACGACATGTTTCTAAGCAGCCGTTTTAAAGTTAGCATTTACCGCGAGGTTATAATGCACTTAAGTATATATGGTTGGCTGCATCACAGACAACCCCGGAGAATAGATTCCGAAGGCTGCAGAGGGGCTCTACTCATGTAGGGGCACCCTCTCACACAAAACCCAGCACCCTGCCTTCAGGATTGATAAGGCCTGCCATAGGGGTGACTGATAGGTTTATATGTGTAGTGATTTAGAATAGATATAGTGAACCTATATCTAAGTAAGGGGTGCATGCACCACCTTACACAGGCTGCAGTAGCAGACCTGTGGTGTCATTTTGAATGGTCTCTCAGGGGTGGCACAACACATGCTGCAGCCCCTGGGAGGCCTCTGGGGTACCTAGGCCCTGGGTACATAGTATACCATATACTAGGGACTTATAAGGGTACCCCAGAATCCAATCTGGAGTGTACCTAAAGTACTTGCAATCAATTTAGAGGAGAAAGCAGATAGACTAGGGTCCTGAATAGCAGGATCCCAGTCAGACTAAGTCGAAAACAGTGAAACATCAGCAAAAAGTGGGGGTAACTATAAGAAGCAGATCCTACTCTCCTACAGACGAGTTAAACCAGAAAACGAAGGCTTGCTATCAAAGACCATTGAAATCTATGATTGTGTAAACCATGCACCATACAAGCCTCATGGGGGAAAAGTCAGAACACCGCAGTCTTACACTATACTCTCAACAAGCAGCCAAGGGATTCAAAGCTGCACAGCCCAATTAGTCACTCAAGTATACACAAGAATATTTTCTTACATGATGTTGCCCGCCTCCATGGTCCGCTGCTTATAGACCACACAATATAACATACAATGACAAAAACAGAGAGGTAACAAGAATAATTAATCATAAATAAGAAAGATGTTCTTGAGTCTTCAATAATGTATCTGTATTCTTCTTTAATATTCTTAATCCAATACATGTGCAGCCAACGCGTTTCACTCTAAACAGGGCTTCATCAGGGCAAAACCAGTATCTCACGATAATTTTTAGAATGGTGTATAGCGTCATGGGGGCGTGGCTTGGCGCCAATGTAGAATGTAGCGGACCTCGGAGCTCCTCCGAGGCCTCCTGCCGTTACCGTATATCCTGCTGAATTGGGGGGGCCTCTAATCGCTCATCTGCTGGCGGAATGTTAGCTGCCCCTTCAGGAGAGCCGCCAAAAGTTTCCGAGGCTGGGGTGCGGAGTGAGCCGCGATTGTTTGTTCTGCCCGGCTCCCGACGGCGGTGACGCAAGAAGCCTCCGTGAGTTGGAGCGACCTGGATCCTACCCGCGGCGGCGGTGGGAGGGCTGATGATTCCATACTTTCCCCCGGAGCCGGAGGCTGGCAGCGACTGAGCGTGGAGGCGGAGTGCAGACGGGAGACAGCGCCGCGACCTGGAGCTGGCTGGTGGTCTTAAGATGGCGGCCCTGTGAACTGGAGAGGGACTCGACTGCGAGAGGGTCCGGCAGGCAGAGATCGGTGCCCCCGGCTTGGAGAGCTGACCTGTGTGGAGTGGCCCCTGCTGTGGGTGAGTGCACGGCTGATGGGACTGCGCAGCTGGTGACGGAATCGAGCGGAGCATTGGCCCTGATGGCTACAGGGGGCTTTATGGGCGACTAGGCAGCGGAGCATACGTGGCTTGGCGCCTGGAGGAGGGGCAGCGTCTGCATTTTCCCTGGGCCCCTGGAGGATCGTGGAGGGATCTGGCGGCCGCCCACTGGCATTGACTGCGACTGGGAGCGGCCTGCGGGGGACGTGCGGCGGAACAGGACACTGGCTGACTGTGGCCGGACTGTGGGGTACACTGTTGGTCGGAGAGGGCGGCGCACAGAACTTGGAGGGCTGAAGGCCACGGGTGAGTGCGCTCTGGCCTTAGGGGCACTTTGCACCTGTTGTGTTGCCCGAGCGGACTGAGTGACTGCGCAGGGGGTCGCCCCTGAGGTTTCCCTAACTGTCGGAGTGACCGAGAGTCCCAAGGGGGGGCTGCTGCTATTGGGGAAGCCTGCCCGCTCGGCTGGATATTACTGCTTGCCCTTATTGCGGGTCCCTGGTTGATAGACGAGTTGCCCCGGCGAGTGGCCGAGCTTGTTGCTGGTGTGATCCCGTGGCGCCGAGGGTGCCCTGTGGCCGCGGGTGGCCTGTGGCGATGGGACGAGTGTCCAAAATGAAGGGACAGGGCACCAGACAGATGACGAGGACGAGGTCTCGGAGCGCTTGGGTGCTGGAGTCCCGGGAGGCCCCACATTGGCAGACATCATGCAGGCCATCACCTCGTCCAGGGAGGCCCTTGAGACGAAAATTGACGCTAATGGTGTGGATCTCTCTCTACTCAAGGATGACCACAGGAAGCTTAAAGAGAGTGTCAGCGACTGAGAAATCGATGGAGGGAGTGCCGGACGCAGTGACCGTCCTACAGCGGTCCCTGAAGCAGGTGGAGGACAAAGTTTGGATCTTGGAGCTGCGGGCAGAGGACAGTGAGGGACAGTCCAGCAGGAACAACCTTCGCATAGTGGGGGTTTTGGAATGGGCGGAAGGAGATGATGCTGTTCATTTTCGGACGGAGGTGGCCCCAAAGGGTCTGTCCCCCTTCGTTGCCCTTGAAAGAGCCCATAGAGTCCCAGCACGGCCTCCTAAGCCGGGCACTCCCCCCGCGCCCGATGGTGGTGAGATTGTTGCACTATCGGGACAGGGATCATCTTTGCAGCGGGCCAGGGGAAACAACAGCTCCAAATAGACAATTCCAAAGTGATGATATTTCCGGACTATACTAGGGAGGTCCAGAAACAGCGTGCCTCCTTCATTGCTCTTAAACGAAAGCTACGCCAACTCAGTATACCCTATGCCATGCTCTTTCCAGCCCGCCTGCGAGTAGTGGACTCCACTGGCACGCTCTTTTTCACTACCCCACATGATGCCTGGCAATGGCTGGAGATGCGTCAGGCGAGATCCAGGAGGAGTTCTGCTACGAGCCAAGTAGAACAGGGTTCCCGGAACGGTTGAGCCCACCGAGGGCGACTTCGGTGCCGGATTACCGTCTTGAGCGGGACAGAGCGGTGCAGGCGGTGGCCGTGATCAGTCGGGATGAGGTCAGCCCGAAGGCTGTTTCCCCACACTGAGTATTGGATGAATCTGAGTCTTCTTGCTCTGGAAGCCCGCCTGTACCCTCGCATACTGAACTGCCGGCGATCACTCCGCAGACGGCGGACCTTTTTGGCTGAAGGGTCACCTACCGACTAGAAGAGGCAGGCTGGCGGACTTCCTTCGGTTTGATTGCTGCATGCCCCAGGGCCTGAAGGAAGGGAGGGGCAGCATCATTTGATCATTCTTGATGGGTTCCCCTCTGCTGCTGCTGAACGGGGGGAGAGCCGGGAGGGGCTTTGGGTCCTAAAGGGCCAGCACGCGTCTCACTACTGCTTTGTGCACAGTTTTGGTTATATTAGTTTGGATGGGGACTAGTTTTAGGGAACCTGTCCTGGGGAAGGGAGTTGGGGATTTTGGGGAGCAGTGGGGGGAGGGCGAGGTTGGGGCCAAGCATGTCGCAGAGGGAGGCGGGGAAGAGAGGGTTTGGATTACAGCATCATGGGACCCGCCGTAGGTATTTGCTGCTTGTCCTGGAACATTAGGGGATGCACAACATGGCGCGTCGCCACAAGATCCATGCTTATCTTAGGAGAAGAGGGGTGCAGATTGCGTTACTCCAGGAGACCCATCTGACCAAGCAGGAGGGCTTAGCCTTGCAGCGTAGATGGCGGGGGCAGGTATTCTGCACAACGTACTCGGCTTATGCGCGCGGTGCACTGATCTGGGTCAGGGCTGGAGTCCCCTTTCAGAGCACTGGCCAACTGATTGACCCTGAGGGCAGATATGTGGTAGTGTCGGGGCGCTTAGATGGCAGAGACATAGTCCTAGGGAGTATTTATGCACCTAACACTGACCAGGTTTCATTTTTTGCGCATCTCTCAGCGAAGCTTGCTCCTCTGCTGGTGGGTTCTGTGCTCTTGGGGGGCGACTTCAACTGCATCACGGACGTCGCTTTAGACCGTTCACATCCTCCCCTGGTGGATGCTCCGGTGCACAGACTGGCTGCGGCGAGGCGAGCCTGGCAACAGCAATGGGGGCTGACGGACACATGGAGGGTTCACCACCCGACTGACAGGGACTACTCTTATTTCTCCTCGATTCATGATCTGCATGTCCGCTTGGACTCGGTCCTTTGCTCGCCGGATGTGCATGGGGGGATGGTACATAGTGAATACCTTGCCAGGACGTCCTCTGATCATAATCCGTTGCTGGTGCGGTTGAAATGGGTTTGGGATCGACCTGCCATTCCCACATGGCGCTTGCGCCCAGACACGCTGGAAGATCCAGTGTTCAAGGACACTATCGGTACGGCCATAGAAGACTACTTCAGGACTAACGCTAATACGGCTTCCACACTACTCATTGAATGGGACGCCTTTAAGTCGGTGGTCAGGGGGCGCTGTATAGGGGAAATGGTGGGAGTGCGCCGAGTGTTACTGCAGGATGTCTCAAAGGCAGAACAGCAGCTCCGCGTCTTGGAGCAGGAGCGCCCAGAGCGGCCCGATAGACACGACGAGCTGCTCGCGGCTCGGGAGGAGGTAGCACTCCAACTTGAGAGATTGCGCTGTTTCGATTATAAGGCCTACATAGATAGGGCGCATGCGGAACGCGACAAATCTGGTGCCCTGCTGGCATGGTTGGCCAACCCGGCGCGTAGGGGGCGGTCATTTTGGAACTCCGGGATCGGGAGGGCGAGGTGTTCTATTCCCAACGGGACATCAATGACCAATTCTTGCAATTCTATACTGAGTTGTATCGGAGTAGGTTGGGCCCTGGACTCCCTGGTGATGAGGGGTTTTGCCGGTTGCTGCTCTCCCTAAACTCGGTGCAGAGGAGGCGATGGCCCTTGGTAAGGATATTGAGGCGGGAGAAGTACGCAGCGCGATAAAACATATGGCCAGGAACAAAACGCCGGGCACGGATGGGTTACCAGTGGAATTTTACGCGGCCTATGCCGATGTTCTGGTGCCCTGCCTGGTGGCGCTGTACAATAGAGCGCGGTGTGAGGGTGTCCTACCGGCCTCTACGCGCGAAGCCATTATAGTCCCCCTTCTCAAGCCAGACAAGCCCGCTTGGGACCGCTCCTCGTACATGCCCCTCGCGATGCTTAATCTGGACTACAAGATTTTAAGTCGAGTGCTGGCCAGTAGGTTAATGCCCCACATGGTGACGCTGGTACACGGGGATCAGGCGGGATTTATCCCGTCCCGGAATACTGCCATGAATATTCGTAGACTCATGCGCGTCTTGGGGTCTGATTCCTATGATAAGGAGGAGGCCTGTATCTTCGCGGTCGATATTGAGAAGGCCTTTGATTGCCTGGAGTGGCCTTACCTTTTTAATGTACTAAGGGAATTTGGCCTGGGGGAGCAGTTCATACGGTGGACGGCACTGCTGTACAGCGCTTCTACCACCAGGGTCCGGACGGGGGGCCTAATCTCCGCTGCCTGTGAGGTTGCTCGGGGAACGAGGCTGGGATGCCCGCTGTCCCCTCTGCTGTTCGCCTTGGCAATGGAGCCCATGGCTGCTCATGCCAGGTCGGGGAGCTGCTATTCGGGACTCTTGGTGGAGGGGAAGGAGCAGCACATAGCGTTGTATGCGGACGACTTACTCATGTTCCTGCCGGACTCCAGGGATGCACTGCGGGGGCGAGGGCATTGTTGGAAACCTTGGGGAGAGTGTCGGGGCTCCGTGTGAATTGGGCCAAGTCGTGCCTGTTCCCCACCAAAGCTGGTGGAGGGGATCCCGTGGGAGCCCTGTTGCTTACCTTACTTGGGGACTCGAATTTATCATGATGATGGCGACCTGATGGAGGGTAATGTGGGGCGGGCGTTGCGCAGTGCCAAAACTAGTTTCGCCTTTTGGGGGACTCTTCCGTTATCTGTTGCGGGCAGGGTTGCCTTGGTGGGGATGGTCACCCTCCCACGTTTCCTCTACTATTTTGGGACGCTGCCCATTTGGATTCCGGGTAAGTTCTTTGCGCAGCTCAACACCTTAATTTCGGGATTCCTGTGGGGAGCCGGAAGGCGGAGGGTGGCTCTGTCTACCATGCAGCGACCTAGAGCAGAGGGGGGCCTGGCGCTGCCAGACCTGGAGGCCTATTACTATGTCGCGCAATTTCAATGGTTCACGAGGTGGGTGGCGGGCCACATCAGGCACCCAGAGAATATGGGGAGGTCGGATCCCAGTTGGCGACTTTTGTCCTGTGTGTTGTTGCGGGTGCGTCCGGGAGGGGACTTGATGCCCTCTGACTTGGACGTGGTGCAGCGGTGCTGGGCACGTATGGCCAGGAGGCTGCGCGTCAGGACCCTGTACGCGCCCGAGATTCCACTGGCCATGTGTGAGGTGCTGCCTCATGGGGGCAACTGGAGCAAACTGCAGTCCTGGGAGGAGTTGGGAATCCTCACCGTAGGTGATCTTTATGAGGAGGGCAACCTCCTCCCTTTTAATGCTCTCATGGAATGCCATGATATCCCGCGAGGGGACTTCCTTTTTCATGCGGCCCTGTCCGCGGCCATTAGGTAGCACTGGAGGGGGGGGCTAGTGGAACCGGGCACGTCCCTTGCCTGTCAGTATGTGGTGATGGCCGCGGGTACTTTTAAAGCGGTGACTTGTCTCTATCGTCGGATTACCCAGGACATGCGCCAGCCCCTGGCAGCGTTGCGGCTCAAGTGGGAGACGGACCTGGGGAAACCCCTTGAGGACAAAACCTGGGGGGAGGTGATCGAGAGGGCATGGAAGAGCTCCCGGAACGCGCGCTTTCAGCTTATCCAATTCTATGTTTTACATAGGGCTTACTTAACACCCGGTAAACTGAGCAACTATTTTGGGACGCCATCCGCCTGCCCCCGTTGTACTTTAGCCGGGGCGGGTTTCTTACACATGTTTTGGGACTGTCCACAATTGGGGGACTACTGGCACGGGGTGATGTCTGCATTAGCGACTGTTACGGAGAGGGAGATTGCCCTGACTGTGAGGGTTTGCTTGTTGCATGGGTTTCCGCACACTGCGAGGACCAAGGTTACCAGTAAGTTCATTGACTTGGGGCTAGTCCTGGCAAAAATAGAGCTTACTAGTCATTGGAAGGCGAGGCAGGGTCCTTCGCTTGGGCGATGGAGGCGGGAGCTGGTAAAGTGGGCGGAGAGTGAAGGAAATTGCAGGCTGGGAATGGCTAGACGTAATGGGAGCGAGAAATCACTGGACATGGCCCGAGCTTGGGTGGCGCTTGTGGAGCTGGCGAAACATCCACCTGATGCCGAAGAGAGTGCACTGGATGAGATGGAGGGTGCTAGCGCTAACTGATATGATGTGTACTGGCTGACGGGGAGGTGTGATAAGGCAGGTGAGGATCTTGCGGGGGCTTACCCCCAGTGTTCCTACCCTGACTGGGATGTGGAATTGTGAGGCAGGGGATCTGGCGACTGGTGCGGGGGAGTTGGGAATACCCTTGACCTTCCTTAGTGGTCAGCGGCATTCTTGGGGGGGAAGGAGGAGGGGGTGGGGGGGTTTGTTGGGGACTTGTGGGCTAGGAGGGGGGGTTGGGCATTGGGAGTGTCTTCTTTTTCGTTGAACTTGAACTCAGGGCGATAACCTGCATGGAACTACCTAGGGCTATATAGCCGACTTGCTCTGCGGGGATGATGGGGATTCGATAATGTGCCCTGAGGGGCCATACTGCGGCATCGGGGGGTCACTCTGCGGGGGGCTGCTGTTATGCCACTGCCTATATATGTGTAATATGTATTGCTTCCCCAACTTTTCCTGTACGTTACCCATGAAACTATTTGTATGGCTTTTTCAGATAATCAATAAAAGTCTGTTTAAAAAAAAAAAAAAAAATGGTGTATAGCGTCATCCAGAAAAAGGTGAATGCCTGGGTTTATTATCTTCCTTAAACAATTGAATAAGTCACGTCCTACGCATGGACCTTTGTTGGACTATGCATTAACAGGAGTCGTGTGTTCAAGAATATAGTTCAGCGATAATGTCCAATTAATCATTTATTTGGGCATCATGACATCCCTCGAGTCCGAGAGATGTTCAAAGTAGTATAGGTCGTGTACGGCTCACCTTCCGCTTCGATGCTGACAATGGATCTGGAACGCCGACCTTGACCACGAGTGTTCCGACCATGCAAGCTGAACTACGCTTGCCTTAACCACCCATATGCGTGGTTAAGGCAGTGAGCGGTCTAGCTGCTGGCTGCTGAGGATGAAAGCAGGAACTCCTCGCCAGGAAGAGAGCCGCTGTGAGGTAAGTGTAGTTTTCTTGGCTGGGGGGATCGGGGTCGCTTTCTGGGTTTGGGGGATGGGTCGGGGGTAGTTTTCTGGGCTGGGGGTTTGGGCTAGTTTTCTTGGCTGGGTAGGGGGTCGGGGGTAATTTTCGGGGTGGGGGTAGTTTTCTGGGCTGGGGGTGGGGGTAGTTTTCTGGGCTCGGGGGTAGGGCTACTTTTCTGGGCTGGGTAGGGGGTCAGGGGTAGTTTTCTGGGCTGGGGGTGGGGGTAGTTTTCTGGGCTGGGGGGTTGGGCTACTTCTCTGGGCTGGGTAGGGGGTCAGGGGTTGTTTTCTGGGCTGGGGTCGGGGTAGTTTTCTGGGCTGGGTAGAGAGTCAGGGGTAGTTTTCTGGGCTGTGGAGGTCGAGGGTAGTTTTCTGGGCTGGGTAGGGGGTCAGGGTAGTTTTCTGGGCTGGGGGTCGGGGTAGTTTTCTGGGCTGGGGTGGGGGTAGGGGCTAGTTTTCTGGGCTGGGGGTTGGGGTCATTTTTTGGGCTAGGGGGTCGGAGGTAGTTTTCAGGTCTGGGGTGTTGGGGTAGTTTTCAGGGCTGGGGTGTCGGGGTAGTTTTCAGGGCTGGGGGGGTCGGGGTAGTTTTCAGGGCTGGGGTGGGTTGGGTAGTTTTTTTAAATTATGGGTTATGGTATTAGGCCTAAGGGCTGTGGAAGGGGTTGGGGTAGTTTTAGGGACAGCGCGGGGGTGGGAGGTGGTCGAGATAGTGTTTGTTTAGGGACAGGATTGTAGGCCTCAGGGCAGGGGAGGGTATGGGTAGTCGGGTAGTTTTGAGGGCTTAGGGGAGGGCAGGGTCGTTTTTAGGGCTCGGGGGTTCGGCGTAGCTTTTTAAAATAGGGGTTTGGGTTTTAGGCCTAAGGGCAGTGGAAGGGGTTTGGGGTAGTTGTAGGGACAGCACAAGGGGGTGGGAGGGGGTTGAGGTAGTGTTTAAGGGTTAGGGACAGCATGAAGGTTGAGAGGGGGTCGGGTATTTGGACCTCATGGTGGGGAGGGGGGGCAGCAGTTTGTAGCTTAGGGCTGGGTAAGGGTGGTCACGACCTTAGCCATGCAAACCCCTTTACCATTCAAGCCTTTATCATGAAATTACGTGGTAAAGGCATGCGTGGTAAAGGAATGCGTGGTTAAGACGCTTTCGTGGTTTAGGCTGCGTGGTAGAGGCATGCGTGGTTTATCTAGTCGTGCTACTATCATTCAACCGCTTCATAGCAGACAACACAAACACCAGTTATAGACATATAAATGATCCAGAAACTATTAAAGGTGAACATATTGAAAGACAAAACACAAATGTAAAGTAAAAAAAGAAAACATTTTGAGTCTTTGTTTTGTGAAACAGGATTAGTTTGGCTTCCTCACGCCATCCCCTTGTGTTTTCTATTGGTAATCCCTGTCCCCCCTTGCCCACCCCTCCTCAAAGACTGCTCTTTATTTAATCACTAAGAACAATATAAAACAATTGAAAACTTTGCAAATATGTTTCTGTGTCTTAGTTTAGGTACTTTCTGCGAGTGTTACATAAAATGATTTCACACGTCTGAAACTTAAATATCCCTATAAGCAGGGATTCAGCAAGACACCAGCCAGAATTATTTACTGACACAAACACATGGCAGTTCGTTACTTGTACCCTCTCATTCTATCATCAGGTGCATGGGCCCACACACTGGCTCCATAGACACTAACAGCTCTGCAAAACACATTCAATCAATCAGGGGGTTTAAAGCGCGCTACTCACCCGTGAGGGTCTCAAGGCACTGGGGGGAGCTCCGGTTCAGCCAAAGAGCCAGGTCTTGAGGCCCTTCCTGAAGGTGTGCAGAGTAGGGGAGCGTCTGATGTTGAATGGGAGCTCGTTCCAGGCTTTGGCCGTGATGTAGGAGAAGGCTCTCCCACCTGCTCTGGTTCTGCGGATGCAAAGGGTTTCTGCCAGGGCGAGGTCGGAGGAGCGGAGGTTCCTTTTGGGGACGTCGAAGGAGACTCTTTCATTGAGGTATTTGGGTCTGATGTTGTGGAGGGATTTGTAGGCGAGAGTGAGTAGCTTGAAGGTTTCTCTCTTCTCGACGGGGAGCCAGTGGAGGTCTCACAGGTGTTGGATGATGTGCTCATGTCGTGGGGTGCCGAGGACGAGTCAGGCTGTGGTGTTCTGGATGGTCTGGAGTTTGTGTGGCAGGGATTTGTTGATTCCAGCATAGAGGGTGTTTCCGTAGTCCAGTCTGCTAGTTATGAGTGCATGGGTGATGGTCTTTCTGGCTTCGGGCGGGATCCACTTGAAGGTTCTTGTGGAGGATGCGGAGGACGTTGAAGCAGGTGGAGGCGACGGCATTGATCTGTCGGGTCATGGTGAGGGAGCAGTCGAGTATGATGCCGAGGTTCCGAGCATGGTCCATGGGGGTGGGTGGGGCGCCGAGGGCAGAGGGCCATCAGGAGTTGTCCCATGTAGAGTGGGATGGTCCAAGGACTAGAACTTCTGTCTTCTCCGAGTTGAGTTTCAGACAGCTGCTGCTCATCCAAGCTGCAACATCTTTCATTCCTTCTTGGAAGCTGAGTCTTGTGGTTTCGGGGTCCTTCGTGAGAGAGAGGATGAGCTGGGTGTCATCGGCGTAGGATAAATTGCTGAGTCCATGTTGTCTGACGATGGTGGTGAGGGGGGCCATGTAGATGTTGAAGAGCGTGGGACTGAGCGATGATCCTTGTGGTACTCCGCAGTTGATCTCTGTGGGTTCGGAGAGGAAAGGCAGAAGTCTGATCCTTTGGGATCTGCCAGCTAGGAAGTAGCGGAGCTAGTCTAGGGCGGTTCCCTGTATTCCGGTGTTGTGGAGTCTGGCTGCGAAGGTGCGGTGGGAGATGGTGTCGAAGGCTGTGGAGAGGTCAAGTAGGATGAGGGCTGCAGTGTGGCCTTGGTCGAGGAGCGTGTGGATGTCGTCTGTGGCGGCGAGGAGGGCGGTCTCGGCGCTGCGGTTGCTGCAGAATCCGGATTGGGAGGGGTCGAGGATGGAGTTCTCTTGGATGAAGTTTGTCAGCTGGGCATTTACGATCTTTTCAGTGACTTTGGCTGCGAAGTGAAGGAGAGAGATGGGTCAGTAGTTCTTCGGGTCTGTCGGGTTTGCAGAGGGTTTCTTGAGGAGGGGCTTGACTTCTGCGCGTTTCCAGTTGTCGGGGAACGTGCCAGATTTGAAGGTGGCGTTGATGGTGCATCGTAGCAGGGATGCTATGGCGGCGGTGGCTCTGTGGAAGATGTGCGGATAGCAGGGGTCCGTGGGGGCTCCTGAGTGAGTGCTTTTCACGGTCGTGGTGGTATCTTCGGTGGTGACCGGGGTCCAGGCGGTGATGGTGGGCCGGCTGTCGTTGCTGGGGGGGAAGGGTGGTTTCTGGAGTATGCTGGATCCCACCGATGCAACACCACTCGACGGACCTACGACGCCGCCACACTCACCGCACTCAATGCCGGCCGGAACCCTGCCTGCTACCGAGCCTCACCGAGACGCACCCACGGACCCTTCACCTGCCAAACCTGCCGATTCACCTGCCCCCTGACGTGCACCACCTCCGCCAAGTCGAGCACCAGCAACAACCACCTGAAATGCATCCTGCTGAACACCCGCTCCGTCCACAGGCACGCCGTGGAACTCTGGGACCTGCTCGACGCAACAGCACCGGACATCGCCTTCCTCACCGAAACCTGGATGAACGCCTCCTCAGCGCCTGACATCGCCATAGCCATCCCGGATGGATACAAGATCACCCGGAAGGACCGCGTCAACCAGACGGGAGGAGGCATCGCCATCGTACACAAGAACACCATCCGCATCTCGACTAACTCCGACGAGACCTTCACCGCCGCCGAACACCTACACTTCCAGATACACACGGACCCCAAGACCACCCTCCGAGGCACCCTCATCTACAGACCCCGGGACCACGCACTCTATTCAGCGAAGACATCGCAGACTTCATCAGCCCGCACGCCATGCCCTCCGCCGACTACATCCTCCTAGGGGACCTCAACTTCCACCTGGAGAACAACAACGACAGAAACACCACCGCCCTGCTGGACAACCTCGCCAACCTCGGACTCAAGCAACTGGTGAACACGCCCACCCACTACGCCGGCCACACGCTTGACCCCGTCTTCTCGTCCAGCAAGCACATCTCCTTCAGCCACGCCACCGGACTCCACTGGACCGACCACAGCTGCGTCCACTTCAGCTTCAGAAAGACTGCGACCCACCACCACCCGCAACAGGCTCCCGCCGGAGCTGGAGCAAGATCACCGCCGAGCAGCTCACCGCCTCCCTCAGCCAGAACACACCCACCGACACAACGGACCCAAACGAAGCAGCCAGCAACCTCGCCAAGTGGCTGACCGCCTGCGCCGACGACCTCGCACCACTAAAAACCCTCCCAGCAGACCCGGAAGCAAGAAAACCCCTTGGTTCACCAACGAACTCAAGGAATCCAAGAAGAACTGCCGCACTCTCGAGAAAACCTGGCGACTCGACCAGACCACAGACAACATGACCGCCCTCAAGCACGCCACCCGCAAACACCACCAGCTGATCCGTGCCACCAAGAAGTCGGCACTCAAAGAACGACTGGACAACAACGCCCATGACAGCAAGGAACTTTTCAGCATCGTCAAAGAGTTCTCCAACCCCAGCGCCGGAAACAACGACATCACCCCCTCGCAAGACCTCTGCAACTCACTCTCCGCGTTCTTCCACCGCAAGATCACCGACATACACAACAGCTTCAACGCACAAACAACGCACCCTACCGCCCGAACCAATGCCCGCCACCACCACCCTCTGCAACTGGACCCCGATCAACACCGAAGACACCACCCGCACGATGAACTCCATCCACTCCGGATCACCAACCGACCCCTGCCCACACCACGTCTTCAACAAAGCCGACGCCACCATCGCACCCCATCTCCGGGACATCATCAACTCCTCCTTCCGCACCGCCACCTTCCCGGAGAGCTGGAAGCACGCCGAGCTTACCGCCCTCCTGAAGAAACCAACGGCGGACCCCACCGACCTCAAGAACTACCGCCCCATCTCGCTCCTTCCGTTTCCGGCCAAAGTCATCGAGAAGACCGTCAACAGACAGCTTGCCGCCTTCCTCGAGACGAATGGATCCTCGACCCCTCGCAGTCCGGGTTTCGGGCCAACCACAGCACCGAGACCGCCCTTATCGCAGCCACCGACGACATCAGAACCCTAACCGACAACGGGGAAACAGCTGCCCTCATCCTCCTGGACCTCTCCGCGGCGTTTGACACCGTCTGCCACCGCACCCTAGTGAAGCGCCTCAGCAACATCGGAATCCGAGAGAAAGCACTGGAATGGATCATCTCGTTCCTCGCCGGAAGAACCCAGAGAGTCCGCCTCTCCCCGTTCAGATCCGAAGCCACCGAAGTCATCTGCGGCGTTCCACAAGGATCCTCACTCAGCCCGACCCTCTTCAACGTCTACATGAGCCCCCTCGCAGCCATCGCACGCCGACACAACCTCAACATCATCTCCTACGCCGACGACACCCAGCTGATCCTCTCCCTCACCAACGACCCCACCACCGCCAGAGCCAACCTGCACGACGGGATGAGAGACGTCGCCGACTGGATGAGGAACAGCCGCCTTAAACTGAACTCAGACAAGACGGAAGTCCTCATCCTGGGCTCATCACCCTCCGCCTGGGACGACTCCTGGTGGCCCCCGGCCCTGGGCACCGCACCCAAGCCAACGGACCACGCACGCAACCTGGGCTTCATCCTGGACTCCTCCCTATCGATGACCAAACAAGTCAACGCCGTCTCATCTTCATGCTTCAACACCCTGCGCATGCTCCGCAAGATCTTCAGATGGATCCCCACTGAAACCAGGAAGACCGTCACCCAGGCACTCGTCACCAGCCGACTGGACTATGGGAACACCCTCTACGCCGGAACCACAGCCAAACTTCAAAAGAGACTCCAGCGCATCCAGAACGCCTCCGCACGACTCATCCTGGACATCCCCCGACACAGCCACATCACCGTACACCTGAAAGACCTGCACTGGCTCCCCGTCAGCAAGAGAATCACGTTCAGACTCCTCACCCACGCACACAAGGCCCTCCACGACCTGGGCCCAAAGTACCTCAACGACCGCATGTCCTTCTACACGCCCACACGCCAGCTACGATCAACCAGCCACGCCCTCGCCACCGTACCACGCATCCGCAGAACCACCGCCGGAGGAAGATCCTTCTCCTACCTGGCGGCCAAGACCTGGAACTCCCTCCCCACTCACCTTCGGCGAACCCAGGACCATCTCGCCTTCAGGAAGCAGCTCAAGACCTGGCTGTTCGAGCAGTAACTTACCCCCTCCCCCAGCGCCTTGAGACCCTCCCGGGTGAGTAGCGCGCTCTATAAATGCCGTGATTGATTGATTGATTGATTGATTGATTGATTGATTGATGCTAGCTGAAGTTGTCGTAGAGGGCCTTGATTTTCAGGTGGAAGTAGGAGTTGAGCTTGTTGCAGAGGTCTTGGGAGGGAGTGATGTCCGTGGCTTCGCTAAGGGGTTTGGTGAGTTGCTGGATGATGTTGAAGAGTTCCTTTGAGTTGCTGGAGTTGGTGAGGATTTTGTTCCGGATGAAGGTTTAGTGGATCTTATGCGTTGGTGGTAATCTGTCATGGCCTTCTTGTAGGTGGTCAGGTCTTCCGCGGTTTTTCTATTTCTCCATCGTTTTTCGAGACATCTGCAGGAGAGCCTGGCTTCTTGGAGGTCGGTGGTGAACCAGGTGGCCTATGTACTTTATTGCCACACATTTTATTTTTATTATTCATTTATGTGTGTGTGTATATATTGGGTAGAATTGCTGAGTCTGGAAATGAACTGTAATTCGTTACTAGTACGATTATGAAATACGATGATCAATCATGTGAAATAATGTGTCAATATACAACATTGTATTTTGACATTTGAACCCAATATGTCATGTGCAAAGTATTTTCTCCATGCACACCACCTTGCAGCAACATGTGACTATAAAAATACTCAAAAACATGGCGGTTCATTGTTGAGAAAGGCTAAGACCGAAACGCGTCCGAGATAGATCGTTGCTTACCGCATCGCGTTTCGGGCCAACCACCCTTCCTCATGGGCAGCCTGTGATTAAATAACGGCGGACAAACCAAAACCAGCATATCCCCTTCTTTATTTCCATTAGTGCCTCAATAGGTAATCTCTGTGCATTATGGGACTGGTGGTTTACAAACAATCAAACCCAAGTGGGGTGCCGCCGTTATCAACATTCCAATTGTTATTATTGCCGGGGAAACGCAGTCTCACGTAAAATTGCTTGTGCAATCATTAGGCATCTCCTGCTCCGCATCGCCGTCCTAATTCTAACAGCAAACTGACCCGCCAAGTTCGGGCGGTGGTGCTCCTCCGTGACTGGGGCCGGCCACTTCAATGCAAAACAAAGTTGCCCCTTTTGGTGGAAGGCACTCTCAGGATCGCTCCTCAGGCGCAAGCAGGATACATAATATATCCAAATGAACTTTGACGCTAGAGGAATGCCCAGCCTCTCGGGTCGGGGCTCGTGGGTGGGCGTCACCCCCAAATATTGCAAATGAACAACACTCCTCCATCAAGAAGCATAACGAGCCCACCAGCCGGTATATAAGCTAAAATTCCATTTATTTTAATCAAGGCACAATGCTGCATAACGCGTTTCAACCCTCCTGGGTCTTAGTCATATGCAAATGCAGGGTAGTTGGTCATTCGTCTTTTAAGGCACATGGTAAACAGATATTGAGGAAAGACTTCATTTCATGTGAGTTCCAATTAATATCAGTCATAGTTTTAAATTCCTTATTTCAGAAGCAAATGCAGTCTGCAGTATTTCAAGCATGTAGTTTTCATTTTACACAAGTTCAGAGATATTCTCGTTTTTCAATGTCACTTCACTTCAGTAAATAACAATCACAGACTACATTGTCCATAATGCATTGTGTTTGTGCCGGTCAATCACTTCTATTGCCTCAAAGAAGTCAATTTCATTGACAAGCGAGAATATCTCTGAGCTTGTGTAAAATGAAAACTACCTGCTGGTGGGCTCGTTATGCTTCTTGATGGAGGAGTGTTGTTCATTTGCAATATATATATATATATATATATGGTCGCCAGTAGATAGTTATAGTTAGGACCTAGTTTCCATAGGAAAAGCGTTTTTTGTTTTCCCAATAACTTTGGCGCCGGATGACGAATCATCGCGAAATTTTCAAAACTAGTGGGGCGCTCCGGTCATGCCCTTGTCTTGAAAGTTTCGGGGTGATTCGGCAAGCGGGGGGCCGAGAAAAAAGGGGGGTCCCAAAACGTGTTTTCTCCATGTTAATTCCCATAGGAAACTTTAGACACGGCTACAGCCCGAACTGCTGAACGGAATTACACCAAATTTGGCAAAAGGTAGTGCTTGGTTCAGAAAGCGCCCTTTTTTAAATGGTGTAAATCCGTTCAGTAGTTGCGGAGAAAATCAAAAAATAGAGGTCAAAAAATCAATTTGCCATAGGAAACTTTAGACACGATTACAGCCAAAACTGCTGAACGGAATTACACCAAATTTGGCAAAAAAATAGTGCTTGGTCCAGAAAGTGCCCTTTTTTTAAATGGTGTAAATCCGTTCAGTAGTTCCTGAGAAATTAAAAAAATAAAAGTTTCGATATCTATGGCCGCGGTGGATCCGCGCACCCTCCCGATCACGAGCTTCATGCTAATTGGCTGTCAACACTCCAAACCAGGAAGTGTTGGCAGCCATCTTGTGCCTCGGTAACCGAGGCACAAGAAAACAGAAAAACTAAGGCGCAAAACAAGAAAAGGGGGCAGGGTAGAAACACCCTGACCCCTTGGCCTGCTCAGGGAGTCCCACAAGGACCCCCAGGGCCCAAAAAAGCATTTTTTTAAAAATACAATCGGCTGAATTTGCGCTGGGTGCGCGAATCCGGCCGTGAAAAAAAAAAAAAAACGAAGCGCAGGCTCCCGCGCTTCGTTTAATTGAAGCCCCCGGGTGGACGAGGTCCCGGGGGCAGTAAAAAAATGTGTGGGGGGGCCCCAATCCCCCCCACACTGGCCCGGGACCGCCACCCCCGGGGCTTTGCAACAATATTTGCGGGGCACACGGCCCCCTGCAGCCCCGGGACCGCCACCCCCGGGGCTTGTTTTTTAGAGTTTTGGGGGCCTCTAAGGCCTCCCAAGCCCGGGGACTGCCACCCCGGGGCTTTCATCAATTATAATCGCAGGGGGGCACACTGCCCCCCCGCAGCCCCGGTGACCGCCACCCCCGGGGCTTCTTTTTAAAAATAAAATATACCTGTGTGGGGGCTCGAGCCCCCACACGCCTCGAGACCGCCACCTCCCGGGGCACTAATATTTAAATTTGGGGGTCCGTAACGGACTCCGAGCCCCGAGGACCACCACCTCCCCGGGGCTGTGCAAGTGAAGGGAGGGGGCCGCGCGGCCCCTCCTGGAGCCTGTGATGGCCCTGGGGACCGCCACCCCCAGGGCCGGCTCCTGCAGTGTCCCGGGGTGCCCACCCCTGGGACACTGCTGTTTGCTATGGCAGGACGGGAGCCTTGCGACTCCCGTCCTGCCATAGCAAACTTGCTTTGGATTTTGGAAGAGAGAGCAGGAATCCTGCTCTCTCTTCCAAAATCTAAAGCAGATTGCTTTTCCACACGGGGAGCTGCATGTTAGCAGCTCCCCATGTGGAAAAGCAACGCCGGCTCCTGCAGGACGCGGGGAGCCGGTGGGACCGTGGGGGCATTGGGGCTCCACCCACGGTCCCCAACGGATAGGGCCTGACCCGGGGGATGGGGTCCCCGGGGCAATAAAGGCCTCAGGAGGGGGGCCACGAAATTAAAAAAATGTGGCCATGCCCCGGGGGATGTGGTCCCTGGGGCCGGAATTGGCCACGGGAGGGGGCCACGCGGCCCCTTCCCGTTCAGTTTTTTTTAAATAAAAAAAGGGGTCAGGCCCTGGGGATGGGGTCCCCAGGGCCCAAAAGGAAAAAGAAGGGGGCCACACAGCCCCCAAACGCCCGGGGACCGCCACCTCCCGGGGCACTAATATTTAAATTTGGGGGTCCGTAACGGACCCCGAGCCCCAGGGACCACCACCTCCCCGGGGCTGTGCAAGTGAAGGGAGGGGGCCGCGCGGCCCCCTCCTGGAGCCTGTGATGGCCCTGGGGACCGCCACCCCCAGGGCCGGCTCCTGCAGTGTCCCGGGCGCCCACCCCTGGGTCACTGCTGTTTGCTATGGCAGGACGGGAGCCTCGCGGCTCCCGTCCTGCCATAGCAAACTTGCTTGGATTTTGGAAGAGAGCAGGAAACCTGCTCTCTCTTCCAAAATCTAAAGCAGATTGCTTTCCACACGGGGAGCTGCATGTTAGCAGCTCCCCATGTGGAAAAGCAATGCCGGCTCCTGCAGGACGCGGGGAGCCGGTGGGACCGTGGGGGCATTGGGGCTCCACCCACGGTCCCCAACGGATAGGGCCTGACCCGGGGGATGGGGTCCCCGGGGCAATAGAGGCCTCAGGAGGAGGGCCACGCAGCCCCCCTCCTTAAAAAATTTAAAAAATGTGGCCATGCCTCGGGGGATGGGGTCCCCGGGGCCGGAATTGGCCACGGGAGGGGGGCACGCGGCCCCCTCCCCGTTCAGTTTTTTTTTTAAATAAAAAAAGGGGTCAGGCCCTGGGGGTCCCCAGGGCCCAAAAAAGGAAAAAAGAAAGGGGGTCACACAGCCCCCCTTCTAAAAATTTTTTTTTTTAAAAAGACTGTACGGGTGAGTGAGTGGATGTGTGTGTAGACCTAAGAATCGGTGAGTGGGTATGTAGTTATTGGTGTTGGAGTGTCTATGGTTTTGAGAATGGCAGTCTGTAATTTAGAATGGGTGTATCAAAGGTTATATTAGGGTGTGAGAAGATGCATCAAATTATCACATGGATGATGTCATCAGTGATGTAATCAGTGATGTCATTTGAGATGTCATCAATGATGTCATCAGTGATGTCACTGACCCTGTGGCAACTGCGTAGCATGTCCATTGACTCTGACAACCAAGGAGGTAGACATCGGTACAACACGCCCCTGGATGCTGAACAACTTTTCGAATTGTAACACCGAAAATGTGGTGTACCTTTTGACATGCCCTTGTAACTTTAAATATGTGGGCATGACCACACGCAAAATCAAGATCCGCATCAATGAACATCGCAGTACAATACGGTGTAAAAAGACCAACACGAAACTGACCAGACACTTCATAGAACATAACCATAAAGACACAGATCTCAAATGGGTGATCCTAGAAGTAATGAAAAAACAAATGGCGGACCTGACCAGACCTCTACATATCAGGGAGCAGAGATGGGTGTATCGTCTCCGAACATGGAAAGAAGGTCTAAATGATGAGATTCCTTGGCTACAATTAGCCAAATAATATGTACTTTTGTCCTTGTCAAATCACAGACCACATCTACAACCAGCTAGGAGTATGTAGCAACTATATCCCTTAGAACATCTGTATTACATACGATTGCGCATTGTTTGGGGTTAGGTTACCTCTGGATCCATGATTTGTTTCAATGATTTGCACTAGTTGTAAATACTATCATTGTTGGTACCATACCATGTGCCAGATACCTATCTGCCACATATTTAACATGAGAGAGCTCTATAGTACAAACATCTTATCCCTTATAACAACTGTATTCCATGTGACTGCGCATTGTTTGGGGTTAGGTTGCCTCTGGATCCATGACTTGTTTCAATGATTTGTACTAGTTGTAAATACTATCAGTGTTGGTACCACACCATGTGCCAGATACTTATCTGCCACATATTTAACATGAGAGAGCTCTATAGTACAAACATCTTATTCACCGACGCATGCGGTTAGCATCAGCCGCAATACGCATGCGCTGTAATTCATACTCTTTTGTTAAATCCCGTGACGTGGGTTGTGCTTAGGCTGCTGATTTTTTAACGCACGCATTATTTTTCGTTCACGGTAGCGCATGCGTCTCATACCACGACGCATGCGCACTATGTTTGCCGCTCTGCGCATGCATTATACATTAGACACTCCCTTGATGCGCACGCTCAGTTGCTGGTTGATAGGGGTAACACTGAGGTTGCCACATCACTAATGCAGGCGTTTCAGGCGGAAGTCCTTTTTTGGGCAGGTCAGGCAGTTTTCCTGATCTCTTTCAGCACGCCCTTTGAGACACCGGATCCTCCGATCCGGTAGCCAATTAGGGCAACTATTTTCCACTAATGACCCTAATTAAGGAGCGCTGATATATACTATATATAGCCAAAGGCCACTTCAGTCCTTCCACATCGAGGAGAGGAGGAGCACAGACATAGGCGCAACAGCGGAGACTGCATCACGTATCAGTAAGAGTGTGAATGTGTGAATGAAAATTAGGCTTGTGTTGCCTTTTTCTTTTCTCCATCCTTTTCCTTTTCAGGTATTTCGAACCTGGCAACCATGGAACTTTAAATATGTACCATCTAAATAACTGCCACGCACTTTATTAACATCAGTCATTTCTGTTGTTTTTTTCCTCAATTTTACTATAGTGCTGGACCAAAAGAGGTCTCCCGCCCTCACCCTCCTATGGGGCACCATGTCCCAATTTTAGGGTAAGCAATGTGGGGGTACAATCCTCCATGTTTGTTTTAGTCACAGATGACTGACACTTAGTTTTTCACATGTAGCCACTCACAATTAGTTATTTGTGCATGAGGCTGAGTGTGAATCTCATGTTGTGCTTTGTTTTTCCACACAATCTGTTGTTTTTCTTACAGGCACTAGATATAAAGGCCATTTCGTAGTGGAGCGTGATCCTGTCACCCCACACAGTGGATATCCTCTCACCATAATTTTGGTAAGAGTGGAGCCCTCAAATCTATCACTTAGGTCCTGATGAATGCCGCGGACCCCTCTGGGCCACTTGGCAGAAACATGTTGACCATATTGATATCGGTGGGGGGACAATAATATCCCCAGTTACCGATCACTTTATATTTTAATACCATACAGATGCCGGCAAATATTAAATTAATATGACATCTGTAATGGCTTTTTAACTCACTTTTCTTTATAAGGGCCCCCACTTAGTTTAGAAGTGCATCCCTGTCGTCAGGTGTATGCCCGCCCTCTACCAAACCATGTTTTTAGAGGGCGAGGACTGGTCTATGATGAAGCATGACACCAGGTGGTGTGTGAGACCAGTCCTTCACTTTTTGTGAGACACCTACACTCACTAATTTAGATACATTTGCACATAGATCACCCCACTGGGAGCAGCTCTTTTGTGTTTAAACATGTCACTGACCCAGTCATGAGTGATGTAATATGTGACGTCATCAGCAGTGCATTGCGGGGGCGCGAGTTATAGTTAGCTGAACTAACTATAACGGGGAATTTCTATGGTTTTGTACGAGTGAAATGTCCAACTAACTATAACTGTCCCTAAAACCTATGGTTTTTTCAGTGAATTTCTAAGGTTTTTAAATGCTAATTTCTAACTATAACGTGCCTGAAACCTATGGTTTTTCAGTGAATATATATACACACACACACACATATACATATATATGTATATAATGTATATATTACTGGTGGTCGCCAGTAGGTAGTTATAGTTAGTAGAGAGTTTTTATTTGCCAATAACATTTGGTGTCGTTTGATGAAACTTCACGAAAGTTTCAAAACTAATTTGACGCTCACTTCAGCTGCTGTCCTGAAAAAGGCTGAGAAAAAGGGGGAGGTCCCAAAACGCTTTTTTTCCATGTTAATTTCCATAGGAAACTTTAGACATGGCTACAGCCCGAACTGCTGAACGGAATTACACCAAATTTGGCAAAAAGGTAGCTCTTGGTCCAGAAAGCACTCTTTTTATTAAATGGTGTAAGTCCGTTCAGTAGTTGCTGAGAATTTTAAAGATTTTGCAAATATACAACTGAGGCCGCAGTGGATTTGCGATCCCTTCCAATCTCGTGCCTGAGATATGATTGGCTGCCAACACTTCAAACCAGGAAGTGTAGGCAGCCATCTTGTGACTCAGTTGAACCGAGTCAGAAGAAAAAACTTTTAAAAAAAGATAAGGGGGCAGGGTAGAAACACCCTGACTCCCTAGGCATCTTGGGGGAGGAGGGGCCTCCAGCGCCAAAAAAGCATTTATTTATTTTTAAAATTCGGCGGAAGTCGCGTTGGTTTAAAAAACAAAACAAAGCGTGTTCTCCCGTGCTTTATTAAATAAAGGCCCCCGGGTGGGCCAAGGCCCGGGGGCAGTTTCTGGGATAATGCAGGGGTGCCTATGCGGCATCCCCGCCCTCTCCCTGGGGCGTACATAATTAAAGGTGTGTGGAGGGGCCCGTATGGCCTCCCGCAGCCCCGGGGTCCGCCACCTCCCCAGTGCTAATGTAATGGGGGGCCTTGAGGACCCCCCTGCCCCAGGGGCCACCACCTCCCCAGGACCGCCATCTCTCTAAGGCAGGCGCCTACTCAAGGAAGGAGAGGGGGGACGCAGCGTCCACCCTCTAGGAGCCCTAGATGGCCCAGGGGACCGCCACCCCCCAGGGCCGGCTCCAGCAATGTCCTGGAGTTCCGGCTCCAGCAATTTCCGGGAGCACCGCCATGCCATAGCAAACAAGGGCTCTGGTTTCAGAAAGCAAAAGCATTTTGCTCTTGGTTGCTGAAAGCGGAGAACTTTGCTTTTTACACACAGGGAGCGGCATGTTAGTAGCTCCCTTGTTGTAAAAAACAATTCCGCAGGGACCGTGGGGGCCTTCAGGCTCCCCCGTGGTTCCTAACAAAGAGGCCCCCTCCCTTTAAGGAAATTTTTTAAAAAGGGGGCAGGCCCCGGGGAATGGGGTCCCCGGGGCCAAAAATTGCCCAAGAAAGGGGGGCAATGCAGGTGCCCTTCCTTTATTTGAAAAAAAAATGAAAGACTAGGCCCCGCGGGATGGGGTACCTGGGGCCAAAATTGGCCCGCAGGGGGGCACATGGCCCCCCTCTCCTTTTATTATATTGAAGAAATAAAAAAGGGTCAGGCCTCAGGGGATGGGGTCCCTGGGCCTAAAATGGTCCAGGGAAGGGGGGTCACGCAGCCCCCCTTCCTAGAACATAAAACTAAAAATTAAAAAGCTGGCAACTCACCAGAGGCCCCCACTTTCTCCACTACTCTGCAAACGCGCCTCCTGGTGCAATGCTGGTTGGAGGATGAAGTCCCCTTGGCTGCTGACGGTCCTTAGGGGCCAACAAGACCTCCTATTACCTCTAGGTAAGAGAGGTGGTCAGAGGCCACGCCCCCTTTCTCCACCACCACCAATTGAATAGTAGATCAAGTATACACAAACACTATTATTAATCAATGATCAACAAGAAAAACCCAGCTAAGGAAATATGAAGGGGAAGCAGAAAAGCCCAAATAAATATAAATAAATTGAAGAGCCTCCATCCAAGAACATTAGGAAAACAACACATGTGTAATTCTTGATTAACATGGAGTCTCAATGTCATGGGATACTCACACCTCTGCTCAAGTGAAAGGAGAAAAAGATCCCACAATAAATCATGGTTTGCATCAAAAGACCAAAAACACACCTGGTAATCATCAATGAAAAACAAAGGACCCCTGGAGGGCATAAAAAAGAAATCACATATAATGGCAAAATATGAGGAATATATATATATATATATTATCTACTGGCGGTCGCCAGTAGATAGTTATAGTTAGGACCTATTTTCCATAGGAAATCCGCAACATTCTATTTGAAATAACGTTGGCGCCGGTTGACGAATCTTCGCGAAAGTTTCCAACTTGTTGGGGCGCTCCGGTCCGCTCCTATCCTGAAAGTCTCGGGGTGATTCGTCAAGCGGGGGCCGAGAAAAAAGGGGGGTCCCAAAACGTGTTTTCCCCATTCATTTTTCCATAGGAACCTTTAGTCGCAGCTACAGCCCGAACTGCTGAACGGAATTACACCAAATTTGGCAAAGAGGTAGCCCTTGGTTCAGACTCGTGACTTTTGCTTAAATGGTGTAAATCCGTTCAGTAGTTCCTGAGAAAATCACAAGTAAAATCACATATATATCTATGGCCGAGTAGGGTCCGCGTACCCTCCCGATCACGAGCTCCATGCTAATTGGCTGTCAACACTCCAAATCAGGAAGTGTTGGCAGCCATTTTGTCCTCGGTAGAACCGAGGCACAGAAACAAGTGCGCAAAACGCACAAAGGGGCAGGGTAGAAACACCCTGACCCCTAGGTCTGCTCAGAGGGTCCCACAAGGACCCCTGGGCAGAAAAAGCATTTTTTTTTTTAAATCGGCGGGATGCGCTTAGGGTGCGCGGATCCCGCCGTGATTACAAAAAAAACGAGGCACAGAAACACGTCGCAAAACGCTAAAAGGGGGCAGGGTAGAAACAACCTGACCCCCTAGGTCTGCTCAGGGGGTCCCACAAGGACCCCCTGGGCAGAAAAAAGCATTTAAAAAAAAAAAAAATCGGCGGGATGCGCTTAGGGTGCGCGGATCTAAGGCCCCCCAAGCCCCGGGGACCGCCACCCCCCGGGGCTTTAAAAATAAATGGTGCGGGAGGGCTCTCGGCCCTCCCACAGCCCCGGGGACCGCCACCCCCCTGGTCTTCTTTTTATTATTTAAAAATTAACCTGTGTGGGGGCTCGTGCCCCCACACGCCCGGGGACCGCCACCTCCCGGGGCACTAAATATTTCAATATGGGGGTCCGTTACGGACCCCGAGCCCGGGACCACCACCTCCCGGGGCTGTGCAAAGGATGGGAGGGGGCCGCGGCCCCCTCCTGGAGCCCTTGATGGCCCTGGGGACCACCACCCCCAGGGCCGGCTCCTGCAGTGTCCCAGGGTGCCTACCCCGGGACACTGTAGTTTGCTATGACAGGACGGGAGCCTCGCTGCTCCCGCCCTGTCATTGCAAACTGCTTTGGATATTGAAGCGAGAGCAGGAAACCTGCTCTCGCTCCAATATCCAAGGCACATTGCTTTTCCACACGGGGAGCTGCATGTTAGCAGCTCCCCATGTGGAAAAGCAATGCCGGCCTCCCGCAGGACGCGGGGAGCCGGCATGGTCCGTGGGGAGTTGGGGTCCCCCACGGACCCCAAAGGATAGGGCCAGCCCCAGGGGATGGGGTCCCGGGGCAAGAAGTGGCCCGGGAGGGGGCCACGCGGCCCCCCTCCCCAAAAATAATAAAAAAATAAAGGCCGGCCCCGGGGATGGGGTCCCGGGGCCTAAGGAGGCCTTAGGAGGGGGTCCACGCAGCCCCCCTCCATGAAAATTTAAAAAAAAATAAGGTGGCAATGACCCGGGGAATGGGGTCCCCGGGTCGAAATTGGCCACGGGAGGGGGGCCCACGTGGCGTCCTTCCCGTACCTTTTTAAAAAAAAAAATAAAAGGGGGTCAGGCCCTGGGGGATGGGGTCCCCAGGGCCCAAAATAATTACAAAGAAGGGGGGCCACACAGCGCCCTTTTTTAAAAAAAATCAACAACAAAAAAATCCGGCATCGCGCCGGAGGCCAAGCCCCCTCCTTGTCAGCACTCCGCAAACGCGCCCCCTGGCGCGTTTGCAGAGGGGGAACGAATTCCCCTTGAATACTGGTGGTCCCTGCGGGCCAACTAGCCCACCAGGAACCTCCAGTATGCGCCAGAGGCTGCGTTGCAGAGAGGTGTTCTGAGGCCACGCCCCTTTTACACCTCTCTGCAATGCAGCTCTGTGGCGCTTAATGGAGGTAGCTGGTGGGCTAGTTGCACCCCAGGGACCCTCAGGATTCAAGGGAATTAATCCCCCAACTTAAAACGCGCCACGGGCGCGTTTGCACAGTGGTGAAGGGAGGGCGGGGCCTGAGGTGACATGTGTGCAAACAGGCCCCGTGGCGCGTTTTAAGATGGGGAATTAAATCCCCTTCAATCCTGAGGGTCCCTGGGGCCAACTAGCCCACCAGGTACCTCCAGTAAGCGTCACGGAGCTGCGTTGCAGAGTGTTGTAAAAAGGGCGTGGCCTCTGAACACCTCTCTGCAACGCAGCTCTCTGGCGCATACTAGAGGTATCTGGTGGGCTAGTTGGCCCCTAGGGACACTCGGGATTGTGGAGGAATTAATTCTCCAACTTAAAACGCGCCACAGGGCGTGTTTGCAGACATGTCACCTCAGGCCTCACCCCCTTCCTTCACCATTGTGCAAATATTCCTCTAAAATCAGCCGAACTACGAATTCCGATTTACTCACCTGTTATCAGGAGAGACCTCAGTGCTGCATCTTTGAGCCCAGTACTGATCCTGAAAAGTAATTTTAACCGTACTTACCAGTAACTTGAATTTCCTTCCATAGGATATCATTGCCTGCTTTTTGCTGAAAAAGTTTCTAAGTGTCGATTTTTGAAACATACAAATATTCCTCTAAAATCAGCAGAACTACGAATTCCGATTTATTCACCTGTTATCAGGAGAGACCTCAGTGCTGCATCTTTGAGCCCAGTACTGATCCTGAAAAGTAATTTTAACCGTACTTACCAGTAACTTGAATTTCCTTCCATAGGCTAACATTGACTGGTTTCACTTGGAAATTCTTGTGTGTGGAGTTTTGGAACTTTATAATATTCCTCTAAAATCAGCCGAACTACGAATTCCGATTTACTCACCTGTTATCATGAGAGACCACAGTGCTGCATCTTTGAGCCCAGTACTAATCCTGAAAAGTAATTTTAACCGTACTTACCAGTAACTTGAATTTCCTTCCATAGGATATCATTGCCTGCTTCTTGCTGAGAAAGTTTCTAAGTGTCGATTTTTGAAACATACAAATATTCCTCTAAAATCAGCAGAACTACGAATTCGAATTTACTCACCTGTTATCAGGAGAGACCTCAGTGCTGCATCTTTGAGCCCAGTACAGATCCTGAAAAGTAATTCTAACTGTACTTACCAGTAACTTGAATTTCCTTCCATAGGCTAACATTGACTGGTTTCACTTGGAAATTCTTCTAAGTGTGGAGTTTTGGAACTTTATAATATTTCTCTAAAATCAGCCAAACTACGAATTCCGATTTACTCACTGGTTATCAGGAGAGAACCCAGTGCTGCATCTTTTAGCCCAGCACTGACCCTGAAAAGTAATTCTAACCGTATTTACCAGTAACTTGTATTTCCTTCCATAGGAATCCATTGTCTGGTTTTCAGCAGAAAAGTTTCAAAGTGTCGAGTTTCACAAACTACAAATATTCCTTAAAAATCGCCTGTATGACTTAAACGCATTCTTTCAACTGTTTACAGGAGATGCACCAGTGCTGGATCCAGGATCCACCACTGAGTAAGAAAAAGTAACGATAACACTACTTACCTGCTAAGTGAATTTCCTCCCTTAGGATAACATTGGTGATTCTATGTGAAAAAGTTTCTGTCAACTTTTAAAATACAATAATATTCCTTAAAAATCACTACTGTAACCAAAAAGCTTTTACTCAACTGTTTACAGGAGATGTCCCAGGACTGAATCTAGGATCCTGTCCTGTGGTTAGAAAAGTAATCCATAAAGTAACTAATTGCATTTAACTAGAAATTCACATTGAGCTCAATGTTGCATTGTGTTTGAAATTGTGTTGCCCATTGCAACAACTGTAACTACTGTACTTAAAAGTCTATTGCCCATTTGCAAAGTATTTAAACTAAAGTAATTCATTCAGAGAAAGTATATTTTGTAATGTAATGTATAATGTAATTGCAATGTAATTTAAAAAATAAAATATGTAAAAATAGTTTTAAAAAATGTAGTAAATCAGTATCAAAAAAATAAATATAACAAATAATACATTTAAAAATTGTCATTTACAAAACCTTTGAAATTCACTGAAAAAAACCATAGGTTTCAGACATGTTATAGTTAGGAATTAGCATTTAAAAACCTTTGAAATTCACTGAAAAAACCATAGGTTTCAGGCACGTTATAGTTAGAAATTAGCATTTAAAAAACCTTACAAATTCACTGAAAAAACCATAGGTTTTAGGGACAGTTATAGTTAGTTGGACATTGCACTCATACAAAACCCGTGAAATTCCCCGTTATAGTTAGTTCAGCTAACTATAACTTGCGCCCGCAATGCACTGCTGATGACGTCACATATTACATCACTCATGACATGGTCAGTGACATCACTGATGACATCACTGATGACATCTCAAATGACATCACTGATGACATCACTGATGACATCATCCACGTGATAATCTGATGCACCTCCTCACACCCTAATATAACCTTTGATACACCCACTCTAAATTACAGACTGCCATTCGCAAAACCATAGACACTCCAACACCAATAACTACATACCCACTCACTGATTCTTAGGTCTACACACACATCCACTCACTCACCCGTACAGTCACTCATACTTACGGTCACTCAGTACAGGACTATCATATGCACTCATACTCCTATATAGACACTCAAACACCGCCACTCATCCATAGAGGTACTCACACACCTAGTCAGTCATGCAAATAATTAAACACACTGCCATTTACTCACCTATACAGTTATACACACACCAGCTCACTTACTCATACAAATACTAGCACATTCTTACGCTCTTATACAATAACTGATACAAGCACACACTCATCCATACAGCCACTCTCACAATCACACACTCTACGCTTATAGCTATTTATATACTCCAACACACATATATACTGCCTTTCACATATGTAGTTACTCACACATGTACCACTGGGACATACATTCACTCACTAACACACCCATAAACATACTCACCCACCCATACAGTCCATCACAAATGCACTCTTGAAACCATGCACCCAGCGAATCACCCACTCACACATCTATGCACAGAGTCACACACACCCCACCCACACAAACACTCAGGCACCCATACAGATACTCAGACAACCAATCAATAACTCATATAGACACTCATGTAGCTATTCACAAACCCATGCAGCCGCTTACACAGCAACAGAGAGACGGATACAGACATTCACACAGTTTAGTCACTAACCCATGCATTCAGTAAGATACGTTTAATCACTCACTTATAGAGTTAGTCACGCACCTAGTAAATCATCCATTCAGACACTTATACACCCACTCATTCTTCAATACGCCTTTCCCTATATATATTAAACATATTTAAACTTTACAGAAACACACAGTCACTGGATGATGTCATCAGTGATGTCATTTGAGATGACATCAGTGATGTCATCAGTGATGTCACTGACCATGTCATGAGTGATGTAATATGTGACGTCATCAGCAGTGCATTGCGGGCGCAAGTTATAGTTAGCTGAACTAACTATAACGGGGAATTTCACGGGTTTTGTACGAGTGCAATGTCCAACTAACTATAACTGTCCCTAAAACCTATGGTTTTTTCAGTGAATTTGTAAGGTTTTTAAATGCTAATTTCTAACTATAACGTGCCTGAAACCTATGGTTTTTTCAGTGAATTTCAAAGGTTTTTAAATGCTAATTCCTAACTATAACATGTCTGAAACCTATGGTTTTTTTCAGTGAATATATATATATATTCTTTTTTCACTGAAAAAAATCAAAGGTTAAAGGGGCGCTATAATTAGAATATCAGTGATGTTGTTTGAGATGTCAGCGATGTCACTGACCATGTCATGAGTGATGTAATATGTGAGGTCATAAGTAGTGCATTGCGGGACGCGAGTTATTGTTAGCTCAGCTATCTATAACTGCTGACTTTCTCTGGTTTTGTACGAGTGAAATGACAGCCTGACTACAATTCCCTGTAACCTTTGTTTTTTTCAGTGAATTTCTAAGGTTTTTTTAAATTCTATTTCCTAACTATAACGCCCCTGTAACCTATGATTTTTCAGTGAATTTCTAAGGTTTTTTAAATGCTAAATCCTAACTATAATGTGCCAGTAAACTTTGGTTTTTTGGTAGGGCTGGATGAAAGAAACCTTTGCCGAACTGATGTCGCTTTTCCCTCACACTTTCTTAGTATACTCTAATATATGCCAAAGACAGAAATGGAAGTGGTCAAATCAATTCTGTTCACAGACTGACAAAGCCAGGAAATACGGTAATAAAACTGTTTCTGCATTCCTGAGAGACCATCGCATGGGCTGTATCTATAACAACAATCTGCGTTTTGACATGAATGAAATTTATACAAATTATGGAGTGCACTTTACGGATGAAGTCAACAGGGTGTTTCTAAGTAACCTGAAACTCTGCATCAAGTCTTATATATAGCAGCCATATACACACAACCAACACAACGGCTCTTGTTAGAGCCACCTTAGTACCCGAAATATTATGAAGTTTGTTTCTAAAGGTTTTTTCTCTTTATTTTTGGACAATCGTCACAACGATGTCGCGATTCCCGCGAACACGTCACTAAAACAGAAAACAGAAGCAGACATTCAATGACCACCAACACATCCAAAAATTATGTGTTAAAAAATCCATTCTGAGCATTGCCCTACACATATTACCATATACGTACTTCTTTCAAAGCATGTTTAAACTCATATTTTTCTACTAAGTTTCTTCAAAAACCATCTTTCAGACCTATTTTCCATTTTCGCGGTTATTCGGGACGTCGCGATGATGTCGTTACCCACGACGATCACGCCTTTTCCATAAAGTGTAAAACACATATATCCACACATATTGCAGTATTTTACACACTAGGGGCTTCTGACACTATTCTCAAAAGTCATGATTTTCTAGAGAGTTTCTATAAAAACCATCCCTAAAACCTATTTTATCTTTTTGCGGTGATGCTGGAGATTGCAATGCCATTAGTAATAGCGATGCCTGCAGACATGTTGTGAAAGCGGAAAACAAAAGCAGACTTTCAATGCCCACCAACACATCCAAAGAAAATATGTAAAAAAATCCATTCTGAACATTGCACTACACATATTACTATATACATACTTCTTTCAAAGCATGTTTAAACTCATATTTTTCTACTAAGTTTCTTTAAAAAACATCTTTCAGACCTATTTTCGGTTTTTGCGGTTATTCGGTACGTCGCAATGACGTCATTAACCGCGATGATCACACCTTTTTCATAAAGTGAAAACACATATATGCACACAGATTAGAGTATTTTACACACTTCAAACTCATGTTTTTCTAGTGTATTTCTAGAACAACCATCTCTAAAACCTATTGTCCGTTTTCGCGGTGAGGCTGGAGTTCGCAAGGACATTGGTTATCGCGATCCTCACGGTTACGTTTTGAAGGCAGAAAACAAAAGCAGGAATTCAATAGCCACCACCACATAAAATAATTATAGCTATAAAATTAATTCTAACCATCACAGTACATAACTCACTATATACATAACTCTATAAAAACATTTATCAAAATCTCAATATATCTATAACAATGCGTGTTAATGATGAACTAATTTTTTTACATTATCACCAATATTCGCGATGTCGTCGATAGACGCAACGTCCCGCAATGGTACACAGGGGGCCGCGCTGATGGTCGATAGTCGCTGCGAATATCGCACACGATTAAGAAAATCAATTTTGGACACATAACTTATGTTACTAACACCCCCATTTCTCAAACATGGGGTCGGAGTACCTCTACTCTGACCCCTTATGAGGGCTTTCACACAAATTATCAGCCCCGGAAACCGTTCCCGACAGATAAAATGGCAGCCACATCTTACTGTGCATGTTGCGTCCAGCCAATCAGAGCATTCCCGTTGGCGCTTGCATTAGTTATAGGCAAGTCAAAAAATGCTTTCCTATGGAAACATGGTCCTAACTACCTACTGGTGACCGCCAGTAGGATATATATAAGATGCTCGAATAAGAGCTAAAAAAAACATAAGAGGGAGAATCTGTTATTGCCCAAGAATATGCAGACACAAAGTGAATCAAACAAAGAAGTCATCAGCTTTATCACGGATTTTAATAGATCGAACAAAGCTGTCAAACAAGCAATCAGTAATCATTGGAATACACTCAAGAAAGATCATGAACTTAAACACGTTATCAGAACATGTCAACATCACGTATAGAAAGGTGCCTTCGCTGGGAAATATGTTAACTCAGAGTTATTTCACCAACAAAGACTCACAAAAAGGCAATTGGTTAATATGTAATGGTTTTTACAAATGCCCAAAGTGCAAAGCTTGTCGGTATCGCCGCAACAGGGTGGACATAACAACAATACAAGGTACAAAAAAATCTATCAAAGAAAGGATAACCTGTGAGATCACTTATGTAGTCTACCTTTTGGAGTGCGGATGAGGCAAATATTATGTGGGCAGTACAGTAAACAAACTCAAGCTGCGCATCCTTCAACATATAAGGGCAATTGTCAATACGGATTTTACATATATGATGGCAAAACACATCTGGAAAGACCATCAAGGCCAGCTGGAAAACTATTTCTTCTACTCCGGCATTGAGCATATTACGTTAAAAATCAGGGGAGGAGACAGAGAAGCAGCCATGAGAAGAGCAGAATCAAAATGGATAATTACATTGGGAACTGAAGTCCCATGGGGCTTAAATACGGATGTGGAACTGTACACCTTTCTATAGTATTTCTAATGATTGCTTGTTAATATTCGTGATGCCTTTCTTATCCTTGCTCTATTCTGTATTATTGCTTTATTTTGCCATCTTAGTCAATTTTTAACATTGATGACATTGTGTCCCAGAAGATGAATTTTGACTCAAATAACTCTGTGATTTGGTGATGAGTAGCACGAGGCACTTTTCAAATAGGCTTTACAATAATATCACATTGCACTTTATTCCTATAAGTGCAAAAGAGGAGTGGATGTAGGAGAAATATGTGGCACTTTCTAATCCTTGTACTTTACAGGAACAAGCACCTTGCACTTTAGATGAGTTTGTGCAATATGTCATTCTATTGTTTGCACTTTTGAATCCTTGTACTTTACAGGAAAAAGCACCTTGCACTTTAGATGATTGGAGTAATATTGCATTCCATTTTTTTAGTATTAGAATACAGGTATCGGAGGTGGTATATCTCATGCTTTGTACTTGACAGGAGTAGCACCTTGCACTTTACAAATGAACTTATATGTGTATTCTTAAACTATATGGGGCCATCTTTTTATATGGAACCTTTAGACGTAATACTTTATAGGCCCTTGCCCCCTTCTCCACTGGTAGTAGAAGAGTATGGATTTTGCAATATTGGAGTTTTCGATACGAAGAAAAGCACAGTGCATTTTGTACATCTTTTATGGTTCTGTGCAATATAGCATGAACACATAGCACTTTATATTTATCTGAGGCATGTCGCACTTTATTTCCATTTGCCTTTCTCCTTACACATTAGAGAGAATTCCAACTTTCTGGCACACAATATTAGACTATGAGAGATTGTATATCCATTCAAGTTGGGATATGCTCAATATATATGTCGAATTTATGTTTTGCAAAAAATCTGTCTGTGGGAGTGCCAATAATTTTTTGAAAAACCTTTGAGCTATGTGTTTCAGTTGTGTACTTTACAGTGATTCTCTGTTACAACATCTGCAGCAAGGACATACTAATTTAGGTAAGAGTTGTTAATGTGATTTTCCCCTTTAACAGTTATATGAGGTTTTTAATTGGTGATGGGAAAGGGTACAGCTGTCCCTTTAAAATGGCACTCTGTGCACTGAACTGTATGACCCAGTAGAAGGCTACGGCCAAAACGCGTAGATCTGACTTGGGGGTTAACATGCATCTCCAGCTCTGATCCTGGGCGCAGATGCTCACTTGCCCACTCGGAGCTCTGCCCATCTGGTCTGGGGGGTTTGTGCAGAGCCGCCCTGGCCCAGTGGATGTGCCCAGCGTCACGTCCGCAATGGAGGCCGAGCCCTCCGCCCCACAACGACGTAGTCAGGCAGACACACACGCAACACTGCCATGGAGCACACATTATACAACACAGCCGTTTACACACAACACAGCCGTCTAGACACCAGACAACAGCGACAAACACCCACCACAGACACACCAACTACAAAGAGTACAGATGCCTCTGCAGCTCATTACTCAGGGCCTCACACTGCAGACAGTAACATGTATTATGTATAACAGTCACACTACACACAAGGGCAGCACAATGTGAACACAAGATGACGTACACAGAACAGAGACTCGGGAGCATACGGACACAGGCATATGCGCATTATACAGGTGCACACACGTACTACAGACAACACAAACAGATTAGGTGGCCACAAAGAAAGGCAGTACGCACAAAACAGAGGTACAGAGACTAGAAATTCATCAGCCTACACCACAGAGATGCGCATGCGCACATATACATGCACTATCTACATGCGTTCCTAACAAAGATGTGAACACTACAAACAGAGCATTGGTGCGCAGACAAGGACACATAAACAATGTCCAACATTACACAACAGGTGGTCAGAGGCGCTATCAAAACTAAAAACGCAAGCGCGTGCATCAGTGGCATAACGAAACCTGCATAGTACATAGAGGCATAGAGGGCCGCCCCCCCCGCTTCTGACCCAGTCAGGAACTGTGTCAGGCCAGAGCCTCCCTGCCGCCCCGACACAGAGCCGGAGGGGGCCCCCTGGAGCTCGCCCTCCCTCTGCACTGCAGGGGCAGCGGGGAGCTATTGATTTGCTACTGAGACGCATCCTCAGCACACAACGCATATAACAAGCGCACCAGAATGAATAAAAGTTTTAAAGTTGTTCGCAACCATATGTAACCGGAGAACTTGTGATATAGTTCACTCGGTTTATGAGAGAGCCGACACCTTTTCCCAATAAACAAGCGTGGCCGAGGTGGACCGCGCTAACAAGAAAATGCAGACTGTATACTTGCGGGCGTTTGTGCAGGGGGGGTTTGGAACAAAGCCTGATGAGCAGCGAGGGAAGGAAACTGGTGGTCGGGAGAGAGAACACGGGACTGACAGAAAAAACATAGTGCCTACTGACTAATGAAGCCCACTGTGTAACGCCGCAAGTGAAAGATCCAGTCCGGATGGGCCGTAACGAAAAAGCCTCATTCTGAATCATGACCCAGCGTTTAGCATAAACGGTGACGCCAGCCAATCAAAAAGATGGGAGTGGCTTCAAGTCCACTACAGAAATCTTATCGATCACAATAATCCTCGCAGAGCGAGGAGTGCATGCGCACTCCAGCGCTAGGTCTGCGAGACCTAAAAATAGTAGAAGAACTGTTAAAAAACATCCCGTGTATGCTCCTACCAGCGGCTTCGGCGGCACAGACTGCGAAACAGAAGACCCGGTATGTGGTGAAAAAAAGAGGAATTTATTCCATATAAGTTAGAATGAACACAAGGGTGCAAATAAAGACAAAAATTACGTCTGACGCGCGTCGGGAGAATGCCTTCCACTGGGCCTATCTTACATTCATGGTGGCTCATTTTTTATTTATATATGTACACATGTTGAGTTCAAGTCCATTCTTGCTATCCACAACCCCTTAACAACTAGAACGTTACTTTTATTTCTACTATGGGTTTTTTTAGCATCCATTTTCCAACTCCATCATTGTAGTGTGTATAAGCCCCATAAAAACTAGACCGTTGAATATATTTCACTTTGGAATATTTGCTATCCATTTTCCAACTCCACCTAAACAATGCACACAAATATATCGTTATTGCATCAATCATTCGATTGAATCAATAAGGTGATAGGATAACCATTATATATCACATTTAAATGTTATCCTTGGTAAATATGCTCTTTCCAGAATACATAAAATTATAATTGCAAACTTGCTTGTTTAATTTCTTAAAGCAGAGTTGGCTGAACATTCATCTTTGTAACGTTGTTCGGTTTATTATCCCTTGATTATAAGACCACAATCTAGAATTTATACTTTTAAAGCGCAGTTCGTAATTTTGTTCGAATTACGATTGATGGAACCAAGAAGGATCTTCTGTTTTAACATTTCCGACTTAAAGTGCTTTGTGCTGGGTCTATCAGTTGTGGTATTGCTAATTCAGCAGTGATTAATCATTTCTCACTAAAATGTGGGGAGCTTTTGAGGCAATGCGAGAGGAGAGATACTAATCTCACAAGTACACTGTATGCGCAGCCACTCGTTATAGAGTTTAGGCGAAGAAAAATTACATTTCTAATTCCTTCTTTCCCATTTTATTTGCACGGATCCACAAACAAAGTGCTCTGTGCCTTCTTAGGAAGTAAATGAAAGATTTACTTCTATTACACTATACTTGAGGATAGAGGGTGACAGGAGACATTTACTTTTATTGCACTATTATATGGAAAAGGAGAAACACAATTTGAAATTAAAGAACTGAAAAACTAAAAAGAGGAGGATAAAGTGCTAAAAGCTTTCCTTTCATTTATAAAGAAAGTGCAACATGCTTTCCTAAAATGATACAAATTCAGTTGGAAACGAGTTGAAATAAGGAAAAAATAATTTCTATTGCGCTCATTCAATTGAGCTTAAGGCTAATTCTAACATTCTATTATATTGCATAGAGACACACACACACACTCTCCATTAAAATTAATGTGGTCAATAACATGTTATTTGCATCAAATACACTCAAAAACACATATTCAAACTAATACAGTACAACGTAAATAACTAGAGTAAACAATGCCTATTCCAGAACCACTTTAGAAAGGAAACCAACCAAGGCCATACTGACAAGATCTAGTAACTATGATTTCGTCACACTTCAAACGTTTAACCCCCTGTTCTCCGGTTAGGTTTAAATACTTTTGTTTATATTTACCGTTTATAAAAACAGCATGGATAATTGCATCCAATGATTATAATATGCTTTTTGTTACCATTATTGAGGGAGCAGTATCATGACCCACCTGAGACTTCATCTCTTGTGAGTCGTGACCCATTCCAACACTAAAAAATGTATGTTATATTAGCTGTATTTGCATGGAGCACGATTCACCTGGAAGAGTATTCTGGTGCTGAAGCAGGAGCTGTATGGGCCGAGCCAGGGCTAGGTGAAGAACCAGGTTTTCCATCTCTTGTGAAATTAAAGAGCTTAGGAGGCAGCTCTGATGTGCAGGGGCAGATCATTCTATGCTTGAGGAGCGAGATAGAAGGCACAACTCCCGAATCTGGTACTCCATATGCTGGAATGTGCGAGTAGGAGTCAGCTGAGTGGAGGTGTCTGGTAGGTCTGTGGAAGTTTATGTAGATGTTGAAGGGCATGGGGACAATGTTGTGCAAGGCTTCATATGTGTGCTTGGGGAGTTTTGAAGAGTGCTCGTTTGTGGATTGGGAGCCTGTGGAGCTCTTTGAGGTGCAATGTGAAGTGAGTACAGGGTGGGAGGTAGAGGGTGAGCCTGGCTGCTGAGTATTTTATGGGCTTTTTTTCTGGTAGTTATCAGTTGAGCATTGAGTCTGGCATAGAGGGTGTTGCCATAGTCTGGTTTGTTGGTGATGAGGGCTTGGGTGACAGTCCTGCGAGAGTTGGTGGGGCACTATTTGAAGATCTTCTTGAGAATCTTGTGTGTGTGGAAGCAGGAGATTGAAATGGTGTTTGAATACAATAGCATGGAAAAAATATTGTGTCAAGAATATAGAGGACAAAAATATTGTTAAGGTAAGTTTCTACGGGTAAGTAAAGTTTTACTATACTAAGCTCCATATATATGTATTAATCTTCAAGGTAATATAGATGTAGAGTTCAGAATCGTAAATGTATGCTTACCTATTTGCACTTACCTTCTCAATATTTTGGTCCTCGATATTTTTTGTCAAACTTTCTTTATTGGGTTTTAGCATACAACAAAATAGAGACAGTATAGTCATTAATGGGCACCAACAATATACATCTGGATTGCTAGAGTGGCAAACAGTTTCCGTTATGGGAAGGTATCCCTGAGCGAAATATTACAGTTCTATGGAATATCACTGTTCATCATGTCTCAGAATTGAACAACTATTTTACCCGATATATTCCTCCCTCCCCCCAATTAAAAGCCCCCTAAACATAAGTATATGAGTGTAATAAGGACAGTAGTATATGATGTGGAATGAGGCAGGTGAGTCAGGAGCAAGGTTTAAGTGCGGGGCAGGGAACGCAGTGTCCCGGGGGGACGGTGATGGTTGGCATTACTAAATTTGAAAGAGGTGGAGCGTTCTCGTACAAGTGGGGCACGCACACAGGAGACCTCTTGAAAGGAATTCTTCTAAGGGGCCTCAGGTGTGTTCAACATTTTTATAAGTATCTAAGAGAATGTGATAGAATGCCACAGCCTGGCGTGCCACTGAGACATCGATGGCGCTTCCTTCTTCTTCCATGCAGTTGCCAGGGCAGTCTTAGCCACTCCAAGGCACAACCACAGCATCGCTCGGTCACCTGACGGTTGGTGCTTGAGGGATTCATCTTGTAGTCCCAACAGGGCAAACCCAGGGAAGTTCGGAAGTGGGTACCCCAATATTCTTTCCACATGATATTTTTAACATTGAAATTGTGTCAGACAAGCGATAGAGACAGCATTCACTTGGCGAGTCATGGTGAGCTGGTTGCTGATTATTATTCCCAAATTATTTGTGTGGGTTGCCGGAAGTGTTATGGATCCAAGTTTGGCAGGCCACCAGATGGAGTCCCTGATCGAGGTGCCTTTGCTGAAGATTACAACTCTTGTCTTGTCTGTGTTAAGCTTGAGACAGTTGGTTTTCAACTATATGGTGACTTTAGTCATGTAGGTGGAGAATATGGTCTGGGTGTTTGGCGTCTTGTCAAGAAGGCGCGTTAGAGCTGGGTGTCATCAGCATAGGATATGATGTTGATTCCGTGGGCATGGATGATGTTGGTGAGTGTGGGTCATGTAAGTGTTGAACAGGGTGGGACTGAGTGAAGAGCCTTGTGGAACTCCGCAGATGAGGTTGATGGCACCCGAGGTGAAGAGGGCCAAGCTGACCAACTGGGTGTGGTCTTTTCGGAATGTGGAAACTCAATGAAGTACAGGTCCTCCGATACCTTCATTGTGCCATTGTTGGATAAGGATGGGAAGGGAGATGGTGTGGAAAGTTGTGGAAAGGAGAAGAAGAATGAGGGCTGTGGTGTCAACTTGGCCATGATCATCCGGATGTCGTACAAGGAGGCAATGAGGGTGATCTCTGTACTATGGTTGGGTCTAAATCCGGATTGAGTGGTATTGAGGAAGTGGTTGTCATTGAGGTGGGTGGCTAGGCATTTGTTTATCATCTTCCCATGACCTTTGCCAGGTAGGGTAGGCAGGAGATAAATTGGTAGTTGGCGTGCGTCTTTGGGTCTGTTGAGAGTTCCTTGAAGAGGGGGAGTACTGCACAGTGTTTCCAGGCATGTGGGTAGGTGACTGTCATGATTGAGTTGTTCAGTATTGGCATGAGGGCTGTGCTAATGGGGCCTAGTACTTTGATGAAGATATGGTGAGGGCAGAGGTCCAGGGGTGGTCAGGGTAATCCGCTGGGTATTGGTTGAGATGGGCAGGAGGGCTGGTAGGGTGAAAGGGTCTGATTGGGGCTCGAAGTTGTTGTAGACTCCTGTGATCTTGTTGCTGATGAATAGGGGCAGCTTGGTGAAGAGGACCTCTGAGAGAAGGTTTTGCTCATGGAGCTTGCTGCCGGAGTGATGAAGTCTTTCACTATGGCACAGATTTACTTGCAGTTGTAGGTGCTGCTTTTGAGGCGGTTGGTGAGCCTTGAGGGTTTGGTGGTTCTGATTTGCTGATGGTAGTGTCTGAAAGTGATTTTGTAGCTTTTCTTGTTTGTGTCATTCTGACTTTGTCTCCATCTTCGTTCAAATTGCTTGCAGTGGTGTTTTGTGAGTCTGAGCTCTTTTGTGCAATGGTATGCCTGCTTTCTGGTTCTCCTGGTTTTGTTGATTTTGAGAGGATCCAAGCTCTCTGCGCAAGTCACAATTGAGGTGTTGGGGTTGGAGATGGATTTGGGGAGGTGGTTATGTCAATACCATTGATGAAGGATATTTGGAAGACAAGGGTCTTCTGACATCTTATTCCAGTCCCATTATGAAGCTTTTTTTTAACTGCGTTTCTGTGGTGGTGTGGGGTGAGCATGCTGAAGTTGATGAGGCATGATCATTGAGGGCTTGTCTACTATGATATCACTGAAGCTGGGGAAGATGGGGTCCACTAGGTGCTTGACAGCATTTGTGGGTCCTTCCACTCACTGGTGAGTCTGAGGTTGGACAGGTCCTTGAGGAGGTCCTCCAGGTCATAGTTGAAGTCACAGAGGAGGATGAAGGTGTTGGAGTTGAGGATCAGGTGGCATCAAAGTACACAATGGTGCTGCCAAAGTTGGCACATGGCTGGGGGGTGGGAGACAAAGGTGCTGCTCAGGGTCTAGTTGGCAGTGATGAGGACTGTTAGACTTGGCTTTTTCAGCGGGTTTACCCCCAGACTTTTTGCTTTTTGGCCTCCTGTTTTTGACCCTGTGGGTGTTGGTTTTAGGACTCTGGGCACTTTACCACTGCTAATCAGTGCTAAAGTGCATATGCTCTCTGTGTAAAATGTGTTATGGATTGGTGTTTCCATGATTGGCCTATTTGGTTTATGTGTCAGTCCCTTGTAAAGTGCACTGCGAGTGCCAGGGCCTATAGACCAAATGCTGTTGGTGGGCTGCAGCACTGGATTGTGCCACCCACGCAAACAGCCCGTAAAGTGTAACTCGGGCCTGCCATCGCAGAGCCTGTGCGCAGCCTGGGGCTGCCATGTCGACTTGGCAAGTGCACACACTTGCGAGTCCCTAAACCTTACCTTTGCTACATGTTAGTCACCCCTAAGGTAGGCCCAAGGTACCCCTGTGGGCAGGGTGCGTTGTATGCGAAAGGTAGGACATGCCCTGGTGTGTGCGGCATGTCCTGATAGTGAATTACAGCCTAGTTCGTTTTTCACGGCGGTTTGGATTATTACAGTATATAATCCTAACTGACCCCGGGAACATGGTAGAAATTCGAGTTTAGTATGCCTGGACTCAGAATGGTAAAATGCAGCTTTTAGTAAAGTTGGTTTTAACATTCTGTGTTTGAAAATACCACTTTTAGAAAGTGGGTATTTTCTTGTCTAACCATCCAAGCCTGCCTCTGCGAGGTTGTGTATTCCTTGTCTGGAATGTGAGTGACAGGGGCTGGGGGATGCCAGGAGACAGGGTGAGTCAGCACAGGGCTGAATAGCAAGATCTACATGTAGATGGGTGGGAGGGGTCGCACCTGGGCCCTGAATAGGACAGTGCCTTCCCTCCACAATGCTGGCTACACCTCCTGTGGTGCGTCTGATGTCCCTGGCCTACTCACTGAAAGAAGGGACGGAGACTTGTCAACAAAGTGCTCCAGAACTGGTTTGGACTAGGCAAAGGCCTCTCTGCCTTCAGAGAACAAAGGAAGTTGGGATATACATATTGGGGCCCTGACCCCATGAATTTAGATCTCGCTGGAATCAAGGAACCTGCCAAGACGAAGCGCTGGAAGAGCTGCCAGGAGGAGTACTGCCCCTTTGCTGTGTTGTTGCTTTGTTGGGTTGGCCTGCAGCTGCTGCTTCTGCCTTGGGCAGTGAAAGGACTGGACTGAACTTTCTACAAACTTGTGCTGAGTATCTCCAAGGGCCAGGAACTGAGCTGGCCTCCTGTTAAGAAGTCTCAGGGACTACAAAGACTTCACAAGCCTCTGGGTACCGCTTCTGGAACGCTGTTTCAGTTGCCACAGAGGAAGGGAACCGCAACCGAATCCGTCAACCGAATCCCTCCCTGGCCGGTGACCTGTTTGCACCGCAGACCACATCGCCCCGCTTCGCATCGCAACCCTGGTCTCACCGTGGGCGACGCCAACGCTGCCAACATCGAGCCGCTGCTTGCACCGTGACCTGTGGGCACCGCAGTTCGCATCGCATCGCTTCACTGAACCAGCCGGACCCGACCGACGCGGTCGCTGCAACTGGCTCAAGAGTCGTGACCGCACCGCATTTGGGGCACCTCTCGCACGTCTGCGACGCACCGCTCCGACTCGCACCGCTGTCCGACGCCAGCTCCCGCACTCCGGCTTGGTCGCCTGCATCGCAACCTGTCAGCACCGCATCGAGCATCGTCTCACCCTGCATCGCACGCCTTGGACTCACCGACTCCGTCTGCACGACGCTCATCGAGCCGCTGCCTGCACCGCATCGAGGGACACCGCACCTTGCATCGCTCCGTCTTGCACCGCAACCGCGACGAACGCCGACCGGCTCGTACACTCCGTACCAGCCACAACGAGAAGGTACTGTGACCGAGTCTGTTCACGACTCTGCTGGCCCGTATCGACGCGGTCGGCTGGAACTGTTAGACTCTGTGGTTTTCAGCATCGCGGTAGGCTCGGACGGAGCTACCGACTCGTACGAACTTTGTTTTTGGACTATTCCTGCAAAGAAGAAGTTAACGTATCAAGCATTCATTCGTAAAGTACAGTATTGTGGATTTTTGTCGTAATTGGTCTTGTCTTGAGTATATAAAATATTGGTTATTTTTCTAAACTGGTGTGGTGTCCGTTTGTAGTGCTTACACTGTATTACTGTTGGTTATGTGCAAATGCTTTACACACTGCCTCTGAATTAAGCCTGACTGCTCGTGCCAAGCTACCACGAGGGTGAGCAGGAGTTACTTCACGAGTGTAACAACCCTTACCCTGACTAGGAAGAAGGGTCCCTACTTGGACAAAGGTGCAAGCCCTTGCCAACTAGAGATCCCATTTCTAACATTGGTTGTCAGCGCTGAGGATAGGACTTGTGTTTGCACTTGACTTACAGTGATTGGTGTGCACTACTACCATATCGCAGACCATTACGTACCACATACTGGTTCTTTTTCTTTTGGCCTATTTTTGATCTTGCCAGGTTTCAACTCACGACTTTTGTCATGCCTGAATCAATTGCATCATTCGTTGCATCTCTGGAAGTTATCTTTGAGGAGGACAGGTTGGAATCCTACGCCGTAAAGGAGTTACGAGCGATTTGTAAAAACCTGAAAGTCCAAATTAAAGGCCTCACAAGGAAGGAGGAGCTACAGAAGGCGCTGAGGGCCTGGGTAGCAGCCAGACATGCCAATGGGCAGCCTGGTGATCTCAGTGAGGAGGTGGAGGAGCCTATTTCCAGGGTGGATGTGCTTTTGGGTGGGGGGAACCCGCCAGATCAGGCAGCAGCAGTCTGTCCCCAGAGGAGCTGGAGGACAGGCGGGAGGCAAGGCAGTTTGAGCTGCAGAAGCTCAGGCTGGAGAGTGAGCGGGAGGAGAAGAGATTAGCCATGGAGGAAAGGAGGATGATCTTGGATCATGAGCTTAAAATGAGAGAGCTGGAGCTGGATTGGGAAGCCGGTAGGGCTTTGTCCAGCCCAGATGGTGGCAGCAAAAGTGTAGAGTCCAGTACTGAGGATGAGGTAGACACACGCACAGATTTGGGGCCCTACTTCAAGGAGGGGGTTGACATACACCAGGGGGTTCAGGATTGTGAGGTTACTCCAGTGGTGCGTAGTGTCCCTGAGGTAGATTGGGGAACTGGCACAGGGGATCATATTCCTGGTAGTGGGAGGGACACTCTACTGACTCTAGATGAGAGGTGCAGGGAGAGGGGTTCCCCCATGGCAGAAGCCCTGGTAAGTGAGTATGAAGACCAGCCAGAAGAGTATGGGTTGAGGGACAGCAACAGTCAGACACTGTCTCGCCAGTCTTGTGAGAATGTTGTGGGGTACTTGTCTGAGGCACTGGATGGTTGGGTGAAGGGCAGTTTGGTTAACACCTGTGTGGGGCTGTGTGATTCAATTGTTGGAGAGCATATTTTAAGTCCCTGTTTTCCAGAGCTATGCCAACACCCAGTGGAGTGTGAGTTCTCTGACCCCAGGAGCTTGCACTGGAGGCAGACCTTTTGGTGGATTCCAGAGGGTCTGGAGAAGCATCTGGGGGTGATCCTGGAGGAAGTGGCTTAGGTATTTCCCCACCAAGAGTGGTGGGAAAGGTTTGTAATAGCCCAGATAGGTCCCGGTGTCATGGGAAGGGTGTAGGGACTCACGTCCTGTCTCTGCGGAGAAGGAGTGAGAATGGGCTGTGGCCCAAGGTGCCCAAAACCCGGTCCCGGAGCCTCGGTGGTTCCAGGAGGGAACCCCAGGTGGGGAGCCTAGACTGTACTGGTAGGCCGTCCGTTGAGGGAGATCTCCTACTGACAGGAGAACCTGGAGCCTCTGTAAACAGAGCTCCAGTGGTTCTGGTGTCTGGCAGTACCGCTCCAGTTGGGAAGGTGCAGAAGTCCAGAGTGAGGGGTGAGAGGGGGATGTGTTCCCCAGTGGGAGAACCAGTGAGTCAGAGGCCAGCCAGAAGGGCTGAGCCTCCTAGCAGTGACCATGGTGACACCACTTCAGTCCTGGGGGATCTGTGCGCACTGTCAGGTGGACAGTGGTCGGGAGATCTGCGCCAGGCAGACTGTCATGCAACACATGAGTCATGTGTTGCCCCCCGGGGGGGGATGCGTGCTCCCAAGGAAGTCCTGGTGCGCCAGGCAGGTGTTCCGCTGAAGGGTTCAGTCCCTGGGTCGGGAGGCCAGGTTCAGGTCCTGCCTGACCTGGAGGGAAGGACGACTGTAAGCAGTGTTCTGACCGGTTTGTCTTCTAGGGGTACCGCTCCAGGTGGGAGGGTACAGAACTCTGGAAGGGGGTGCAGAGGGAGGGAGTCCTCGCCTCTGACCCCAGTTCAACCTGAGGGTTTAGATCCAAGGGTGGTGAATCAGTTGCAGGGTCAAGGCCCTGAACTGGTGGAAGAATTGTGTAGGAGGTCTGGGTCCAGCATCCTGACAGTTTTTGGTTCTGGGGGTGCTTCTCCTGGGAGGAGAGGGCCGGACTCCCAGAGGGAGAGGTAAGGGGAGGAGAGCCTCGCCCGAGACCTCTGGTGAACCTGAGGGTGCAGACCCTAGGTTGGAGGATCAGTGGTTCTTTAGAACTGCACTGATGAGAGGAAGAGGGGAGTATGGTTACTATGTACCAGGGGTTACTGCCCCCACTCTGTTAGTTGGCAAAGACCAGAGACATCTGGATGGCCTAGGGCCTGGTCCTGGCCATCCATTGAGGGTGATCCCCTAGTGTCTAAGGAACTAGGGGGACTGCTGTAACGAGCATCCCACCGGTTCCGGTGTCTGGCAGCCCCGCTCCAGTTGGGAGGGTGCATGAGTCCAGAGAAGAGGGTGAGGAGGGGCGCTGTCCCCAGTGGAAGGACCAGTGGGTCAGGGGTTGCCCGCTCTGAGGTCAGAGCACCCCAGGACTGACCCTGGTGAGGCCACTTCTGGCCTGGGGGTCTTCATGCTCTGTCAGGTGGACAGGAGGCTGGAGACCTGCCCCCGGCAGACTCTCGCACGACTCATGAGGAGTGTGTTTCCCTTGGGGAGGGTTGGTGTACTCCCCGGAAGTCCTGGGTTGCCAGGCACAGGTTCAACCTAAGGGTACAGACCCTGGGTTGAAGGACCAGGTTCAGGGTGTCCCCCTGACCTGGAGGAAGGGGCGACTGCTAACAGTGCCCCTACCAGTTTGTCTTTTGGGGTACCGCCCCAGGTGGGAGGGTACAGAGCCCCAGGGAGGAGGACCGGAGGTGGGGGAGGCCACCCCAGTCCCCTGTCCAGCCTAAGGGTACAGACCCTAAGCTAGAATCCCAGTTGCAGGATAGAACCCCTGAACTGGTGGGCAAATTGTGCAGGACACCTGCCACAGGTGCCCTGACAATTCTGGAAGGGGGTACCGCTCCAGGTGGAAGGGTACAGAGCCCCTGGGAGGAGGACCGGGTGTGGGGGAGGCCACCCCAGTCTCCTGTCCAGCTGCCGGGTACAGGCCCGGGGTTGGTGGGTCAGTGTCAGGATGTCATACCTGACCTGACAGGAGGGAGAGTGGACCAAGGGTGCCAGGCACCTGGGGCTACCGCCCCCCACTCTCTGACGCCACAGAGGTTAGAGAGCCCTGAGCGGCATAAGGCCTGGTTCTCCCCACTGACAACTGTCGGTAGCCACTGTGGCTTACTGTCCTGGTGGACAGCATTGCCCCTGGGAGGGGGACAGGAGTCACACCCCGGGGGTGGACTGGGCCACACCACTGTGTTGGCCATGTGGGCCCTGTCGGCCTGTTGGGACACATCTGTGAGCAAAGTAAGTTTAGGCGCTGCACAGATGGGGTTCACAGGTGAAGAGAAGGGTACCCCATGGGTCAGCTTAGTGGGCCCTGAGAGTATGGATAGAGGGATCCGACTGGGTTTGGAAAGGCGTAGAACCAGGACGTGCCCCCGCTGTTGTGGGCCAGGTCTATGTTCTATCGCCCCAAGCAGGGAAGTCCATCAAGGGATTGATTAGTCTACCCTGGCTTTAGGCTGGGAGGGGGTTGTGTTAGACTTGGCTTTTCAGCGGGTTTACCCCCAGACTTTTGCTTTTGGCCTCCTGTTTTTGACCCTGTGGGTGTTGGTTTTAGGACTCTGGGCACTTTACCACTGCTATTCAGTGCTAAAGTGCATATGCTCTCTGTGTAAAATGTGTTATGGATTGGTGTTTCCATGATTGGCCTATTTGGTTTATGTGTCAGTCCCTTGTAAAGTGCACTTGCGAGTGCCAGGGCCTATAGACCAAATGCTGTTGGTGGGCTGCAGCACTGGATTGTGCCACCCACGCAAACAGCCCGTAAAGTGTAACTCGGGCCTGCCATCGCAGAGCCTGTGCGCAGCCTGGGGCTGCCATGTCGACTTGGCAAGTGCACACACTTGCGAGTCCCTAAACCTTCCCTTTGCTACATGTTAGTCACCCTAAGGTAGGCCCAAGGTACTCCTGTGGGCAGGGTGCGTTGTATGCGAAAGGTAGGACATGCCCTGGTGTGTGCGGCATGTCCTGATAGTGAATTACAGCCTAGTTCATTTTTCACTATTGCAAGGCTACCTGTTCCCCTAGGCCAGAACAGGCGGTTTGGATTATTACAGTATATAATCCTAACTGACCCCGGAACATGGTAGAAATTCGAGTTTAGTATGCCTGGACTCAGAATGGTAAAATGCAGCTTTTAGTAAAGTTGGTTTTAACATTCTGTGTTTGAAAATACCACTTTTAGAAAGTGGGTATTTTCTTGTCTAACCATCCAAGCCTGCCTCTGCGAGGTTGTGTATTCCTTGTCTGGAATGTGAGTGACAGGGGCTGGGGGATGCCAGGAGACAGGGTGAGTCAGCACAGGGCTGAATAGCAAGATCTACATGTAGATGGGTGGGAGGGGTCGCACCTGGGCCCTGAATAGGACAGTGCCTTCCCTCCACAATGCTGGCTCCACCTCCTGTGGTGCGTCTGATGTCCCTGGCCTACTCACTGAAAGAAGGGACGGAGACTTGTCAACAAAGTGCTCCAGAACTGGTTTGGACTAGGCAAAGGCCTCTCTGCCTTCAGAGAACAAAGGAATTTGGGATATAAATATTGGGGCCCTGACCCCATGAATTTAGATCTCGCTGGAATCAAGGAACCTGCCAAGACGAAGCGCTGGAAGAGCTGCCAGGAGGAGTACTGCCCCTTTGCTGTGTTGTTGCTTTGTTGGGTTGGCCTGCAGCTGCTGCTTCTGCCTTGGGCAGTGAAAGGACTGGACTGAACTTTCTACAAACTTGTGCTGAGTATCTCCAAGGGCCAGGAACTGAGCTGGCCTCCTGTTAAGAAGTCTCAGGGACTACAAAGACTTCACAAGCCTCTGGGTACCGCTTCTGGAACGCTGTTTCAGTTGCCACAGAGGAAGGGAACCGCAACCGACTCCGTCAACCGAATCCCTCCCTGGCCGGTGACCTGTTTGCACCGCAGACCGCATCGCCCTGCTTCGCATCGCAACCCTGGTCTCACCGTGGCGACGTCCAACGCCGCCAACATCGAGCCGCTGCTTGCACCGTGACCTGTGGGCACCGCAGTTCGCATCGCTTCACTGAACCAGCCGGACCCGACCGACGCGGTCGCTGCAACTGGCTCAAGAGTCGTGACCGCACCGCATTTGGGGCACCGCTCGCACGTCTGCGACGCACCGCTCCGACTCGCACCGCTGTCCGACGCCAGCTCCCTGCGGAGAAGGAGTGAGAATGGGCTGTGGCCCAAGGTGCCCAAAACCCGGTCCCGGAGCCTCGGTGGTTCTAGGAGGGAACCCCAGGTGGGGAGCCTAGACTGTACTGGTAGGCCGTCCGTTGAGGGAGATCTCCTACTGACAGGAGAACCTGGAGCCTCTGTAAACAGAGCTCCAGTGGTTCTGGTGTCTGGCAGTACCGCTCCAGTTGGGAAGGTGCAGAAGTCCAGAGTGAGGGGTGAGAGGGGGATGTGTTCCCCAGTGGGAGAACCAGTGAGTCAGAGGCCAGCCAGAAGGGCTGAGCCTCCTAGCAGTGACCATGGTGACACCACTTCAGTCCTGGGGGATCTGTGCGCACTGTCAGGTGGACAGTGGTCGGGAGATCTGCGCCAGGCAGACTGTCATGCAACACATGAGTCATGTGTTGCCCCCCGGGGGGGGATGCGTGCTCCCAAGGAAGTCCTGGTGCGCCAGGCAGGTGCTCCGCTGAAGGGTTCAGTCCCTGGGTCGGGAGGCCAGGTTCAGGTCCTGCCTGACCTGGAGGGAAGGACGACTGTAAGCAGTGTTCTGACCGGTTTGTCTTCTAGGGGTACCGCTCCAGGTGGGAGGGTACAGAACTCTGGAAGGGGGTGCAGAGGAGAGGAGTCCTCGCCTCTGACCCCAGTTCAACCTGAGGGTTTAGATCCAAGGGTGGTGAATCAGTTGCAGGGTCAAGGCCCTGAACTGGTGGAAGAATTGTGTAGGAGGTCTGGGTCCAGCATCCTGACAGTTTTTGGTTCTGGGGGTGCTTCTCCTGGGAGGAGAGGGCCGGACCCCAGAGGGAGAGGTAAGGGGAGGAGAGCCTCGCCCGAGACCTCTGGTGAACCTGAGGGTGCAGACCCTAGGTTGGAGGATCAGTGGTTCTTTAGAACTGCACTGATGAGAGGAAGAGGGGAGTATGGTTACTATGTACCAGGGGTTACTGCCCCCCACTCTGTTAGTTAGCAAAGACCAGAGACATCTGGATGGCCTAGGGCCTGGTCCTGGCCATCCATTGAGGGTGATCCCCTAGTGTCTAAGGAACTAGGGGGGACTGCTGTAACGAGCATCCCACCGGTTCCGGTGTCTGGCAGCCCCGCTCCAGTTGGGAGGGTGCATGAGTCCAGAGAAGAGGGTGAGGAGGGGCGCTGTCCCCAGTGGAAGGACCAGTGGGTCAGGGGTTGCCCGCTCTGAGGTCAGAGCACCCCAGGACTGACCCTGGTGAGGCCACTTCTGGCCTGGGGGTCTTCATGCTCTGTCAGGTGGACAGGAGGCTGGAGACCTGCCCCCGGCAGACTCTCGCACGACTCATGAGGAGTGTGTTTCCCTTGGGGAGGGTTGGTGTACTCCCCGGAAGTCCTGGGTTGCCAGGCACAGGTTCAACCTAAGGGTACAGACCCTGGGTTGAAGGACCAGGTTCAGGGTGTCCCCCCTGACCTGGAGGAAGGGGCGACTGCTAACAGTGCCCTACCAGTTTGTCTTTTGGGGGTACCGCCCCAGGTGGGAGGGTACAGAGCCCCAGGGAGGAGGACCGGAGGTGGGGGAGGCCACCCCAGTCCCCTGTCCAGCCTAAGGGTACAGACCCTAAGCTAGAATCCCAGTTGCAGGATAGAACCCCTGAACTGGTGGGCAAGTGTGCAGGACACCTGCCACAGGTGCCCTGACAATTCTGGAAGGGGGTACCGCTCCAGGTGGAAGGGTACAGAGCCCCTGGGAGGAGGACCGGGTATGGGGGAGGCCACCCCAGTCTCCTGTCCAGCTGCCGGGTACAGGCCCGGGGTTGGTGGGTCAGTGTCAGGATGTCATACCTGACCTGACAGGAGGGAGAGTGGACCAAGGGTGCCAGGCACCTGGGGCTACCGCCCCCCACTCTCTGACGCCACAGAGGTTAGAGAGCCCTGAGCGGCATAAGGCCTGGTTCTCCCCACTGACAACTGTCGGTAGCCACTGTGGCTTACTGTCCTGGTGGACAGCATTGCCCCTGGGAGGGGACAGGAGTCACACCCGGGGTGGACTGGGCCACACCACTGTGTTGGCCATGTGGGCCCTGTCGGCCTGTTGGGACACATCTGTGAGCAAAGTAAGTTTAGGCGCTGCACAGATGGGGTTCACAGGTGAAGAGAAGGGTACCCCATGGGTCAGCTTAGTGGGCCCTGAGAGTATGGATAGAGGGATCCGACTGGGTTTGGAAAGGCGTAGAACCAGGACGTGCCCCCGCTGTTGTGGGCCAGGTCTATGTTCTATCGCCCCAAGCAGGAAGTCCATCAAGGGATTGATTAGTCTACCCTGGCTTTAGGCTGGGAGGGGTTGTGTTAGACTTGGCTTTTTCAGCGGGTTTACCCCCAGACTTTTTGCTTTTTGGCCTCCTGTTTTTGACCCTGTGGGTGTTGGTTTTAGGACTCTGGGCACTTTACCACTGCTATTCAGTGCTAAAGTGCATATGCTCTCTGTGTAAAATGTGTTATGGATTGGTGTTTCCATGATTGGCCTATTTGGTTTATGTGTCAGTCCCTTGTAAAGTGCACTGCGAGTGCCAGGGCCTATAGACCAAATGCTGTTGGTGGGCTGCAGCACTGGATTGTGCCACCCACGCAAACAGCCCGTAAAGTGTAACTCGGGCCTGCCATCGCAGAGCCTGTGCGCAGCCTGGGGCTGCCATGTCGACTTGGCAAGTGCACACACTTGCGAGTCCCTAAACCTTCCCTTTGCTACATGTTAGTCACCCCTAAGGTAGGCCCAAGGTACCCCTGTGGGCAGGGTGCGTTGTATGCGAAAGGTAGGACATGCCCTGGTGTGTGCGGCATGTCCTGATAGTGAATTACAGCCTAGTTCATTTTTCACTATTGCAAGGCTACCTGTTCCCCCTAGGCCAGAACAGGCGGTTTGGATTATTACAGTATATAATCCTAACTGACCCCGGGAACATGGTAGAAATTCGAGTTTAGTATTGCCTGGACTCAGAATGGTAAAATGCAGCTTTTAGTAAAGTTGGTTTTAACATTCTGTGTTTGAAAATACCACTTTTAGAAAGTGGGTATTTTCTTGTCTAACCATCCAAGCCTGCCTCTGCGAGGTTGTGTATTCCTTGTCTGGAATGTGAGTGACAGGGGCTGGGGGATGCCAGGAGACAGGGTGAGTCAGCACAGGGCTGAATAGCAAGATCTACATGTAGATGGGTGGGAGGGGTCGCACCTGGGCCCTGAATAGGACAGTGCCTTCCCTCCACAATGCTGGCTCCACCTCCTGTGGTGCGTCTGATGTCCCTGGCCTACTCACTGAAAGAAGGGACGGAGACTTGTCAACAAAGTGCTCCAGAACTGGTTTGGACTAGGCAAAGGCCTCTCTGCCTTCAGAGAACAAAGGAATTTGGGATATAAATATTGGGGCCCTGACCCCATGAATTTAGATCTCGCTGGAATCAAGGAACCTGCCAAGACGAAGCGCTGGAAGAGCTGCCAGGAGGAGTACTGCCCCTTTGCTGTGTTGTTGCTTTGTTGGGTTGGCCTGCAGCTGCTGCTTCTGCCTTGGGCAGTGAAAGGACTGGACTGAACTTTCTACAAACTTGTGCTGAGTATCTCCAAGGGCCAGGAACTGAGCTGGCCTCCTGTTAAGAAGTCTCAGGGACTACAAAGACTTCACAAGCCTCTGGGTACCGCTTCTGGAACGCTGTTTCAGTTGCCACAGAGGAAGGGAACCGCAACCGACTCCGTCAACCGAATCCCTCCCTGGCCGGTGACCTGTTTGCACCGCAGACCGCATCGCCCTGCTTCGCATCGCAACCCTGGTCTCACCGTGGGCGACGTCCAACGCCGCCAACATCGAGCCGCTGCTTGCACCGTGACCTGTGGGCACCGCAGTTCGCATCGCTTCACTGAACCAGCCGGACCCGACCGACGCGGTCGCTGCAACTGGCTCAAGAGTCGTGACCGCACCGCATTTGGGGCACCGCTCGCACGTCTGCGACGCACCGCTCCGACTCGCACCGCTGTCCGACGCCAGCTCCCGCACTCCGGCTTGGTCGCCTGCATCGCAACCTGTCAGCACCGCATCGAGCATCGTCTCACCCTGCATCGCACGCCTTGGACTCACCGACTCCGTCTGCACGACGCTCATCGAGCCGCTGCCTGCACCGCATCGAGGGACACCGCACCTTGCATCGCTCCGTCTTGCACCGCAACCGCGACGAACGCCGACCGGCTCGTACACTCCGTACCAGCCACAACGAGAAAGGTACTGTGACCGAGTCTGTTCACGACTCTGCTGGCCCGTGTCGACGCGGTCGGCTGGAACTGTTAGACTCTGTGGTTTTCAGCATCGCGGTAGGCTCGGACGGAGCTACCGACTGCGTACGAACTTTGTTTTTGGACTATTCCTGCAAAGAAGAAGTTAACGTATCAAGCATTCATTCAGTAAAGTACAGTATTGTGGATTTTTGTCGTAATTGGTCTTGTCTTGAGTATATAAAATATTGGTTATTTTTCTAAACTGGTGTGGTGTCCGTTTGTAGTGCTTACACTGTATTACTGTTGGTTATGTGCAAATGCTTTACACACTGCCTCTGAATTAAGCCTGACTGCTCGTGCCAAGCTACCACGAGGGTGAGCAGGGGTTACTTCACGAGTGTAACAACCCTTACCCTGACTAGGAAGAAGGGTCCCTACTTGGACAAAGGTGCAAGCCCTTGCCAACTAGAGATCCCATTTCTAACAAGGACTTTGAAGGTCAAGTGTTCTTTGTTGCTGGTGGTGCTTTCTGAGGTGGTGGAGCAGGAGCATTGGATGGAATCTTTGAAGATGATTGTGATTCCTCCTCTGGGTCTGTTTGTGCTGTCCTGTCTTATGATCTTGTATTCAGGGGTGATTGCTGTGGCGATGATGGGAGCTGACGAGGGAGGCAGCTAGGTTTTGGTCAGGAACAGCAGGTCCACTGAGCTGTCTTATAGCAGATCCCAAATTTAATGTGTTGTGTTTAGTGAGAGAGCAAGTCTTGAGGAGTATGCAGCACAGGGGGGGCGCAACATAGTAGGGGTTTGGATGTGTGCATGTTGTGTTAAGCATGTTGGGTGTGTGAGGTGCAGGGGTAGTGAGGTGGGTTTTAATGGGGACGTGTGAAATGGCAAGTTGCAAGAGAATGCACCTTCAGTGTTGGGTAGCAAGCCCTGGCAGCAGCACTAGGAGATACAACCAGAGTTCAGTGCTCAGAGAGTCACGATGGAGTAGAGGCAGGGGAGAGGTGAGTGGGAGGAGGCCAGGGATCCTGTTGCTGGGTGCCGGTAGGGCACAAATGGGCATAGGAGGGCTTGCCTTTAGCACACTTTTGGCGTGCCAGTAGCATGCTCATGCTGTGGCCGTTATTAATTGAAGATAGTTTTGGCAGGAAATCAGTGATGCCATTTCCTGTGCAGATGGATGATGGAAAATCAATTGATGCCACTTCCTGTGCAAAAGGAAGATGGGAAACCCGGTGATATCTCTTTCTTTGCAGATGGATGATTGGAAACAAGTCCTCTTGCTTGGTTTCTTCTTTTAAATACAGTTTTGGTGGGAAACCTGTGGTACTTTTCGGGCAGATGGGTGATGGGAAATCCATTGATTTTATTTCCTGTCCAGATGGGTGATGAGAAATTAAGCGATGTCACTTCCCATGTTATGTTAAAATTCATTTCTAGAGCGCACGTTCACCAAACGGTTTCTTGGCGCTATGGGCAGAACGGTAGCAATTCCAGACAGTAAGTGGGTGTCAATTGTAAGCGTGGGAGAAGAGCCAAGTTTTGAGTGATTTCCTAAATTGAGTGTAGGAGTCCGCCATGCTCAAATAGAGAGGAAGGGCGTTCCAAAATTGAGGGGCCAGGGACGTGTATCTAAGGCCACCATGTTTCTTCCATTTAAAAGAATGGGAGACCAGCAAGTTCTTATTGGAGGAGCGTGGATCGCGAGAGGGGAGATACCGCTGAATGTTTAGAGCAATAAAGGCGGGACCACGTCCTGACAGGGCTTTGTGGATGGTGCAGCCCAGCTTAAACAGACAGCGTTGAGGTATGGGAAGCCAATGGAGGCTTTTCAGCAGTGGTTTCACATGGGAGTGCTTTGGCTGTCCAAGAATGAGTCTGGCTGCCTGGTTCTGGACCCGTTGCAGGCGATGTACTTGGTACCAGGTATACCAACGTACAGGGAATTGGCGTAATCAATACGCGAAATAACTAGGGCGAGAACCACTTGGGTCAGGGCTTCGGTGGAGAGGAATCTGCTGATTTTTCGGATTCTGCGAAGATGGAAAAAGCATGCTGAGACCACTGAGCTGACCTGGGCCTTCATGGTAAAATCATTGCTGATCATAATTCCCAGGCTTTTACTGACGAGACCGGGGCTGGGGGGCTCCCTAGAGATAGGGGCCAAAAGCTGGAATTCCATGGGTTAACCAAGCCACCAGTGAGAATCAACTCTGTTTTATCTGGGTTTAGTTTAAGTTGATTAGCATTCATCCAATCCCTGATGAAGTTCATTATGGATTGAAAGTTTGTGATAGATGAGGCTGATGGGTCGATGTTAAAGATCAGCTGGAGGTCATTCATCATGCAGATGAATGATGGGAAATGGGTCCCGTTGCTTGACTTCTTCTTTTAAAGGTTGTTTTGTCTGCAAACCAGTGACATCACTTTCTGTACAGATGGATGATGGCAACGTCAGTAATGTCTCTTCCTTTGCAGATGCATAATGGCAAATAGGGTTTCTTGCTTGGCTTCTTACTTTTTAAAAAATGGTGATAAATATCATATTACACTCTGTGTGTCTAAGTTAAGTTCCTTAAGGACAGGAACGAGACAGCACTTCACCGGCTCATGCTATATTCTTTATTTTATTGCAAATATATATTTTGTTGCTACATAGATAAGAAGGGGCAAGCATGTTTCAGCTTTACAATCCTAAAACTGGATCACCAGGTACACTGTATCATTTCCTTTAGAAAGTGCTATGGTAACCCCATGATCAAAAACTTTTCAGTTGAAAGCTCTCTGGGTTATGTGCATAGACCCTTGGTGATACTATTGCAATTATCAACTCATCATATATAAATGTAATTCTTGGAATTCTTCATATTGTTACTATTATTATTATAATACACGTGCTTGGTGCAAGACATGTTTTGCTTATTACATTAGTAATCATATTCCTGTGCATCTGTTTCACTAAAATGCGGGCGTGCTTGTTCTCACAATATGCTACAGCAGCAGTCCAATCATTAATCAGTTTTCACCAGCCCTCTGGTTTCTATAACTGCACATCCTTGAATAAATTGCTATGCAGAGATCAAATTCAAATTTCCTTATCCATTCAAATTCTATTATGTAATTCACCAATATTGTATACGTCCATTTAATTCCACTGAATATATATAAAACATTTACTTGCATTATGCCATCACATCACTCGACTCATTTTTATTGTCCTTGTTCTGTTATGAATTACTTGTTTCCTCTCAATTCCACAATAATTATCCAGATCATTGGTTGACCATTCTGCAATCATTGTCTTGTTATCAAACATCAATATATATATATATATAGATATCTTACATTAAAATATATATATATAACTACAAAATGGCTGTCGCAGTTCTGTAGTTATAGTTAGGACAGGGTTTCTGTATGAAGCTGAATTTTTGGTTCGCTAATAACTTTGGTGGCGTTTGACATCTCTGCACAAAATTTGCTACAAAAAAGGTTAAACCATCTCAGCTCCTTCGTGGAAAGTTTCAGGTGATCTGTCAAGCGGAGTCCGAGAAAAAGGAGGGGAGGCCCTAAACAAATTTTCCCCGTGCAATTTCCCGTAGAAAAATTCAACAGTACTACAGCCAAAATAGCTAAAGCTCACGTATTACATCAGTCATGAAATGTTCTATGACATAATTGATAACATCACTGACAACTGAAATTACATTATTGATGAAAACACTGTGCATGGCAGAGGCGCAATTTACACTTACTTCAGTTAACTATAACTGGTGATTATCAGTGATTTTTTAGTTTAAATTTAACTTTTTACTGAAATTTTCATCTAACTGTAACATCACTTTAACCTCTGTTTAACATCTGTTTTTTAAGTGAATTTCTGAGATATTAAAAAAAAATGTAAAGTAAGGTAATATTACCTTAACCGAACTATACCGTCATATTAACCCTTCAACCTTTGTTTTTTCAGTGACTCAGTGTGTATATATATATGTGTGTATATATTATCTACTGGCGGTCGCCAGTAGATAGTTATAGTTAGGACCTATTTTCCATAGGAAATCCGCAACATTCTATTTGAAATAACTTTTGCGCCGGTTGACGAATCTTCGTGAAATTTTCAAAACTCGTGGCCCGCTCCGGTCCGCTCCTATCCTGAAAGTCTCGGGGTGATTCGTCAAGTGGGGGCCGAGAAAAAAGGGGGGTCCCAAAACGTGTTTTCCCCATGCAATTTTCCATAGGATCCTTTCATCGCAGCTACAGCCCGAACTGCTGAATGGAATTACACCAAATTTGGCAAAAAGGTAGCCCTTGGTTCAGAGTCGTGCCTTTTGGTTAAATGGTGTAAATCCGTTCAGTAGTTCCTGAGAAATTTGAAAAAGAAAACACATATATATCTGGGCGGAGCCTAACCACACATGTCTTGGACCACTTGAATCTAACAAATTCACAGCTGCTAGAGAATTTTCCTGCAATTACATTGGTAGAGGTTGAATCACTGATCCATAAGATAAAGTCTGGGTCCCCTTCTGACCAGATTCCAGCTAAAGTCATTCCGTCTTTGGCTAAACACCTGTCTCCCTCGATACAATCTCTTATTAATCTCTCTCTAACGGAGGGACATGTACCGCTGGAGTGGAAGGTTGCTCAGGTTAGACCTATTCGTAAGAATACTAAAACATCATGGACGGATCTTTCTAACCTTCGTCCTATTTCACTCCTCCCGTTCCTGAGCAAACTAATGGAAAAACACGTCAATACCCATCTTTCCAACTATGTCGAACTGACAGAATGTCTAGACCCCTCCCAGTCTGGTTTTAGGCCCAAATACAGCACCGAATCAGTACTACTAGTGGTCACAGATAACATCAGGATGACCCTAGATAAAGGCCACTCTATGATTCTGGTGCTGTTGGACCTATCCGCAGCGTTCGACACAGTTTCCCATAGTATTCTGATCAAAAGGTTGGAAGAGGTTGGGCTAAGAAAATCAGCCTTACAATGGATGAGGAGCTTTCTGTCTGATCGCTCCCAGATTGTCAACCTAGGCCCGTATCGTTCGGCTCCTATAGATCTGACCAAGGGAGTACCTCAGGGCTCTTGTTTGAGCCCTACATTATTTAACATCTATATTGCTCCCTTGGCCAACCTCTTGAGAACACATGGGTTCATCCCCATATCTTACGCCGACGATACCCAGCTACTCTTTCCTTTTGATAAATTCACCTCAGCGGTCCAACTGGCCTTCTCTAATGGGATGAGAGCCATATCGCACTGGATGAAGAATAATTTCCTCCAGCGTAATGTGGGAAAAACAAAGATAATGCTCTTTGGAGAAGCCCCCCTCCTATGGCCCCAGATTGGTGGCCGATCGACTTGGGTCCCCATCCTGTCCCCAGGTCTACTGTCAAAAATCTGGGTGTTCGTTTAGATGAAGCCCTCAGTCTGAAGGAGCATGCCGCTCAGACAGCTGGTTCTTGTTTTCATGTAATTGGCCTGCTCCGCCGAGTTTTCCCCTTGCTGCCTGATTCTACCAGGAAAACCCTGGTCCAGGCGCTGGTATTCAGTCGTCTGGACTATTGTAACGGCCTGCTGGTCTCTGCTAATGATGCTTCACTCAGTAGACTGCAGGTAGTTCAGAACACGGCGGCGCGGTTGGTCCTCAATGTCCCTTCCAGGACCCCTTCTCGCCCTCTTCTCCTGAAGTTGCATTGGCTCCCCATCCGCCAACGGGTTAAATTTAAAATCTGCTGCACCATCCATAAGTCATTGCTTAACTTGGGCCCTTCCTACCTTACCGAGAAATTTACGCCCTATATACCATCAAGATCCCTCCGCTCGAGTGCTAAACACCTTCTGGTGGTGCCTCGAGTAAGCAAGGCAAGATCAGGAGGAAAAGCTCTATCCCATCTTGGTCCTCGTTATTGGAATGAGCTCCCCTTGCCCTTAAGGCAGTGCCTGGATCACTTGCAATTCAGGAAGTTGCTCAAGACCAATCTTTTTCGCACTTGCTGAATTCATGCTGGAGATGCTTTACGCCCTCACTGTCTGCTCTAAGCGCAGAGATACCCCTTTGGGGGTCGATTCTAGCGCTATATAAGCAAATAAATAAATAAATGTCATCGTGAGATCTGATTGGCTGTCAGCACTTCATCCTGGAATTGCTGGCAGCCATCTTGGGACCAATATAAATGATAGTACCCCATTGAAATGCATTGTAGTGAATCGAAGATTTTGAGAGTTACCAAAAGGAGAACTATAAAGGGTGTTAACAGACTTTAGCTACATTAGAATTCATTTGTTGATGGTACCATACTAATTTCAGGAATTGTGGTGTGTTCTAAGGTGATTTTACCCTGTGAAAAACCTTCTGCTGGGATATCATGAATCATGTTTGAGAGAAAACTATTTTCACATGCTTGTCCCATACAGTTTTGGAAGGTGCTCCAGAAGCTAAAATGAGAGCATATTTTCTGTAAATTCACATTATCTTTCTCAGTCATGTGAGAATGAAGTCTGACATTCTCAGTAAAACATGTACATCCAACAAGGGCAGAGACTGTCAGTTGATTCCTTTGTGTTCTACTGCAGCTTCCCAGAGTGTTCTAAAGAACAACTAGAGTGCTAACAGCCTTACTTATGACAAAAGTATGGCACACCTGAAGCCATCTTGATTGGAATAAACTGGTAACACTTAAAATATTTAATTTAAAAAGGAACAAAATGAGGGGGTTCATTTTGCCATAGAAATTATGGTTAGTGCTGTAGAAAGAAAAATTAGGACATGTTTTAAGTGAGATCTCAAATATCTTCCTGTTATATTTCAACAGGAGCAGCCTGTCAGTTGATGCCTTTGTGTTCTACTGCAGCTTCCCAGAGTGTTCTAAAGAACAACTAGAGTGCTAACAGCCTTACTTATGGCAAAAGTATGGCACACCTGAAGCCATCTTGATTGGAATAAACTGGTAACACTTAAAACATTTAATTTAAAAGGAACAACATGATGGGGTTCATTTTGTCATAGAAATTATGGTTAGTGCTGTAGAAAGAAAAATTAGGACATGTTTCAAGTGTGATCTCAAATATCTTCCTGTTATATTTCAACAGGAGCAGCCTGTCAGTTGATGCCTTTGTGTTCTACTGCAGCTTCCCAGAGTGTTCTAAAGAACAATTAGAGCGCTAACAGTCTTACTTATGACAAAATTATGGCACACCTGAAGCCATCTTGATTGGAATAAACTGGTAACTCTTAAAACATTTAATTTAAAAAGGAACAAAATGAGGGGTTCATTTTGTCATAGAAATTATGGTTAGTGCTGTAGAAAGAAAAATTAGGACATGTTTTAAGTGAGATCTCAAATATCTTCCTGTTATATTTCAACAGGAGCAGCCTGTCAGTTGTTGCCTTTGTGTTCTACTGCAGCTTCCCAGAGTGTTCTAAAGAACAACTAGAGCGCTAACAGTCTTACTTATGACAAAAGGATGGCACACCTGAAGCCATCTTGATTGGAATAAACTGGTAAAACTTAAAACATTTAATTTAAAAAGGAACAAAATGAGGGGGTTCATTTGTGCTGCAGAAAGAAAATTTAGGGCATGTTTTAAGTGAGATCTCAAATCCTCTTCTATTTCATTAGAAAATTCTGACATGCAGACTGAAACAATCACTTTCAATACCAGCAGTAGACTTCCAGTTAACTCCCTGGTGAGCAGTAACTTTACTACAGTGATCTAATGAACAACTAGAGTGCTAACATTCTGAATTTATGGCAAATGTGTGACACATCTGAATGCCTTCTTGATGGAATCAAAGTAAAAAACTGAAAGCATTTCCTACTGAGGAGACTGCAGTAAATGACGAAATTAGGAAACTTCATAACAAATAAGTCTCCCAAGATGGCCACCAGAGAAAAAAGAGCCCAAATGTAGCACAAATATCACCCAGATGTAGCCCACATATAGCCCAATGACAGAAGTGTGCAAAACACTTTTTATTTTTAGTTTTTCTGCAGTTTTATATAGTGCAAACTGGTCAGGTATTGGAGCGTTACATCTTACTTGGACCCCTTATTGCGTATTTTGCACGAAGTACATGAGATTGATCTTGCGAAACATTGAACTTTACGATTCTGTTAACCTGAAGTTGCTCTGAACCGGGCTTTGTAACACCCGTTTTTACCTACTGGTTTTAATTAATTCTCACTGTATTGAATTAGGAAAGAGGATTTACTGTTTTTATGTACACTTTTATGATCTATGTTTCTAAATCAGATCAAATAAAGTTTAATGAATTCTATGGCAGGACGGAGGCGAGGATTATGCATATCTTTCCTCACTTTATTTGCATAGCAGTTCAAAGAAAACGTAACACAACAATCATTAAACAAAAGACTACACAACCCATGAACCATTAGGGGGTAGTCTCCAAGGCAACTATAGTCCAATCATATCACAGTCCATCGTATATAATATCGTGACGTCCCTTCCGCTTCCTCTTTCTTCACTGCTCGTCAGTTAAGTGCATTCCTTACATTCTTGGCTTAATCTGACATTGTTGCTGTTTGTATAGCGGTTTCTTGTGCACGTTATTAGCATTATTGCCTTGGTATTGTTTCATATTCCCTGCGCAGCAGGCTCTTGCCCGAGCGCGTTCTCCCCCTCGCAGTTTCTCCCGCTGTGTGCTCTGCGCGCGGTGAGTTCCTGTCAGGCGCGTCTGGTCCGAGCGAGGCAGCTCCGTCGAGCGCTCCCGATGGTCTTTACGCGCGTTTGGGAATCCGGTCACTCCTTTAGTGTCCGCTTGATTCCCGACCAACCCTCGCCTAATTTTGACACCGCTACACGGTGATTTCCCCACACAGCCACGTTAGTGACCAGCGCCACCTGGTGGTGGTAATTGGTATTGCGCCTCAGTCTATTCTTATAACAGCTCCGGGGAAAGCCCAGCTGTTGGAGCACCGGCGAGGGGGCTGTCTTAAGTATTTTAAGGGCATTTGTTCTGTGCTCACACCCTCTGCTATCATGTCTTCTCCAGAAGACCATTTTTACTCCTCCTACCAGGAAGTGGAGGAGGAATGGCCCCCCAACTTCTCCCTCCAGCAGTGGACCAAGCCCTCTCTCTGGCTATTTCTAGGGCGCTGGCTCCTCTTAGGAATCAGGTTGATAAGCTGGCGAAAAGCATCCCTGGGGTGTTCAGTGACCCAGATCTGGTGGTGGCGGGTCCAAGTAGCTCCCAGATGGGGAATAAAAGGGCCGTTAAGCATAACGCGGGGCACTTGGAAGGATTTGATAAACTTACGGAGACCTTCCTCAAGAGTGCGCGAACGCTAAAACATGCACACTGTCACCACTATTGTAGACCCCGACGGCGGGTTTCCCTTGGAGGGAGAGGGTGTATCGGAGGACGATTTCTCCTCCGATGAGGATAAGGACTCGGGGCGTCCCTGGCGTCCAGAGTCCCACTCCTCTCAGTCCCCGGTTGGGGACGGGGTCCACTCGGACATGTTCGAGCCTACCCAAATTTACCATCCTAGGTCGGCAGAGTGGACACCTGACGCCAAAGTGGCAGAGTATGTGGTGGGGAAAATCCATCAACCCCTTGAAAGGGAGGTCAGGAATAGGATGAGGGGAGAATGCCCCAGGCCCTCACTGAAGGGAAGGTGGCACACACGCCTGAAATTGATGAGAAACTATGTACTTTTTCTCCAAGTATATGAGGGATCCCAAGAAAGGAATTGATAGGTCTTGGACGTGGTAGGGCCCTTGACCCAAATTATTCAATTGACGGAGCGTTCCATAGAGTCAGGATCCCCTTTGTCCACGGATATTGTGGCTGGTTGGGGGCACCACCCTAAAACACTACCCCCTCCACTACCCAAACACCACTGCACTACCCTAAACCCTAAAACACTACCCCCAGCACGACACCCTACACTACCCAAACATAACTGCACTACCCTAAACCCTAAAACACTACCACCAGCACGACTCCCTACACTACCCAAACACCACTGCACTACCCTAAACCCTAAAACACTACCCCCAGCACGACTCCCTACACTACCCAAACACCACTGCACTACACTAAACCCTAAATATACACCCAGCATGACCTCCCACACTACACAAACACCACTGCACTACCCTAAACCCTAAAACACTACCCCCAGCATGACCCCTATACTACCCAAACACCACTGCACTACCCTAAACCCTAAAACACTAACCCCAGCATGACCCCTACACTACCCAAACACCACTGCACTACCCTATACCCTAAAACACGACCCCCTACACTACACAAACACGACTGCACTACCCTAAACCCTAAAACACTACCCACAGCATGACCCCTTCACTACACAAACACCACTGCACTACCCTAAACCCTAAAACACTACCCCCAGCATGACCCCTATACTACCCAAACACCACTGCACTACCTAAACCCTAAAACACTAACCCCAGCATGACCCCCTACACTACCCAAACACCACTGCACTACCCTATACCCTAAAACACGACCCCCTACACTACACAAACACGACTGCACTACCCTAAACCCTAAAACACTACCCACAGCATGACCCCCTTCACTACACAAACACCACTGCACTGCCCTAAACCCTAAAACACTACCCCAGCACTACCCCTACACTACCCAAACTCCACTGCACTAACATAAACCCTAAAACACTACCCCCAGCACAACCCCCTACACTACACAAACACCACTGCACTACCCTAAACCCTAAAACACTACCCCCAGCACGACTCCCTACACTACCCAAACACCACTGCACTACCCTAAACCCTAAATCTACCCCCAGCACGACCCCCTACACTACCCAAACACCACTGCACTACCCTAAACCCTAAAACACTACCACCAGCATGACCCCTACACTACTCAAACACCACTGCACTACCCTAAACCCTAAAACACTACCCCAGCACGACCCCTACACTACCCATACACCACTGACCTACCCTAAACCCTAAAACACTACCCCCAGCACGACCCCCTACACTACTGCACTACCCTAAACCCTAAAACACTACCCCCAGCACGACCCCCTACACTACCCAAACACCACTGCACTACCCTAAACCCTAAAACACTACCCCCAGCACGACCCCCTACACCACCCAAACACTACTGCACTACCCTAAACCCTAGAAAAGAAACCCCCACCCCATCCCCAATCCCCCTTACCACTCACTCCTCATGGTTTCTCTCTCCTCGTGGTTCCTGCTTCACGTCATCTCTGAGGGGCGGTGCACGTCGTTGTGAGGAAACGGAATAGCCTCTGTTTCCTTACAACGACATGGATCGTCTACATGTTTTTAGAACGCATGGTCATTTACCATACATACCTTTACAACAAAATTCGTTGTAAAGGCATGCGTGGTAAATGACCATGCGTTCTAAAAAATGCGTAGTAATGACTTCGTGATGTACAACGCATGCGTGGTAATGCATGCGTTGTTACGGTATCGCAAAGTAAAAAGTCGTTGTAACGGCTGTTTACTGATCGAAGCTGGCCCCTGTTCTTCAGTGAGACATTTATTTGATTAATTAGGAGGAAGGAATGTGGTTTTTACCGAAAAGTGCATTCCCGGCTGTTGTATTGTGAAAGTGTCCGCGTGGCCTGGTTTCACTTCCGGTGAGAGAGTGGAATCAATCAATCAATCAATCAATCACAGAATTTGTAAAGCGCACTACTTACCCGCGAGGGTCTCAAGGCGCTAGGGAAAAAAAGGGGGTGCTGCTACTGGTCGAACAACCAGGTCTTGAGTAGCCTCCTGAAGGTCAGCAGGTCTTGGGTCTGTGGTAGGCTTAGTGGAAGGGTGTTCCAGGTCTTGGCGGCGAGGTGGGAGAAGGATCTGCTGCCGGTGGTAGTTCTTCGAATGCGAGGGACGGTGGCGAGGAGAGGTCGGTGGAGCGGAGTTGGCGGTTGGGGACGTAGAAGAGGAGTCGTCTGTTGAGGTAGGCTGGGCCAGTCTTGTGGAGTGCCTTGTGTGCGTGGATGAGGAGTTTGAAGGAGATTCTCCTATCGACGGGGAGCCAGTGCAGGTTCCTCAGGTGGGGGTGATGTGGCTGTGGCGTGGTACATCGAGGATCAGGCGTGCGGAGGCGTTTGTATGCGTTGCAGTCGCTTGATGAGCTTGGCCGGGGCTCCCGCGTAGAGGGCGTTCCCATAGTCAAGTCTGCTACTGACGAGGGCCTGGGTGACTGTTCTTCTTGTGTCTGTCGGGATCCACCTGTAGATCTTGCGAAGCATGCGGAGGGTGTTGAAGCAGGAGGATGAGACTGCGTTGACTTGCTTGGCCATGGAGAGCATTGAGTCGAGGATGACTCCCAGGTTGCGTGCGTGGTCGGTGGGTGTCGGGGCTGCTCCCAGCATCGTTGGCCACCAGGAGTCGTCCCAGGCTGAGGGGTTGGAGCCGAGGATGAGGACCTCTGTCTTCTCCGTGTTCAGTTTTAGTCGGCTGATCTTCATCCAATCGGCGACGGCCTTCATTCCTTCATGGAGGTTGGATTTGGCGGCGAGGGGTCCTTGGTGAGGGAGAGGATCAGTTGAGTGTCGTCGGCGTAGGAGATTATGTTGAGGTCGTGCTGTCTGGCGATGCGTGCGAGCGGGGCCATGTAGATGTTGAACAGTGTTGGGCTGAGGGACGATCCCTGGGGTACGCCGCAGATGATCTCGGAGGCTTCGGATCGGAATGGTGGGAGGCGGACTCTCTGGGTTCTGCCGGCGAGGAAGGAGGTGGCCCATTCCAGGGCCTTGTCTCGGATCCCTGCGTCGTGGAGGCGTGCGCGTAGAGTGCGGTGGCAGACAGTGTCGAAGGCGGCGGAGAGGTCCAGCAGGATGAGGGCTGCGGTCTCACCGTTGTCCAGCAGGATCCTGATGTCGTCGGTGGCGGCGATGAGGGCAGTCTCAGTGCTGTGGTTGCTGCGGAACCCCGATTGGGATGGGTCCAGGATGCTGTTTTCTTCGAGGTATCGGGTTAGCTGTTTGTTGACGATCTTCTCGATGACCTTGGCTGGGAACGGAAGCAGGGAGATGGGCCGGAAGTTCTTGAGGTCTCTCGGGTTCGCCTTGGGTTTTTTGAGTAGGGCGTTGATCTCTGCGTGTTTCCAGCTCTCTGGGAAGGTCGCGGTCTCGAAGGAGAGATTGATGACGTTGCACAGGTGGGGTGCGATGGAGCTGCTGGCTTTGTTGAAGATGTGGTGCGGGAAAGGGTCTGACGGGGAGCCGGAGTGTATTGTGCTCATGGTCTTGATGGTGTCCTCGATGTTCACGCTGGCCCAGGCTGGCAGGGGGTCGTGGTCGATGGTGTGCGGCGGGTCTGGTGCATCGATCTTAGTTGTCAAGGATCTATGGGTCTAAAGGAGTTCTGTTGTTGGACGGGGCCGGCGCGACATGTCATCAGAAAACATAGCTAATGGAAAGCGTCCTCCCTGAAGTGTGGAGCAGTGCCATGAGAGGTCAACGAGTGTGCGACCCACCGCAGTATGACCGTACCGCGTGACCCGTGTGCCGCCTCCAGGGTACGGGAGGCAGAAGCAGCATCGCAGGTCCTCTTGAAGACCGTTGTAGCACTAATTCTACATTTTGGTACTAGGGCATTTTAACTTCGTTGTTCCTGCCAGATACAAAGAGAAGATCCTGTGTTATTCAGTGCCCTCGTTACCTTTTTTGTGGGTTGTGGTGCTTGTCACTTCGCTGCCCCGCCGGTGCACACGACTGGGCACCCCACCTCATGTGCCATCTGCAGGGCCTCTGCCCTCGGATCACTGGTTTCGGTTTCTGGGGTGGCAACATAAACAGTTGCTCCCAAAGGACTAGCCTGAACACTTAGGTGAATATCCCCTGCACCAGCATTACACGGAAATTCTTTCCTAGCTCTCCCACGTCAACGAGCACGGCTCCGCTCGCGACACCATATGACGTCATCGGAGCCATAAGAGGACCTCGTCGGCGTGCTGACGTCAGTTCCACCCATTTATTCCGTGCCACCGAGGCAAACAGGGGACCGAGACATTTTCACATGTATACATAGTATAATAAATATATATATATTCACTGAAAAAACCATAGGTTTCAGGCACGCTATAGTTAGAAATTAGCATTTAAAAACCTTAGAAATTCACTGAAAAAACCATAGGTTTCAGGCACGTTATAGTTAGAAATTAGCATTTAAAAAACCTTAGAAATTCACTGAAAAAACCATAGGTTTCAGGGGCGTTTTAGTTAGTTGGACATTTCACTCGTACAAAACCATAGAAATTCCCCCGTTATAGTTAGTTCAGCTAACTATAACTCGCTACTCCCGCAATGCACTGATGATGACGTCACATATTACATCACTCATGACATGGTCAGTGACATCACTCATGATATCACTGATGACATCTCAAATGACATCACTGATGACATCACTGATGACATCATCCAGTGAATGTGTGTTTTTCTGAAAATTAAATATGTTTTATATATGTATATCTCAAGGTCGATGGAAGAATAAATGGGTATATAAGTCTCTAAATGGATGATTTTTTTGTAAAATTGATTGTATAACTGACTAAGTGTATCTTAGTGAATACATGGGTTAGTGAGTAATGTTTAAATATGAAAATATCTGTATCAGTCTCTCACTTTGTGTATAAGTGGCTGCATGGGTTGGTGAGTAGCTACATGAGTGTCTATATGGGTTATTAGTTGGTTTTTGAGTATCAGTATGAGTGTCTGAGTGTCTGTATGGTTCGGTGGGGGTATTACTTAGTGCATAGATGCATGAATGAGTGACTCACTGTTTGTATGTGTTGAAGACAGCATGTGTGCAGGACTGTATAGGTGGATGAGTATGTGTATGGGTGTGTTAGTGAGTGAATGACTGTCTCAATAGTGTCTTTATGAGTAACTACATATGTTTTAAACTAGTATATGTGAGTATTGGTGTATATAAGTGAGTATATGTGAGAGTGAGAGATTGGAAGAGTTCCTGTACAAATAAGTAGGTGTTTCTATAAGTGATTGTTTAAGAGAGTAAGTATGTGTAAGTTTCTGTAGAAGTAAGTGTGGTAGTGTGTGTATAACTATATGCAAGTAAATGGATGTTTGATACTTTGTTTGCATGTGTGACTATGTGTGTGAGTAACTCTATGAATGAGTGGCGGTGTGTAACAGGATGTATAGGTGTATGAGTACATATGATGAGTGAGTATATGTATGAGTGACTGTATAGGGACTGTTGGTGAATGAGTGGATGTGTGTGTAGATCTTGGAATTACTGAATAGGTGTGTTGTAACTGGTATTGGTATGTCCATTGTTTTGAGAATGTTAGTTTGTATTTTTCAGTGTGTGTATCAAAGGTTATATTAGGGTGAGAGGAGGTCTGCCACTCTATCACAAGGATGATGTCATCAGTGATGTCATTTGAGATGTCATCAGTGATGTCATGAGTGATGTCACTGACCATGTCATGAGTGATGTAATATGTGACGTCATCAGCAGTGCATTGCGGGCGCGCGAGTTATAGTTAGCTGAACTAACTATAACGGGGGAATTTCTATGGTTTTGTACGAGTGAAATGTCCAACTAACTATAACGCCCCTGAAACCTATGGTTTTTTCAGTGAATTTCACACTGTGAAGCGAGGGGCAGATACATGGTTCGCGCAGGGAAGTTGCTTACTTTTGGTACTCCCGCTGAGCTTTCTCCCGTGACGTCACAGCACCCTGGTGGCTGGATTGTGGTAGTATGTGCACTCAGATAGTGGTACGAGTCCTCGTTCTTGTCTCCTTGTTAATTTCTCCTGCGCACCTGTGGTCGTTCGTTCTTCTGTGTGACAGCATTGTCACACTCCTTTCTCTCTACTCCTTTTCTTCTTTGCAAATGTGGCAACGTGCCACACTCTCTTCCCCCTCGGTTCTTGCTTGTAGTGCAAGGTGGCGTCCGACCACATGTCTTCTTTGTACATGCTGAGAAATGGCGACAGGCCACGTGTTGTCCGTTCTTATCACGGGGACCTCCTGCCAGCTCCGTCTAGTCCGATGGACTGCGCATTTTCTCTCGTCACTGACCACTCACCGATTAGGTCCTGTCTGTAGGACTGGGCGTCTTCTCAGGTGCGTCGGCCATTTCATGGACGGCAGTGGAGGTATGTGTGATTTGATTAATCCGGTCTGTAGCCTCTTCCCTACCTTTCTTTTCATCACCATTGAATTCCATGTGCAACTCCAGATCACTGTGGGAAATGAGGGTCTCTTCTCTCATACAGTGGTGGCAGCTTGCCACTAGGGGACATGCGACTCTCCTTTTGCCTGCAATTGGCTGATGCACAACACAGTCTTAAGGCAGCGTTGGGGGGCACTCCTTGAATAGTCTCTGGCCTACTACGGGGCGGTGCTATTGCATTTGAGGTGTGTAGATCCTCTTTCTGCATTCAGGCCACACAGGACCCCTCCTCTGGGATCTCCTTCTCAGGGATCTCCTTGGTGCTTCACTGTGTAGATGGTGGGTAATCTCCCTCCAGCCTCCTCTTTGTTCGAGGCGCAGTGCTTGCACCTTGATACTGTGACGTCATGGCGCTGGGTCCTGCCTCGGTTCAGGTGCACTTGGCATTGTTGGTCACTCCGTGTGACACACTTATTGATGGTCCCATGGTGGCCATTTGGTGCTGGGGCTGGTCGGCTGATGCAGCCTCAGTCGTCCAACTTGATTTCTCGCTCTCCGAGGGCTCACCCTTCCCAGGGCTCCTGCCTGTGCTGTCAGATGTCCAGGTGCGGCCCTCTGCGCACCTCTGACCTCATGCTATTAGTCCTTCTTCTTGAACGCCCTCTTCTGGGGCTTGGCTTGCCTGTTTTCTCTTGTGGTAGTAGCTGTTCACCACTGGGATATGTGGCGCTATCTCTTCGAGTGTAGTGGCATCAGACAGCCGCTAGAGGGTCACGCCGCACGGACTTCTTTCTTCTGGAACTTCTCCTCGTCGTGTGGCATCTCCTCTCAGTCCAACGCGCAATCAGCCTTTTCAGGATACACCGATCTCAGGCAGTACAGGCTGATAAGTAGGGCCTTGCATGGGTGAACACCCACTTCCACTGTTACACTTCCTTTCTTCTCCATGGGTGTTGCCTTCAGTTTCACTTCATTTGCTGCCGCTGTACCCTGGGTAGCTTTCTTAGAGTGGCCAACTTTGGACTTCCTGGGGCTCCTCGTGGGATTCACATGCTCTGCCCTCCTCTTAGCCAGTCTCTTGCTGTTGCTACCTAGAGTGCAGGGCACTGCAGACTCTCTTTCCTTTTAAATGTAATTGTTTCATTCTGTGGCAGGGCTCAGGAATGTAGTGGCAACTTGTGGCCAGCTGCTGGTACTGTGCTGCTTCTCCCTCATGATGATCTCACCAGTGCAGTGCTCGCGATAGGACTACTGCTCCATTTACCAGCGTAGCAGCTCCTGCTCAGACACGTCTCAGTTTAATTCCGGCAGACCTCCAGCATTGATGAGGAACGGGGCAGCTCTCACCCTCTGTATCCAAGTATGTGGGGCCCTGTAAGAGCTCGTAATGCAGGGCAGCTTGTCTTTTTTTTTTTTTTTTTTGTTATTGACTTTATTTTGTTCTTCTTGGCTACTTCATTTCCCATGCACCGTGCGGTGCATTTCAAACCAAGTAGGTGGTGCAGCCTTGCCGGGACACATGCTTTACATCCAAGCTGGCCTGGAAGCATCAGATGGACGCCAGGGTTTCTCAGTGTCCTCCGCCCACCATTTCAATCTCGTCCTCCATTTAAAGGGCTCAGTCTGCCTTCTCTCCTCCAGGTGGGTAGCGGCAATATCGAAGAAGCAAAGAATGCAAACGGCCTCTAACTTCTCCGTTCTGGTGGAGCGTTGTGGCATGGTAGGGAGTCCGCTTCTTGTGTTGACAGCTGGCAGCTGGTAGGCGCGTCGAGTGATGAGGGTGCAACACGCTGGCTGCAGCACTCCCTCACTCTCTCTGGGACAGGTCGATACGGGCCTCACTGTGTGTTGGACTGTGCGGGTCCCTCTTCGGTAGGAGAACACTCCTCATCCTACGTGCTGGAATGGATGGCGGAATGCAGGGGGGCAGCTTGCCTGTGCCTCTCAGGTAGGGGCGTGATATAGTGTGCACCCGACGTACCTAGAGAGATCAAGGCGCTTTCTTCCTTAGCGTCTTGTGGGTAGCGCCATCCACCCTTCTTCAGTGCACTTCTCGGGTGACAGGTATGCTGGTGAGGGGTCGGAGGTGACAGTCTCTTGCCTCTCCCCCTTGTGGACAGGGAGATGGTTCTCTCCTTCCTTCTAGGGGTAACCGGCTACAGCAGCGATGCTGATGCTGTCCCCCTCCCAATGCAGCAGTTGAGGCATCATGGTGCGCTGGGCAGACACGCTCGTCGCCAATGTTATGTTGTGGGCTCTAGGCTCACATACTTTGTAAAGGATGACACAGACACTGCCTTATAGGTCACTGAACTGCACATGCACTCGGGCTCTTTTATTGGCAGGGTCACCTGATCGGTGACACCTGTGTTGGATGGGTATGGGTTGGGTGTATGGGACAGCCCTCGTGGAAGAGGCTGGTAAAACACTAGACTGTGTCCAGCAGGACACAACAATGGGAAGCATCGGATGAAATTTTCAAGCCTTTCCTGCCATCATATTCAGTTTGCTGTATTCCTCTCATGAAGTGACAATCTGAAAAGATAACATCAAGATGGGTTGTAGCCTACCATTTAAGCCTGTTGTCAGATTACACTGATTCTTGTTATGTTCCCCGCAAACCTGTCCTGGGGGAGTGAGCTTGGGGGTGGAATTGCTAGCATCGGGTGGCCCCTCGTGTTCAGGACAGAACACTGCAGTAGAATAGTCAGGCACACACACTCAATGGTAGTTTTTGTGGAACTTGCAGTGTCCTGCTGACACGTTCTAGTGTTCAGCCTTGTGCTATATCCCTACACTTTACACCCACCCATAAATGGCGTCAATGGTCAGGTGACCCTGTTAATAAAAGAGGCCAGGTGCACATGCCCTGGGCCAGTTACCCAAGTATATTTCTGGTGTTTGTGTCGTGCTTTTAGTGGTATGTGGGCCTAGCGACAGCGACACTACAATGGCAATGAATGGTTCGATCCCAGCGCATACAATGGCAGCATTCCTCCAGCGCGTCATGGGGGAGAAGCGTAGCATGTATCTAAAGCACCCCTGCACCTGCTGCTGAAGCGACCAGAGCACCGGGGCCGTGCCACACCTGAACATGCGTCCACTGATATTTACCCCTGCATCTGCCTGCGTCCTGAGCTGCTGCAGCCCCGCCATACTGACCGGCCCAGCAGCGAGAGAAGCAGGGGGTGAAGTGCCGCCACACCACCGAGTGACCCTCCTCCCCATTGCCAATGCCCACGTGGGGCGAGAATACTGCATCCAGCTGCCAGTAACAGGTATGAGGCATCTGCGGGCTCTCCTATCATCCCAAGAAGTTGGACGCAACCTACAGCAGTGCTGTCATGGGGGAGGTGTGATGGCAAGAAGCGCACTATGAAGCCTCTTCAAAGAGCGGCATGCACGCCCACTAGTATCGACATTAACCCATGCCATGAGGTGCCTATAAGCCGCCAGTCAAATTAAAGAGAGCTGCCCTGCTTACCAACTCCTGTTCCGATGAAGAGGAAAGGAGAAGTGCATCACAGCACTGTGAAACCTGGACGGCGTCCTCCAGTAAGGCACCCAGTGTTCCCAGCCAAGCACTGGAGCTCGGCCGTGACTGATGAAGGAGAGCACGGCACGGCCCATGACTGTGCAGGCTCTAGTGGCGCAACAAGGCCCGCAGTGCGAGAAAGACTACTGTGGCCTCCACAGGGGGGGCGGGCAACAGCACCACTCCCTCAGCGTGTGCACCCGGCCCTGCCGCCTCTGCACTGGAGCTAGCCCACACCGGTCTTGCATGCCCCTACACATGCTGATCCAGCTCTACATGGCCAGAGGCTTCTGTAGAGACTTGCATAGCCTCATGCATCAGCGCCACCTAATGGTCGCTGTGACGTGCTGCACACAGCAACAGATCTATGAAGTGGCCCCGATCGGGCTGAAACTTTGATATGCCGCCCTGTCACCCAGGTGCGCAAAGCCCGTAATGCCCTCAAAGCCCCAGCGTTAATCAAGCAAGCTGCCGTAGCCTGCATTAACACGGGACAGTGTAAGCCAGCCCTGTCACCCTAAAAAAAGGCAGCAATGTCCCATGACACATTTCCACTCACCTGCTGAACACAGAATGGAAACAGCTAATGCTGCAGCAATTGCCTGCCATTAGAACGACTGTGTCTAGGCCAGTGAGGCGGATGTGCCTTCATCAATCTGTCATACCTGCTAGTGCTGAGGCCTTCGTCGGTGGAGACTGCCTGTTTCTGCGACCGCTTGGGGATGGCAGCTGCAGCGCCATCTGGCTGCCTGCAGTAGCAGCGCACCCGACATGCTGCAGGCCAGAGGCTTGCTGGGACCCTAAGCATCCGTAGATCGGCACTGCAGTGCCACCTAGTGGCCACTCGCAACTCCGCACCAGCCCGCAAAGGATTTGAGGTGGCTCCAACATGGCTCAGAGGGTACAAAAGACGAGCTGCCTGAGAATGAAAACGAGCCAGCAATGCCCTGAGAGAACAAAGGGCACACAGGAGCAAAGCATCGGCAGCGCCACCTGGCAGCAGATCGATACCGCATCCAGAGCCAAGTACATGACTGCAGAGGAAGCGGCTTGCTGGGGCCAACATTGTGTATAAAAGTCATGTTGCCCGGCATAGATGAAGAGCCCAAAGTACCACCATGTACTTCACCTTCATACCTGCAGCAGTTGGAGAAGCATCCCTCCTTGTGCCCTGGACTGCAGCTGTCAGGCACTGAGGCTATAACTGAAGAAATAGAAATGCCCTGATTCTCATCCCACACTGCCTGCAGCGGCAGAACTGTAGAAGTACCCGAATTTACTGCCATTTGGCCCCCCCTGTATTATTGTGCTATCGGGGAAGGGGAGAGAAGTGCATGTGCCCCTAGTGCCAATAGGCCACGACTGTTTGACCACCACAATAACAGAGCTGCCAGGAGTACAGCAAATGCCAAGACTGCAAGCCCTAAGCAGCCACAGCCAAAATACTGGCAGAAGAGAGTGCAGCACAGCCCTGTGGACTGCCTAGTGGACTAAAGGGGAGAGATTGAACCCCTGCTGAAAGAAATAGCACTACACACCCCTGGTGGTGAACGGACACCACCGCAAGAAAGAAGAGCAAGCATGCCGAGTGCCAGAAAACGGTGCCTTGAGAAAAGACCAAGAACGCAGAGTCTGAGGTTGGCCGAGGCATGCACCTAGAAGTTTGAAAGCATGGGCAGGTGCCCAGGAGAGTGAGATCTCTCCACAGAAAAGAAGCAATGCTGAATGCAGCAGGGAGAGCGGCCACGTCTCCACTGCATGAGCGAAGCCCCTCAGTGTGCCAAAGACAGCACAGTGTCCTCCCCCACACTGCCTCAATACGGAGTCACCAGTGCCCCAAGACAGAAAAGAGGAAAGTCACACACTCCAAGTGGCAAGCTGCCACCACAAAATGTGCACTGAAGACATGCGACACATGGCTCTACAAGCAAGAAGGAGATTGTCACACAAAGTGACTGACCCTGCCAACATGCCTGACTGGTGGCAGGAGTAAGCGCCATGACGGTGCAGGCTCGAGGCACAAGTGCGACGCCCTCAAGCGAAGACGATGACCTGCCATCCTGGCAGAGGAGCACTGTGAATATCCCTGAGGAGGGGATGGGGCCTGCGAGAGGTCCACGAGGAGTAGAAGCTAGTCCTACTGACAGGACAGACTTGCGACAGGTCCGCAGCAAAGAAAAGACACAGTCCTAAGAACAAGACGCGACCAGCGAGATGTCCATGTCATGAGACATGTGGCATGATGCCACATCAGAGTGAGGAACCTGGTCGGAAGTAAGGAACAGCGTGGCAGGACGCCACATCACAAAGGAGGAGAAGAGAGTGGCACAATGCCACAGGGTGAACAACCACCACAGGTGCGCAAGAGAAGAGGGAGGAGAGTGACAAGACAGAGGGCTTGTGCCAGCACGGGAGAAGGCGTTCATCAACACAAGCCAGCCACCGGGGTGCAGAGACCTCACTGGAGGGAGGTCCGCGGAAGGACCAACCGTAAGCCGCTAGCAAGCGTGCTCTGCGTCCAGGCCCCACGCTTCACAGTGTGACCGTCCAGTCACCTGACACTGCCTGCTTGGCATCAATGGCATCACGGCTAGCAAGTTCACCTACCAAAAGATAACCATAAGTGGCCACGAAGTCCCTCCAGTCCTCCTATCTCCAAAATATCACCTGAAGTAAGATATCGCCGCCTGTTGCCAAATGTAAGAAAGTTATCATACTTATTACCCAGGTCCATCACCAGAAACACCTAAGGAACATATCACCACCAAGGTGGTATCAAATGCCAGAAACACCTTAAGACCAACAAGACAGTCCTGCCGCCGTGGGAGGCTAGCCACCCAGAAACCTTCTGTGTGCCCCCTGAACCTGAGGTCTGCCGAAGAGAGCATACTCATTGGACCATCCACCCTTGGGGTTGCATGAGGCTCGGCCGTGGCACTGTCGGGAGACCCTGCAGCACGGCCTACGAGAGACTCGGCACAGCCCAGACAGTCACGTGGCAACCCAGGGGCAAAGGCCTCAAGGGAATCCCGACACGAAGGATGTGTCTGCAGCAGCTCCATGACAGGCACCGGAAAACATAGAGGTCAGGGACGGAGACAGGTCACCCAAAGACCATCTGATGAAGGCATGTGAACCTGAGTCCTGACGGCGAGAGCACACAGACCCTGAGACACCACCCTTTGCGGCTGCCTGAGCGACTTGGCTGTGGTCCTGTTGGCAGTTCCTCAGCGACGCCTTCGCGTGGCCTACGAGAGGCCCCACACAGTACACACGGTCGCGTGGTAGCCTGGCAGAAAGGGCCTCAAGAAGACTCCTGTGAGAGGGGAGTCCAGGCAGGAGAGGCAAGTCTCAAGTTGCTCTACCAGCGGGCACTAAGAAGCATCATCACCTTCAAGGAAGGCCTCCATCCTCCAAAGTCATCCTCAGTTTTTGCAAGTTCGCTGTCCACTGGATCCTGAGTGCTTTCAAGAAGATCTCCGAAGTGGCCACCACCACGGCTCCAGATGCCCCCCTATTTGAACTGAGTAAATAGTCTCCAACACCGTGAGACCCGGCCGGTCTGAACTACATTGCCGAGGTGGACTAAAACCTTCTGGCTGTGCGGTCCAGAGATCCAGCACTACCCGGCAGATCACCTGAAGACACTCAAGGGTGCTGTGTAATGTTGTTTGTTTTTCTATATGTTGGACTTTTGTTTGTTTCATTTCCAATAAAGTTTGGGAGGGATGTAGTGTCCTGCTGGACACATTCTAGGGTTCAGCCTTGTGCTGTATCCCCACACTTTACACCCACCCATCACAGGTGTCACCGGTCAGGTGACCCTGTTAATAAAAGGGGCCGGGCGCACGTGCCCTGGGCCAGTTACCCAAGTATATTTCTGGTGTCTGTCATGCTTTTAGCAGTATGTGGGCCTAGCTTCTGCGACACTACAGAACTGCTGCTACGCAACCCCGCCCCTTTATTATAAACACCTGTCATGTGACAAATCAAACTCCATTCTAGCCCCGGGGCGTCGTGTTGAACACCACTCTGCTGGCAAAATTACATTACTCCTTTACTTAGAACAAAAAAAGCCCAGAAAATACTTAACATGCAAACAGTGAATTTGAGATAGTCTGCTTTTCTACAGTGGCCACACGGAGGGATCTAGTTTGGGAAGTTTTCTTCTTCTTCTTCCGTCCATCACATAGTCCTTGAATTGCTGGGATGGAGTGGGGTTTTTCCTGAGGTTGTATCGTGGCAAAGCTCGCCCTGATGTTTCCTCTGCAGTGGGTTCTTTGTGATGGTGCCCTGGGACTTGGGCAAGGGTTCTGAGGCCCCTCTGGAGCTGTGAGGTGCAACTCTGTTAGTTTGAGCATCCAGTTGTAGCTGGCTCCTTTCGCAGTCAGTGGGAAGGCTACCACCTCCGGGCGCACTTTCCTGTGCTGCGTAGAAATGTGAAGTTGAAGTACGAAGCATTCCTGCCGACAGTTTCCTGGCCCCGCATATCCGACACCATTACACCTTTGATATTTGTGACTTGCCACGGTGAGCTCTCAAAAGGAAGGTAGAACTTACTTCCAGGATGGTGGTCATTTATGAGCAATAAATCCAGAAAGTACTGTCCTCTGTAAGCAACAAACAGAAAAGTCTGGCTGCATTATAAGGATTTTTCTGGCTCTTCCCCAAAAAGCTAATTTTTATAGTGTTTGGTACAAAGAAAACACAAAAAATAATATCCAGATTTTTAGTAAATGGGCAGCACTGCAAATCTCAGCACCAATCAGATGTTTTTTTTCTTACGATGTGGCAGCACAAAATTCATACATAGCACAATCCATTGTATCAAAAAGAAAAAAAGCAAGAATACAATAAACTTCCCAAATTAATTTCCCAAATTGATTTTCCAGACAATGTAGAATAAAGGGCTTCTCAGTAATGTTCTAACTCCTAGATTTCTATTTTGTAGCAATATATCGAATTCATTATGCAAACTCCCCTGTACAATAGGCCTAGCAGCAATTATTTATAAAGTGCTTAAACAGTGTTCAACAAGTAATAAAGTGCTTCTCATGCTTATTCTAGGACGCAAAAACTCTAACTTGGAATAGTACATTGAAGAATTATATAATCGCATAATTCATATTCAGCTTATATCGCACATTTCATTGTACACTTTCTATTACCCCTACCCTTCCACCAGCCTATCCTTTCTTTAGTAGTTCAATTCCCAATTCTTCCATATTCTATTTAGTTTAACCAAGGAGCCCACCCTTTTAGCATACACAAATTCACAAGTGTGTACTATTTGCATTTTCAAGAGCCATTGAGAAAATGTTAGAGTTGTCTCCGATTTCCAATTTGTTAAAATGAATGACCTTGCTACTAAGGTGGCGATAAAAATAAATTGACGCCGTCCGGTAGTTAGTTCTTCCACTATTTCTGTTATGCCAAAAAAGAGCAGCAGCTGCTTCAGGACAAATACTAATTTCTAACTTTAAACTAATTTCTAAAAAGATGTTTGTTTTTTTAAAAACATATTTTATTATGTCAAAAGTCATATACAGTGCAGTGCTCCTTAACCCAGGAAACACCTGCCACATCAGGCATTGCAGATTATTGTCTTTGACAATTAGTTTATACATTATTATCATCATAGTCATGAAATGCAATATAACGTAAACACATTGAACCCCCCTTTTGCACTAACACATTGCTGCGTTTCGGTTGCCACCACATCCCCATTCCAGCAAATCAATTCCCTCACCACGTGTCCGGTCCCTTACCCTAGGGGCCCGCATATCAAGGTGGAAACAGATGCATCCACCGGGGGCACCGGGTCTAAGTCCAGGCCTCGATAATCTGCTCATCGTTTCCAGATTTTGGGTTGCTTTTGCGGGCAGCCCCTAGCCTTGAATATCGGGATCTCTAACCCCATGCTAAAATCCAGCCCATTTGCCATGCCGAGAGAGAAGGGGGGGCCGTCGCCTTCCACAACCTTGCTATATCTCTTTTAGCCAAGGTCAGCCCCAGCAGTAGTAGATGCCTCTTGTATATGTTACCTCCTATACCCTCCATGATATGCAGAATTGCCAATCTCGGTGAGGAGGGGAGCTCCCATCCCAACACCTCCGCCAAGCAGGCCAACACCCCTCTCCAAAATTTCGTGAGTGCTGTACAGTGCCAAATGGTATGAATTAGGGACCCCTCCTCCCGACCACAACGCAGATACATCGGGGATGTCACCAGACCCGCCCTCCACAGCCTGAGCCTGGTATAATAAACCCGGTGAAGGTATTTAAATTGAATGAGACGCAACTGCGTTGCTATCGCTGCTCCCCTTGGAGAGGCCAGTGCGTCCATCCAATCATCTCCATCTAATTGGCCAACATCCCCAGCCCAAGCCTCTCTGAGTTTATCCAGTGTAGTGGAGCTATGGGTCACCAATGATTGATAGATCTTTGATATTTTATGATCCTGCAAATCACCCATGAAGACCTTGGCCTCAATCGGACTGAATTCAGGGAGAGCCTCTAACCCCGAGATACTCGGATAAATAGCATGCTGAAATTGGAGGTATTTATAAAACTGGGTTCTTGGCATCTGGTACTCTTGCCGAAGATCTTGAAATGATTTGAGCACCGGGCCCCGCATTACATCCCCTAATGTGGAAATTCCTATATTATCCCACCCTCGAAATCCAGATAACGCCGCCAGCTGCGGCAGACGACCATTATGTCACAGTGGGGTTTACCTAGTTAGCTTATTCCACCATCCCATCCTGCGGAGGGACTGTTTCCACACCTGAAATACCACCCGAGTGGCCGGCGGTAGAGAATTACGTAACGCCGCAGAGTACAAAAAAGATATGCAGGGTGGACTCCCCCATACACCTCTGCTCCACTGCGTAAGCGGGGTCTTCCCGGTCTCCATACCACCATTCATTCAGCACCAGGAGATGCGAAGCCATGTAGTACGATTGGACATCTGACGTGGCCAGCCCCCTGCAATATGTTGACTGAAAGCAAGTCCGCAACGCCACTCTGGAAGCCTCCCTGCCCACAGGAATTGTCCCAGCGCCGCATTTACCTGGCGAAACCACGAAGGGGGTACCGGGTATGGATGGTTCTGCAGGCGCGGCAATGACACCATTTTAAAAATTGCCGAACTGCCATAGATAGAAAGGGGCATGTGCAACCAAGTTTTCATTTCCTCCCTTACCCGTGTCCATATTGGTACAATATTTCTGTCCCACGCTACTCTCTGCAGATCTGATAGAAAAAGTCCCAGATATTTCACTCCCTCTGTCGTCACCCGTACTGCCGTGGCCCAAGACTCCAGTTCCGCAGTTCCCCCCAGCACCCACTGAGTGGATTTACTCGGGTTCATAAACAGTCCCGATGATTCACCAAAAATTTGCATAATGCGGAGCAGCCTTGGCCCCGTCCTATTCATGTCCGTTAAGAAGAAGACATCATCCGCATACAATGCAATGCGGTCCGAGAGCCCATGATCCCACTCAAATCCCACCATTTGCGAATCCATTCGCACCCACGCCACCAAGGGCTCCATTGCTAGAGCAAAGAGACATGACGACAGAGGACACCCCTGGCGGGTGCCTCTGCCAATTGAAAACGTAAAGGATATGGATCCCGCAACCCGCACCGACACCGTGAGATCCGTATATAACCGTTTTAGATATGACAAGAATCGCGGGCCTATATTAAGACGGTCTAGAAGTGCGAACAAGTATACCCAACTGAGGGAGTCAAACGCCCTATCCATGTCAGCCAGCAAAAGGGCAGCCGGCACTCCTCTTCCCTGGATGGTAGCTATAGCGTTGTGCGCACGTCGGATATTGTGAGGCGTAGCCCACTGAGGCATAAAGCCAGCCTGATCTGGATGAATCAAGGTAGTTATGTGAGATTGAGGCGATTGGCCAACATTTTGGCCAGAATTTTCGCCTCGACATTTAGTAGTGAGATGGGGCGATATGAGGCGTGTTGGTCCGGAGGCCGACCTGGCTTATGAAATACAACCACTTCCGCGTGTCTCCAATCCCGCGGCAGACAGCCCTGATCTCTAGCTTCGTCGATAACTTGAAGATAGTGCAGCCCTAATTTGGAGAAATATTTCTTAAAGAATTTGCATGGGAAGCCATTCGGACCCGGCGCCTTTCCCGAATTCAATTCTCCCAGTGCAGTGCAAATCTCCTCCTCAGTGAACGGAAGTTCACGGTCTGCTCGTACGTCATCTGAAAGGGCGCGAGGCGGTAAGTCGGCTATAAAGCGATGGATCACGTCTTCCTGCAGGAGTTCCATAGGGGTATAGAGTTCTGCAAAATAATGTGCGAAACTCTCAGCTATGAGGGAGGGGTCACTCAGAACCCGTCCATCTGGACCTGGTATGCTTGGGAGAACCTGGGGCTGCAAGGCCCCTTGGCATAGTCTATGCAGTAGTTTACTGGATTTGTCGCCCCATTGGTAAATTCTGCTACGGGACACTAGCCAGGCGAGGCGGGCCTCATCCATCAGGGTATCTGCATAGGATTGTCGCGCCAACACCAACTGTCGGCGCACCAGATTCTCTCCCTCCCCCCTACTACTCTGCTCTAACTCCATTAAATGGGCCTCTGACCGCAGAAGAGATTCCCGCCGGGTGCGACGTGCTGCCGCGCAGAATGAAATGTCCACCCCCGCAGGGTGGGCTTCATGGCCTCCCACAAAGTCGCGGCCTCGGCCACCGTTCCCGCATTCGTATCCAGATAGTGTTTAATTGCCTGCCCCATATGCTCCCGATACTTCTCGTCCTGTAGATGCCATGGGGAAAGACGCCAACGAAAGGGCGGTTTCTCAGGACCCAACTGCGCCGTCAGAACCACTGGAGAGTGGTCGGATAGACCCCTTGGTAGAATCTCCACGGCCCTCACCCTTCCGACAGCTCTTAGGGGTACAAAAATATGATCAAGACGGGAGTACAAATCATGAGATGTCGAGAAATACGTGTAACCTAGTTCCGCTTCATGCAGCCGCCGCCATGAATCTACCCATCCCAGTCCCGTTGCTAAGGAGCTCAGTTTGGTACTATGGTGGACAGTGGCATATCCCCCTGCCCTCCATCTGTCTACGGCCGAGTCCATTACGTCGTTCCAATCTCCCCTATTATTGCCAACCCCTCTGGTATATCGTCCCACAGGGTCGTGAGATGCTCAACTAACGCCCGTGGTAGCGACGGGGGGGGGCATAAACACAACCCAGTACCACCTGTTCCTCATATATGGTACCCTCAATAAATACGTATCTCCCCTGAGTGTCTGTCCATGTCTTGATATGTTTGTATGGGACCCTACGATGAAGCAAAATCGCAACTCCTCAAGACCCCCTGGTGAAGCCAGAATGAAACACTTGAATATAACCATAGCGGAGGAGACACAATGCTTTAGTACCCATTAAATGCATCTCCTGAAGCATCAGGACATCCGCTCGGTACCGTTTGGCCTGTTGGAGTATAGCCCCTCTTTTGACTTTATCCAAAGCCCCTCTGACATTCCAGCTCACTATTCGAAGATCTCCCGCATGGAGTCGCGCCCTATCTGTGTGGCTTGCCATCGAAGGGTCTCTGGGCCTCGTGTGTGGGACAACTATAAGCCAGTGTGCGAACGGTGACCATGTGTGGCAAAAGCGCAGTGCAAACATATAACATGTGTACCACAACTTCCCCCAACCCCCCCCATACCTCAAAACAGCTGAAGTATCTGTCGCGGCGGAGGTGGCTTGCGGACCCCAACGGGGGCTCCCCCGCCCTCCCCCCCAATGGATCCCCAATAACCTGCCCATAATCAACGGATGTTCCCTTTAACTATTGAGATTCGAACAGAGGTACAAGCCCCTGCTCACGCTTCGTCGGTCTAAACATAGGATACCATCAGTCCCCCATCCGAGAACGTCCTGACGCGGCTATGATGCAGCAGACCCCTGCCGGGGCACCGATGTAGGTCTGTTAGGATCACTGCAGGATTTGGAGCTGCGTCTCGATCTCGACCTCCTGGAACCATTGATCTTGAGTTTGGGTGGCCTGCGGACGACCTCACTGGACGAGGAGTCGGACTCCAACCTGGGCGGCGTGCAGAGCCGAATCTTCACAGTTTCATCTGTCCAGTTGAAAACGTCCTCAGGCGATTCGAAGAAGAGAGTACGGGTTTGGTACACCACCCGCAGCTTGGAGTGATACAGCAATGCGTAAGGAAGTTTCAGCTCACGGAGGCGGGCCTTGGCTGCCATAAACGATTGTCGTTTCTGCTGGACTAGTCTTGTATAGTCATGGGAATATGAGGATGCAAGTGTTTTCGTATAGCAGAGGTTCCTTGAGTCTAGCCTGTTTTAAGATCACATCCCTGTCATTGTAATTTAGAATCTTAGCAATGACAGGTCTCGATCTGGCACCTTGGGGCAGTTTCTGCATCAGGGCCCTGTGTGCCCTTTCAACTGCAAAGCAACAGGACAGCGACTCCGGAGGGAGGCAGCTCACCAGCCACCCAGTTAGGAACTGTTCCATGCCCCCCCCCTTCACATCCTTCGCGGAAACCAACGAAGCGTAGGTTGTTTCTCCTGGCCCTGCCCTCTGCCTCCTCCACTCGCGAGGCCAAGCATCTGGTGATCGACTCCAGCGATGCAACCTTTTTCTGCAAGGTGGCGACCGAGTCCTCCACTCCCGAGACTCTGGTTTCAGCCTCCGTAATGCACTCCACCGCATTTCGAAGATCTTGTCTTAGGAGCATAACTTCGGAGCCCACCTCTCCAATCTTTGCTTCCAAGGCGGCCCTAGACTGTGTGATGGCTGCCATAAGTGCGGCATTGTCTGGAATGCCCCCCTGTGCACCTCCCTGGTCTGTAGTAGAGGCCTCCGGTCCGGCAAAGCGGTCCAACATGCTCTGCTTGGCAGATCCTCCCGCTGTTTTATCCTTCGTCATGATGACGTTCGGATGCCTATCCCCCGAGGTGGCGGTTCAATAGCCCCCTAGTCAGGCCTCCAGCACAAATCACCGTGGCACTGCACGTGGCACGCCGATCTCCACTCTCCCGGTCTCAACTGGCAAAATATTTTACCGCTGCAGGCCTCTTGAAGTGCAGTACACGGGTGGAAGCCTCCTGCCCACAAGCCGCACCGGGAACTAACCCGGCCGCTTCCGCGGACAGTCGTGTTTCCCCCCCCCCCACTATTGGGTGTCCCCTCGTCTTCTTATGTGCCACCTTCAGGCGACCAGGGAAACAAATCCGACCCCAGCACCGGGCTCCACTGTGAGTGTGATGTCTGGGTCCAGCTCCTCACAGAAAAAGAGCAGCAGCCTTGGTATGGTCCAACTATCTCAGGCCAGCCCCCTCACCGCAGATCCACTAGTATCCACCAACAAAAGAACTGCAAATGGCCGTGCAGGGCCGCCTACTGCTGCACAGGGCTCTCCACTGCCCATAAAGCGCGCATCTGCCTGGGACCCACGTTCGGCGCTGCCTCCCCGCCTCTCCAATGGCTCACTACTCCTGCTGTCGGGGGCGATTCAGCATCGGACTCAGGCCGTAGCGCTATTGAGTGCTAGAAGGATCGCTGCTTCTCTGCCCCACAATGGCTACACAGGGCTCATGTGGCCCAACGGCATTTGTCCTGCCCGAACTCCGCAGGCTCCAATTTTGCAGCCGCCCGGGAGACAGGGCCTCATGCGCCGACCCCCAGACCTCCAATCAGGCCTCAGCGCCACTTCAATAGCCCTGTGATCCGCTGTCTGGGCCCCCGCTGTCCCCACAAGTGACTCCGGTCCTCAGTGAGCCCGCAGGTCGCCCCCTCCACGCGGCCCGAACCGACTGCCGAAGTCTATGGGGGGGCGGGGGGAGGGGGACGAGCGAGTGCACTCACCGGGTCTCCACCGGGGACATTCCCACCGCACAGATACTGCGGCCGCCACAGTCCACACTCCGGACCAGCCACCAGGGATCGATCTCGCCCTCTGCCAGTCCTTGCAGTCTTCCGTGCATTCCGGCACCGCCACGCACATAGTCCCTCGCCGCCGTCCAGAAGACTCGGCCACAGGTCCGCCCACAAGGCCTCTTCGGTCTGCACCTCAAATTGCTGCGGCGATCTCCTCGGTTCCAGCTCGTCTCCGGGCCGGGATACCACCTCTCGGGTCCCCACCACTGCAGGGGGCTTTGACGAGAAATGCGTCCGATGAAACAGGATAATTGCAGGATTTTAACGATGGGCTGAGCGGAGCTCGCCTAACTCGCGTCCACCATGCTGGATCGCTAGGCCATGCCCTCTCTAAAAAGATGTTTTGCCAGAATTTAATTAAATAGGTGCATATAAAAGCTATATGAAGCCAATCTCTATTGGCTTGCCTGCATCTAAAGTATTTGGATTCTAATCTGGATACATTTCATGGAGTTTGGCGGGGTGTAATATATCATCCATTTACTGAACAGTGCCATTCTCCTTAAATTGGCTGCTCTTACCACCGCACAGCTCCATTTATTTCAACCCTGCCATTGTGAGATACTTATACAACAGCCTGTAGAAATTTATATTTTCTCCAAATGGTCTGAAATTTCCAGCTTATTTGCTGCTGGTTTAAGTAGTCTATACTAATTGCCTACCCCTTTAATTCTGGAGATAAAATATGCCTTCCCAATATACATTGCAGTCATTTCCTCTCTCCCTGTTATTCCTGAGCAAAACTGTTTATTTGAACAAAACTAAAGAAATATTACATCTTAATGTTGGGATTCTGATCTACTATTTTGACACAGTAAAAGGTTACAGCTACTGATAAAATCCTGTAATCTTTGGAATCCCAAATGAGACCATTGAATGCATGTTTGCTGAGGCCACCGTAGACCCAATGGAATATATTCCAATGTTTTTAGCTGAAGATGAAGCTAGGGGATTTCATATGCTTCCCAGATTTTTTGAAAGCTGTCGGCTATAACCCGAGGAGTCTTATTTCTCGATTTTTTTGGGTAACCTGGGAATTCCTAAAAATTGAAAAAGGCCTATCTCTGAGTCCTTTAACATAGCATTAAAATAGAAATTGGCTTTCTGCGAGCCCCCAGTGGAATTATTAGTTAGTCAATTAAGCAGTGATGCCTGATAATATACTTATAAATTAGTGAGGTCTAGGCCTCCTTCATCCACATCTTGCTGTGGAACTTGGATTTTAAGTCTAGGCTTTTTCCCCTGCCATATAAGGGTTCTAATTTCCATGTTAATAGCATCAAAAAAGGACTGGGGAATCTTAATCATAATATTTGAGAATACAAATAAAAATAGTGCGAAAATACTCATTTTAATAAGTGCCACACGCCCATAATTGATATAGAAAGGTTTTGCCACAGTTTTAAAAGATTACACATTTTATTTAACGTTGTAGTAACATTTGTTGCAAATAAGTGTTCTGGTTTAGTTGTTACAAAGATCCCCAGATATCTTACAGCTAAAGTTGGTGAGTAATGAGCCTGCATAGAGAGCGGTAGTATTTCTGACGTGCAGTTAAAAAGTAGTGCTTCTGACTTGTTTTGGAGAAGCCACGAGAAATATTATCCTTGTCTGCTGCTAAATATTGAGCCATATCATCAGCAAAAAGTCTAAGTTTTGCTGATCCTGAAACTGGGGCTCAAATAGTGCCATCTTGCTGAATAGCACACGCCAGAGGCTCAATAAATAATGAAAACAAAATAGGGGACAGGGCACAGTTCTGGCGTGTCTGTCGACTGATTAAGATAGATCCTACCGTGGTTCCGTTAATAATTATAAATGCCCTTGCATTGTAATACACATTTTTAACTACCTGACTAAATCTAAGACTGCAAAAATGACATTCTACTGGACTTGATTGAATGCCTTGTCTGCATCTAGCATTATTATTGCTGCTTTTTATTTATAGAAAAATAATCGCTAGCCTGGATAAAGTAATATGTATTGGTTGACAGGGTTTTGCTTTGCAGAAAACCGTTTTGATTCAAGTGAACAATTGAGTGGGCTACTTGTGCATGCCGGTTCGATAAAATCTTCATAAAGATTTTATAATTGGAATTCAGTAGGCTTATGGGCCAGTAGAAATGAACATCTTCCTCAGATTTCCCTTTTATAGCAAAACTAACCACTGCAGCTTGAGTGAAAGAGTCAGGAACTATATCCCCTTGAAGAATCTTATTAAAGAGTGAAGCTAAAAATGTATTCAGTTGGGGTGAAAAGAGTTTGTATATCTCTGGAGGTATCCCATCCAACCCATACGCCTGTGCAGTAGGGGATGCATTCACCGCCTGTATAACGTCTGTAAGGGTAATTGGAGAGATCAGAATCTCACTCTGTTTCTGGAGTCAAAGTAGGAAAATGTAACCCCCCCGCCACCTTTCCGCTGCTTCTAGAGTAGTATTATGTGAGTCAGAATATAACTCCTTATGGTGGTTTAGAAAAATCTTAGCAATTTCTTGTGGTTGAGAAGTGGTTCTTGCAGAAACTGGATCCAATACTTTTTTTAACGCAATTTGCATTCGTCCTGCGTTTTACTGACCTGGCCAGGTATTTTCCTATGTGATCACTCTCCTCAAACCTATTTTGTAAAACTGAGTTGTGATTCAAAATCTCGTTTGATGTAAAATAGTCCTGAAGATTATTTTTGCTTCGGATTAGTTTAGTTTTAGCCTCTCTTGTAGGGGAGGCTAAATAACTTGCTGTTGCCTGACTAAACTCGTTTTGCAGCTGCAGTCTTTCTTCTGTTTACATCTTTCTCTAATTAGTCTTGAATGCAATCACTTTGCCTCTGAAAAAGGCCTTCAAGGCACCCCACACAGAAAATTCTGACGCTGTATTAATGTTTCGCTCTAAAAACTCCTCTAGCGCCTGCCACATTTGAATAATTCACTGCCCAACAACTAATAATGGTTTTATCAAACACCCATCTACTCTCAGCCTCTCGTTCAGTAGAGATTCTAAGATTGATGGTCATTACCGCATGATGTGAGAATGGTTTTTCCATTATTTCTGACTCAGTCCTTAAAATTCTGTGAGAAATAAGAAAGAAGTTCATACGAGAGGTAGACTGAAAGGGCCCAGAATGACGAGTATACTTCCTATCCCTCAGATATTCGCATCCCCAGCAATCAACCAGGGCAAAATCTTGCATAAAAATGTAGCAAAACTGTTTTCGACGTATGCTTTGTTTCCGGCTTGTCTGCCCACGCGGAGTCTAGAGTTGGGTCGATAAGAATATTAAAATCACCACCTAAAGTAGCAGACCAGATTGTGCTTTTGCAAAATCATAGAGATTGCAAGGTTTCGATGAGTCCTCAATGGGACCATAATATGATCAAGATGGCGCTGTGTGGGGATTGCAAGGAGAGTGCGGTTGGAGTATTGGCACATTGGCGGTGAGGTGTGAACTGGCCGAGAAAAGGACAAGACTTCGATTGGGCACCGGAGCTCGGAAACACAGTAGGAGTGCCGCTCGGACGAAGAGAAGGATTTCACAGAGAGGCAGGTGAGTGCACGGCACATAGCGATTCATAGGCGGTAAACCCAGACAGTCATGTTAGGCTCCCCTCTCGGCCGGAGCGCTTCATGTGTGGCCCACAGAGACGGCCTACCTAGGTGTAGGTGCAGTTTGTGGGGCCTCGGCGCTACAGCAGATGCCCTAGTGCCCCCTGCCTCTCAAAAGCCACAGCTTAAGCGAGCAGTAGAAGTGTACGCCATCTCCTTAAAGCTTACAGCTATAGTAAATCAGTCCACTCACTGGGACTATTAAAATACAAGGCCTCACTTTACTCTTTGAAAACAACTTAGCTGACTGAGCAATTGGAACACGTTGCCCCTAGGTTTGTTTGTGCCAATGAAGCGTACTACGTTACACAAAACATCAGGGTGTGGACGTACTCTGGCTAAACCCAAAGTGGCTAAGGATGGGAAAGGGCGGCAGATCTTTCTGAAGGAAAGCATCGAGAAGGCTGCTGAGTCGCTGCACAACATGAAAACTCAATTTCGAAAGTCAGGGGCCAAAGGTGATAGATAGCCTAGTACCAACTCTAATGGTGAAAAACAAGCAGAAGCACTAATTGCTGCTTCATGTAGCGCCTCTGCCTCAAGAAAATAGTAGAGAAAAACACTCTTTAACTTCTATTAACCAGTTAATGACCCTTACTCCTGTCCAAGGCAGGATAAGCTCTTCTAGTACCACAACGCCTTGTGAGACATCAAACACAGCAAATATGGCTGAAAACCCCCATACCCTTTGTTTAGCTCAAAGGCTCCTGACCCCTGCATATGGGGAATATGGCAGGTGGTCCATCAAATGGGCTAGAAGGGAAGATAAAAGAGTTGGCACTCTTGACCCTGGGAGATGGGCAGGCCGATGATCAACGCTCTGCAGGAGTGGACGCAAACGCCCAGAAATGGGATGGGGAAAGTGCGAGCCCCTCTTCCCAGCAGCAGTTTGAATAGAGCTTCGGAGCAGGGGAGGCACTAGGAGAGAATGTTCAGTTGGGGTACTTAATGCAGCAAATATTGGCAGAGCTGAGAGAGATGAGAAGTGCCCAGGATAAGGCTAACTATGAAGTACAGACACAGCTTAATAGCATTAATCAGAATTTACTTCAAGTCAACTCCAGATTGATGCAAGCTGAGCAACGTATATCGGACCTAGAGGACTTTCAGAACACCATTGCACCCCAGGTTAGCAAAACGAAATAAAAAAAACAAGATCAATGTGAAATTGGACGAGTTAGAGAATAGATCTAGAGTGACGCTTGAATCAGCGCTTTATAGCTGATTCGTCAATATGTCCTTTCAAACATTCAGAATAAACCTGATGATTTTACTAACATGCAGGCTCACCGTGTGCCTTTTACCCAACCCTCAAATGCTGAATCTCCATGCCCCTTCTTGATTAATTTTGGGGACTTTTGGGTAAAAGAAATGATTTTGTCAGCCACTATAAGATCAAAGGGATTCCAAATGGAAGATAAAAGTTGTTTTAACATCTTTTCAGATATGTCCATGATAGCAGCTGGGTGGCGAAGAGAGTTTAAAGCAATGATTGAACCCTTCAAAAGACAAGGAATTCAAGCTGCCTTGGTACAACAATCAAAATTAAAAATTCTGGTGGACGTTCATTTCCATGTACTGGGCTCAATTGATCTAGCAAATGAAATTGTCCAACAACAACAACAACAGCTGGAGCAAAGAGAGGATCGCTCCAAAGGAGAGGAATGAAGGAGAGGGGAAGAGAGACACACGGCTGGAGACTGGATAAAATGAACTAAAACTTTGTATTGATGAATTGAGGAGCTCTTGATTGAAATACTTTATTATTCTTCCTTTTTACTATTTTTCATCATTCTGTGCACTCTCTTTGTTCTCATCTTGTGTTCTTCTTTTCTGTGTTTATTTTATTTGCGGCGGCTTCCTTGGAGGATAGCTTCTGGGTGCTATTTCAAGGCACTCCACAAAAGGGAGTATGGGTGGGGTGGGGGGGTGACAGGCAAGCCTGGACAAGGACCCGAGATGCGGGGGGCCCTCAAGGATGGTCTGCCACAGGGGAAGGGTTAGGGAGGGGTGGGTGGGTTATTTAGGGAGGAGGGTAGGAGAAAATCTAAAAAAGATGTGGTAGGAAAGGTAGAGTGCAGCATTTGAGCTTTATTAAAGCACACAATGTCTATATTTAATTTGGTGTATGCCCATAAATGTTTAAAAATTCTTTCATGCAATTTGAATGGGTTTAATAATAGAGTTGGTCTATGTTGACCTGGTTTAAATCATTACAAGCCAATATAATCTTAGTACAGGAGACACACTATAAAGAAGAAGCTTCACTTGGAAGAATTCCGGGAATTATCCAACACGAGTTCTATGCCTCATCTAATGCAGCCATTACTTTATGCACTTGCACTTTCTTTTCATTGACTATTAAATCCATTATTTGTTGCACAGAAGAGATTGTACATTTTATTAATGCAAAAACACTAGACAACAAAGAGCTGCTTCTGCACACTTGTAATATCGGAGGTTTAACTAATGTTGCAATATAAGTACATCCATTCTAGAGGAAGCTAGAGATTAGAAACGTTTGCACACAATAACAGAGACCATGGTTTGCAGGTGAATTTCAACCATTTTATAAAACAAATATGGCCTATATTCATGTACTTTTCTGCAGTGTCACAAGCATTCTTGTTAATGCAGCCTTGTTATGCTAACCAAACGAAAACTATATTAGGCACTATACTTCTTTTTTTTAAAAATATTTATTATTGCAGAATTTTTCCATTTTTTCGAACAACACAAGAGGAGAATATCAAGAAAAAAACTTATATAGCACAATATCAAAATTCATTATAAAAGATGACAAGACACAAATCAATTCATACAGCATTGTAAAATATCATTGAGCAGTGGATAGCAGCTTGTGATGCAATCTATGCTTGTTCTTCAATCAATAAGACAGGTGCTAGTTCTAACCATAAATCCATATTACATATAGGCTGCAGACAAAGAATAATATACAATATAATATACCACGTGCCAGCTGAATATAGCTTATGTACAGATCTCAATGTCAGCTATTTTCAGACCCGCTTTAAACAGTTCCAGCTAAGGGTGAAAACATCTTAAAAGAGGTATTACAAACGTATCTCTTAGGGAAAAGGACAGGAGCAAAAGAGAAGAAGTGTGTTGGGCTGCCTCATTTTAAATTACAGGACAAGCCTACATGTCCCGCTGGTCAGCTATCCAATCTAAAAAAGGTGCCCCAATCCATTTCCCCTTCTTGCTGGCCTTCTTCCCTTTGCGTAAATACAAAGATATCTCCAAATTATAGGTTTTGAGTAAACACGCAAGCCATTGTTGAAAGGAGGGTGGGGAGTGATTGAACCAGGCCAATGCAATGCATAACCGAAATTCAGTCATGGCCACAATGGTAAACAGCTGGGCAGACCTCGGACCAAATCACTATGTACTCCTAACAATATGAGCTCGGGGTTAAGGATATATTAATTCTGAGATTTCTGTTGAAGAACTTAATGATCTCCATTCTGATTGGTTGCCGGATGCTGGGTCGTGGGGGAAATAAAAGCACGGCCGCAGTGCGGACGCGCCTCCGGCGCGCCGAAGGCGTGCCAAAGGCAAGCCTGTCTGCGCCCGTCCGCGCCTAGACCGCGTCCAGCGCTAGAACCCCTGCTTATTTCACCCCAAAAATGTATGCGCTGGAGGAACTGATTGGCCTAAATAAGGGTGAGTGCCCAAATCCCGAACTACTGGTTGAGGGAAACTCTAATTGTAAACGGAGATGCGATTCATGCGGTCTAGCTGCCTGTGTCAGAAGAGTAAATGTATAAGTGCCAGGGAAAGGGGGGATAATATCCTTCTACCCCTACCGGAAACTGACCAGTGTAGTGCCGGTGAGAGGGGGGGATTCCAAGGACTTCCTGGTGACAACATCCCTCGGCAGACACAGGCGGGAATTACGAGACGGCTGGCCAACACTATCGATAGTACCAAGTGCATTCTACTGAATACAAGATCAATGGGGAAACATAAATATGAAATTGAAGACATGATACAACTTTTAAAACCTGATTTGATTTTCTTAACAGAAACCTGAGCCAATAATGCCTCCGAACCAGATTGGAATGTTGCTATACCCCATGGCTATCAAGTAGCCTGTGCTGATAGGGTCGGGAAAAAGGGGGAGGCATTGCTATAATACACAGGTCCCAGTTCATAGTGAGGACAGAGCTGGTGACTGTAGTGGAAGCAGAGGCAATGACCTTTAGCATCAAAAAGAATAACACATTGCTTCTTCCGGGGCTCCTTATTTATAGACCCCTGAGGCGCGGCCCCGTTCAGCATGGCACTTCAGACTTTTCTCGAGTCATGCTCTGATACCCCGTCATTCACGATTCTAGGGGACTTTAATTTCCACTTAGAAGCCAATAAGGATGTGGAAACTGATACGCTGATGGACAATCTTGCAGGATATGGGCTGAAACAGATAGTACTGGGGCCCACACACTCAGCTGGCCACACCGTAGACGGCATTTTTACGAATAACCAGGATTTAGCTCTGTTAAGTGTATTACCCATACCTTGGTCTGACCATCATGTAATACTCTTTAACATTGCAAACCCGAGCATCAGTAAAGATCAGAGGAATAGACCGCCTTTGGTCAAGTTCCGCCGTTGGAAAGATATCCCAAAAAAACAACTGGCAGCCACACTGGCAGCTAATCCTCCTAACATTAGGCTTGACCCTGATGCTACGACATACAATTACGATCACTGGATTAGGTCATCAATAGACCAACTTGTCCCTGAAATAACCAAACAGCCCAAAAAAATCAAGCAACAGCGCCGTGGTACGGGGCTGAGCTCAGACACATAAAAGCCAAATGTAGGCGCCTTGAACGGCTTTGGAGGACGGACTATAGTGGGAAACATAAAACAGTCTATAACTTGGCCCTAGAGGAATATAAGGAAGCCATTATACAGGCCAAAGCGACTTATTATACAACCAAAATATCTGACGCAAAAAACTCCTCGAAGGAGCTTTTTAAAACAGTCGCAGCCCTAGCCAAACGTCCACTGGATAGCTTTTTTAAACCGGACCAAAACTTTGTGGATAAAATTGCCTCCTTTTTTCAAAATAAAGTACAGGCTGTATACGATGAATTACAGAAGACTGTGCCTATGACAAGGGATAACAATGACGATCCTCAGGAGGATAACTATTCCCAGAGTAGTCTGTTAGAATTCTCTGTTTTAGCGGCAGAGAAAGTCAATGACTTACTACTCTCCACAAAATCTGGATCGCCTTTGGACCCGTGTCCTCCATCAATTCTGCACCTGGTTTCTGATCTAATTAGCACACACATTACCCCTCTTTTGAATGAGGTAATTAGCACCGGCGTTTACCCTCAGCGTTGGAAAAAGGCCTGCATCAGGCCGATCATTAAGAAAGCCACCCTAGATCCTGCTGAGGTAAAAAACTACCGCCCGATATCTTGTCTCCCATTACCATCTAAAATTCTAGAAAAGGCCATCAACATAGAACTTATGAATTATCTGGATGATGGCTTACTTCTTGATTCCTCCCAGCATGGCTTTAGAGCTAGACATTCCACCGAATCGGCCTTGATAATGGCAACAGATGAAATTCGTAAAGTGGCGGATGAGGGGGGAAGAGCCGTCCTCATCCTGCTAGATCTATCGGCAGCATTCGACACCGTGAATCACACGGTGTTGGTGCAGCGGCTGAAGACAGCAGGTATTAGAGGAATGGCTCTAGCTCTCCTGTCATCCTTTCTGGCTTCTAGGGAAAACTGATCCACTGGGAAGGTTTGAAGTCTGCAAACCTGTGCCTTCCTTGTGGAGTCCCGCAGGGGTCAGCTCTGTCGCCAACACTTTTTAACATCTATGTTACCCCTCTTGCCAAATTAATTAAACAGCATGGATTTAACCTGGTGTCATATGCTGATGACACGCAGATAGTGGTGTCGGTCTCACAGAGGGTGGACATTACAGCGGCCCAGTTCTGTGGATGTCTTACTGCAGTCATGACCTGGATGAACGCAAACTTCCTTAAGCTTAATACTGATAAGACCGACGTTATTCAGTTTGGGAAGGGCCCCTCAATCTGGAGTCAACATTGGTGGCCTGCGGAGGCTGGGCGCTGTCCAACTCCGGTGATGAAGGCTAAGAATCTAGGCTTCACATTTGACTGCGAATTAAAGCTCGGGAAGCAAATCAACCAAGTAACCTCTGCTTGCTTTTTCACCCTGAAAGTTCTTCGTAAAATCCTGCCGTTTATCCCATTCATGTTAAGGAAAACGGTAATTGGAGCCCTGGTACTTTCTCGAATCGACTACGGGAATGCGCTATACCTAGGTATAGACAAAATTACAATCCATACAGAATGCTGCGGCCCGTGTGCTGCTCGCTCTTCCCAAATACCATCCCACGTCCACCAACATCAGACAGCTCCACTGGCTTACCATCCCGGAAAGAGTAAAATTCAAAGCCCTCTGCCTAGTGCACAAGGCGCTATACGGAGGTGGTGCTATTGACATCCAAAAACTATTCTCCTGGTACAATCCTCTGCGTAGCCTGAGATCCGCCAACACAGGGTTGGTACTCGTGCCCAGAATAAAAAAGGCTAGATGGGGTGGTAAGAGCTTTTCTCATCTAGCCGCAAAGCTGTGGAATTCCCTCCCCCACAGCTGAGACTGCAATCCAACAGGAATATCTTCAGGAAACAGGTTAAGACCTGGCTGTTTCCTAAGCGCTCTTGAATAATTAAACATCCGGAGTAGTATGAACCTATCTTAGCGCCAAGACGCCTCGGCAATCGAGCGCTTTATAAATACATCAGTGAGTCAGTCAGTTGTAGTGTGAGAAAACTGCCAAACATGTGCATCAAATCTTCCCCTAAAAATTGACATCATGGGCAGCTAGGGCTCACACCCCTCCCCCCCACTTAGCCATTTTCCCAGGTGTATAGTATAAGTTGTAAATGGTTTGGTAATGCTGTACCTGTAGGTTAGCCTAAAGCAGAACAGAATGGCCTAGCTCAAGAGACTCCAGAAATTCATGATCTGAGGCCCCCGGTTTGCTTGCCATCTCCCAGATTGCCTCTCTAGATCGTCTTGCGAAAGAGAGTTTAATAAACCACATATGCGACCTTTTGTACAGTGTGACCCCCCCACTAATATATCCACCATGTAGACCCCCACCTTTTTTAACATAAAAATCTTGGATTTCCAGGTATTTTAAACATTTCTTTTGGTTGATCTCAAAAGTTGTCCTCCGCGCCTCAAAGGAAATAATTCCCTCACCAGAGTAGAAATCCCCTAATCTCTTAAGCCCCCGGCTCTTCCAACCAAGCACATGAAAATCCCTAAAAACACCCGGGAGGATGGGATTTTTTGCAGCGGGGTATAAAAATTCAATTGCCCTAATCCCAATTTCATATGGAATTCTGTCAAAATTTTATAAGCCCCCTGGAGAGTCTTGAAGCAGACCTTTTTAAAGTAATCAAGCTCTACTTGTTGGAGAAGACATCCCTAGCATCCGCTCCCAGTAACAGATCAAACACGGGGGACTTTCTACCCTTGCTGAGTGGGCTCCATCCTCCTACCCAATCAAAGTAGCCGTATATATTGAAAAGATGCCATCCAACAATAAAGTTTAAAATTTGGGAAGGTCTAGCCCCCTCTCTCTCTAGGAAGTGTCATGAACTTAAGAGTCCTTCTGGGTTTAGAGTATGCCCAGATAAATCTAGCCAACATATCAACGATTTATTTAAACCAATGAGTCCCAAACTCAAGTGGGATGGATCAAAGAAAATATAACACCTTAGTAAGAAATATAATTTTAATGACATTACTCCTGCCAATTATAGAGAGGTGCAGATTATCCGTTCTTGCTAAATCCTTTTTTGCTTTTCCGATGACTTGGGCTAGATTATTTCCAGCTATTTGATCCACCTCTGCTGCTATGCTGACACCCAGATATACCGCCTTCTTCACTTCCCAATTATCGTTAAAATGTAAGTTCCTATTAATAACCACTTGGGTTTTATCCCGATTTAGAGAATACTCAGAGAACCTTCTGAAAATACCAATCTCTCTTTTAATCTGTTTTAATGCTGTCCCCGGGTCAGAAGTAACTACGGCAACATCATCAGCATAGGTGAGGACTTTTATGTCCCAACCATGATATTACATAAGTGTTATGGCAAGGTTGTTGTTGAGCTTCCTAATGAAGGGGTTGATATATAAAGCAAAAAGCAGTGTGGAACAGAACACCCTTGACCTGTACCCTTTGAATCTGAATTTGTACTGATTGACCCCCCATTAATAAAATCCTAGCAGTAGGTCTGCAGTACAATGGTCTTACTGCATTAATGTAACCAAGCCCTTTTTCAAACTAGTTCATGACTACCCATAGATACCTCCTGGAGACCCTCTCAAATGTTTTTTCTGTGTCTAATAACATCAGAGCCATTGGGTCTCCACAACCGCAGAGGTATCAAAGAAAGTGATAACCCGGCGGGTGTGATCCATGGTCCCCCTCCCTGGTACAAAGCCATGTTGCCTAGGGGAGACAACTTTACCTATAATCCGGCACAGATGCATGGCCAATACTTTAAAGTATATTTTGGTATCACTGTTGATCAACGTTATCGGCCTATTTGATCTGGGCTCATGTGGAGGTTTATCATTTTTTGGAAACACAACTATGTTCGCTGTTGACCAAACTCTGGACGAATCAGGCCCTCCTGGATTTGTAAAAACAAGTCTGTCAGGATTACCCCGAACTAAGAGGAAAATACCCTATAAAATTTGATGGGGATCTTATCCGTGCTGACCCCTTTCCCTGAAGGCAAACTTTTTATAGCCGTCTAAATTTCTTCCCACAAGAGAGGGGTATCAAGAAATTTTCAATCTTCATCATTAAACTTCCAGAGTGGGATTGACACTTCCAGAGTGGGATTGACTCGAAGTACTGTGAAATATTCTCATCTTCCGAAACCTTTTCCTCACTATAGAGCTTATGATAATACCCTTGAGAGACCTTCGGATCAGCAACTGGGCCCCCTCTTGGGTCCCTCAGTTCAGTTATCTCCCCTTGTGTCGACTTTTGTCTAAGTCGAAAAGCGAGAAGATGGCCCACTCATTCACTGTACTCATAGCAATCCTGTTCCCAGGCAAGATATTTATCCGCTGCCTTTTTTGTGGATTCATCAGTGATTGCGGCTTTAGCGAGGGCCACATTATGCTGTGCTCTCTCGATATCCACCCCATCAGATGCAGCCTGTATTAGTCTTGATTCAGCTTCAGCCAGGATGCCATACAACTCCAGCAGTTGCTGCTTTTGTTTTCTTTGCCATTCCAAGCTGAACCTGAGCTTCTCCCCCTGCAGTATCCCCTTAAAGGCATCCCACACTACCCCAGCGAGCGTGCTCCCTATGTAATCTTCCATAAATAACAGTATCCAGTTGTTTATGTACCTGATATATTCTTCATCGGAGAGGAGTGCTTGCTCAAAAGTCTAATATGAAATATTCCTTGCTGATCCCTTTACTGTTATCTCCAATACCAACAGATTATGGTCGGAGATGACCCAAGGAAATGTTTCAATTTTACAATCTTGAAGCAGACCATGGGAGATAAAAAAGTAATCTAAACGAACATGTGTTGTGTGTGGGGCTGAGAAAGAAGTAAACCCTGGGTCTGTGACCTTGATCTTATTCCAGGTATCGACTAACCTGTGATCCCTCCCCAAATAGCACATGGATCTAAACACTTTGGGCTTCCGACCTGTATAAGATTTAACACCCACCTCTAGTGACCCTCCTCCCAGATTAATATTGAAGCCACCCCAGGTAATGATCGGAGAAGGCCAGAGCGCTATTTTGAAAACTAAGGAATCATAGTGATTGAACCCTATGCAGAACACAAAGTAAATACCCCACCAGGATAATAACACTCAGTGATCACCCATCTGCCAATGTTGTGAGCCCTGGGCTGTTTGAACTCACAGAAATTCCTCTGTGGCAGAATGGCTACACATCATGACTTTCTCCCTTGGGCCATACAACTAACCACCTGAAAGCCCATAGATCCAATCAGGTGTATTTGCTTGCCCCTTCAATGTGCGTTTCCTGCAGACACAGTATATCGGCCTGAGATATCTGTAGGTCTAGGGCAAACCTTTGCCTCTTTAGGCTATCATTCAACCCATTGATATTCAAAGTAGCTATGCGGATCTTACTTATGACATAATCTCAGATAAAACAATAACACTACTAAACCTGCTCCTTAATTTCCACATATAAACCAGAGCTACTCTCGAAAGTGCACAACTCTCCTTGTTCATTATTCTCCTCTTGTGTTGAACCCTTCCCCCTCCCCAGCTAACCCATCCAGCCCCACTTCCTCCTTCCCCCTTCCCACCCGACTCACCCCAGCACCCCCCACTGACCCACCATCATCACCAAGAAGCATCCAGGCACTATTTACTAATAAAATATTTTCCTTCTACAATATCCTTGGCATTATCCCCTTCAAGGGTACAAAGTCTGCACCTTTTCTGCTCATGTGCGCAATTCAGGCATCCTGGGTAGTACCCTAAATGGTGACATTTCCATATTCTTTGGTGGGATGTGACACCCACCTCAAGTGGTTGACAAGCGGAGTGCCAGGAATTGTTCTAATTCCTAAAACAAAGCAAGACCAATAAATTGGAATTAGTAAAAAATGAGAGCACATTAAACAAGCACTCTCTATTACACTACACAGGTTGGTCATTTTCATGCAATTATGAATGCTCATATTGTGAGGCAAATATGCACCAAATTTAAGGGTGGAGATAGTTGATAAAATGAAGTTACTGATCCTCACTTTGTTCCTGATGAGTCAATAAAAGAAGCCTTGGCCTGCCTGTGCAATGCAGCAGCAGTGACCTAGGGCAGCCTGAGCAGTCAGAACATCCTTTCAGAAAAGTGGCAGTAAAGAAAGTAATGCTTTGCAGAAAAATGCCACTAGAAGACATGTACTGTATGGTACATTCTTATAATCCCAGGCTTAAAGACATCAATCTAAAAAGTATATCTATATATCTAATAAAAAATGTTTTTAATGAAGAGCTGTTCCCATAATAAAAAATACTGTGTCCTGTCACTGTACATCTGACTAGCTTGGGATATGTGGGTGTGTTGCTGAAATGATATAACCTGTTCCCTACTGCACAATGTCCATCTTTCTAAAGGATGGTGAGCACAAGCAGAAGTACAGTATATAGTAACATAAGATCTAGTTACCTCTTAATTATCTTTTTATCCAGAACTTTGCCTCAGAGGAAGCAGCTGGCAATAGGAAAGAAAACCCATAATGTGGTACGTAAGCTAGAAAGTAGAGGAAAGCATAAAGGGATTCTAGGAACTAGGACAGTGTTTTTATCTTCCCCTTTGCCTTGAGGTGAACATTTTGTTACATTAGGAAGCATGTTGTGACACAGAATGTATGCATGTGTATAGTATAGGCTCAGTACAATGTATTTCAGGGAGCCATTTTATCTTTACTTTCAGTCTACTAACTTTATGCATAGATGTATTGCTTTCAAATAAGTCATGATGATTATCACAAATATTGGCCATCCTTACTGTGATCTGTTTTCAAGATAAATTGATACAAACGTGTATGTGCGCACAAAAGGACATTCCTAAGCACCTTATTTCTGTATGGTATGACATATTCATGAACTCTGAGTGCATCTTTATCTCATTATTTTGCCCTTGCACACACTTTCAATGCACTTTCTAGATCTCATTGCCACTGACTGCTTTAGGGATGGGATGTTTTGCTTCTTTGTAGCAGTACTGACTGCTGTGCCCTGGCTTCATGAATGGAGGATAGCAAAAGTACTGACAGGTAGTGACAAGTGCCTGTGCACGCTTTTTATGAGACACTACTGGGCAGCTTTAGACTTTTGAAAGAGCTGGCTCCTTAGCTTTCATGGAGCTTGATCCAGTTCATGATGGGCCCAAAAAACGTGATTATTTCTTTGTTCTTTGAGGTTGATTGAAATTCACGCCATGGTTTGGTATATATCTGCTCTGCCTGTTCACTCTCGGTATGTCTTGTTACATTCCAGAACAGGTTGGACAGATTTATCTGGAGGTTTCTTGTAAAGCTTAGTGTATGGGCTTTGGTGGAAGCTAGAAGGAATTAAGGAGGTGGATGGCAGGTAAGAATTCTGAGACAGTGTCTTCTATTCATCCTGAAGGTACATTGCATGAATGATGTGTTCCTTTTTGTTGTGGTTGTCATTTGTATAACTGCACTTAATTGTATGCTATGCAGGACATCTTACAATACCCATTTTCTATTGGTGTTAGTTCCTGTATATTTAACTTGCTGACATGCTATAGATTTAATGTAACCAATAAGAAAAGAAACAAGTCTTAGATGCGATTAAAACTAAACGATAAACCGGGTGTGGACAAATGACAACTGCTGAAGTCTTTTGAGTTTGTAAGTGGGATTGAGTCTTTCTCGATAACTGCATAATGAAAGGACAAAAAAGGATTTCACTGCACAAAGAGATTAGCAGTTGGATGTGACAGAGTTTCAGCTTCACCACAAGTGGACATAAAAAATGTTTGGTTACATTTTCTGCAGTCTCTATATTGGTCCTGGTAGGAGGGATTACATGCAGCATGTGCACACTCTCAAAGCAACTAATAACTGGGTTTTACCTATCCTCACCTACTTATTTCTGGTTAGATCAGGTGTTGGACCCAATGACCCTCTGGTGGGGCCAAGTCTGCTTCAGCTCTTCTTTTCAAATTAATTTCTTTCTTTCATTTCAAGTGTTTTATATTGTTAATCTTTTAAAGACCATTGACCATTTTTTAGTTAATGCAACATTTTATTTTCTACATCAAATCCTTTTATGGAAAGCTGCTTTGATATTTTCAAAGTATATTTTTTGCTCACAGCTTTTTTAATATTCTACAATATTTTACTCTGATTTTGTTTGGCTTGAGGAATGTCTTGGATCTGGCCTAAAACAGACATATGGGGCCCTATCACACATAGGGCGTACTTTTCCTGTGTGTGCCACGGCACACCATAAAACAAGGTGTGCTGGGTGCAAACAGGGAAAGTGCGCACTATAACATTGAATGTGCTACCCCTACGGCAGCTGCAAAGTCGTGTTGCCCTGGGGGCAGCGCATTCATGTGAATAATGAAGCGGCTTTGAAGCAGCCGCCTGCACTTTTAAGAGGGGCGAGAGATCCCCTTGCAGGCGGGTGCAGTGAGTCACTGCACATACCTGCAAGGGGATGTCTGGGGAGTGCATAGGACCCCCATTCCCCCTCTAGAGGGCTGCCATCAGGGGGCGCACTGATAGCTTCTTTGCCTTTGTGTCCAAGTCTATAATACAGCAAAGGCAAAGGGATTCCCTCATTTGCATGGGACCACGCCCCCATGCAAAAGAGGGAACACCCTCTGGCGCTATAGGTGCACCAGTGCTATCTGTATTACAGACAAGGCTGCACAAACGTCTGCGGCCCTGTCTGTAATACTAAAGTTCCCCGGGGCATCCAAAGTGGGCACACATGCCCGCTGGGGCCCCCAGGGCACTTTCCATAATATGGCCCCTGGGGTTTATCCTGAGAAAATGAAAAGCATGTTTGCCCAGTGGCCAGGAGTATTGATTTGCCCCAATTGATAGTAACATTAATTTACTTGATAATGGACAATGTTTATTTTTGGTCTGTCCACTTAAATGTAGATTTTTCTGTGGGTAGGCAGCACAGATTTCCATTGTACCTACAAACTATGTAATAGTCTCAAACTGTGTAAATTAATGAATTGGTGAAATATGTTGCTTGTACCATGTAATATAAAACTTTTATGCTAAAAAGTAAAAAATCTGAGATCAAAGCTAGGATGGGATAGAACACATCTGACTGCTCACATAGTCTTCTGATGCAGGCATGTCAGATGTTTGTGAAACCAGATTATATATATATATATATATATATATATATATATATATATATATATATATATATATATATATAAATAATCTACTGGTGGTCGCCAGTAGATAGTTATAGTTAGGACCTATTATCCTTAGGAAATTCGTAACATTCTATTCCCAATAACTTTGGCGTCGTTTGACGAATCATCGCGAAATTTTCAAAACTAGTGGGGCGCTCCGGTCCGCTCCTGTCTTTAAAGTTTCGGGGTGATTCATCAAGCGGGGGCCGAGAAAAAAAGGGGGGTCCCAAAACGTGTTTTCTCCATGTTAATTCCCATAGGAAATGTTAGACACGGCTACAGCCCGAACTGCTGAACGGAATGACACCAAATTTTGCAAAAAGGTAGCGCTTGGTTCAGAAAGCGACCTTTTTTTTAAATGGTGTAAATCCTTTCAGTAGTTGCGGAGAAATTCAAAAAATAAGAGTGAAAAAATCAATTTCCCATAGGAAACTTTATGCAAGGCTACAGCCAAAACTGCTGAACGGAATTACACCAAATTTGGCAAAAAGGTAGTGCTTGGCTCAGAAAGCACCCTTTTTTAAAATGGTGTAAATCCGTTCAGTAGTTGCTGAGAAAATCCAAAATAAAAGTTTCGATGTCTATGGCCGCGGTGGATCCGCGCACCCTCCCGATCACGAGCTGCATGCTAATTGGCTGTCAACACTCCAAACCAGGAAGTGTTGGCAGCCATCTTGTGCCTCGGTAGAACCGAGGCACAAGAAAAGACGAAAACAGACGCAAAAAATGCGCTGGGTGCGCGGATCTTGCCGATAAAAAAAAAAAAACGAAGCGCGGACTCCCGCGCTTTGTGGTTAATTGGCCCCCGGGTGGGCCAAGTCCCGGGGGCATGCGGGGGTTTATTAAATAATAACATGGGGGGCTTCTAAGGCCCCCCAAGCCCCGGGGACTGCCACACCACGGGCTTTAAAAAAAAAATGGTGCGGGAGGGCTCTGGGCCCTCCCGCAGCCCCGGGGACCGCCACCCCCCCCGGGGCTTCTTTTTTTTCAATAATAATTACCTGTGTGGGGGGGCTCCAGCCCCCCCACATGCCCCGGGGACCGCCACCTCCCCGGGATACTAATTAAACAAATGTGGGGGTCCGTTTCGGACCCCCGAAGCCCCGGGGACCACCACCTCCCTGGGGCTCAGTTGATGTTGGGAGGGGGGCCACGCGGCCCCCCTCCTGGAGCCTGTGGTGGCCCTGGGGACCGCCACCCCCCAGGGCCGGCTCTTGCAGTGTCCCGGGGTGCCCACCCCCGGGACACTGCTGTTTGCAATGACTCGCGGCTCCCGCCCTGTCATTGCAAACTGCTTTGGATATTGGAGCGAGAGCAGGAAACCTGCTCTCTCTTCCAATATCCAAGCACATTGCTTTCCACACGGGGAGCTGCATGTTAGCAGCTCCCCATGTGGAAAAGCAATGCCGGCTCCCGCAGGAGACGGGGAGCCGGCATGGTCCGTGGGGAGTTGGGGTCCCCCACGGACCCCAAAGGATAGGGCCAGCCCCGGGGATGGGGTCCCCGGGGCAAGTAGTGGCCCGGGAGGGGGCCACGCGGCCCCCTCCCCAAAAATAATTTAAAAAAGAAATAAATAAAGGCCGGCCCCGGGGGATGGGGTCCCCGGGGCTAATAGAGGCCTTAGGAGGGGGCCACGCAGCCCCCTCCTCCAAAAATATGTTTAAAAAAGTGGCCATGCCCCGGGGGATGGGGTCCCCGGGGCCGGAATCGGCCAGGGGAGGGGGGCCACGTGGCCCCCTTCCCGTACAGTATATTTTTTTTTAAAAGAAAAAAGGCATCAGGCCCTGGGGGATGGGGTCCCAAAAAGTAAAAAAGAAGGGGGGCCACACAGCCCCCCTTCAAAAAAACAAAAAAGAAAGAAAAAGACGCTATCGAGCGTCAGGCCCCGCCCCCTCCCTTAACCACTCTGCAAACGCGCCCTGTGGCGCGTTTTAAATTGGGGAAATAATTCCCATTCAATACTGGGGGTCCCTGGGGGCCAACTAGCCCACCAGGTACCTCCAGTAAGCGCCACAGGGCTGAGTTGCAGAGAGGTGGTCCAGGCCACGCCCCTTTTTACACCTCTCTGCAATGCAGGAGGTACCTGGTGGGATAGTTGGACCCGTTATAGTTAGTTCAGCTAACTATAACTCGCGCCCCCGCAATGCACTGTTGATGATGTCACATATTACATCACTCATGACATGGTCAGTGACATCACTGATGACATCACTGATGACATCTCAAATGACATCACTAATGACATCACTGATGACATCATCCACGTGATAATCTGATGCACCTCCTCACACCCTAATATAACCTTTGATACACCCACTCTAAATTACAGACTGCCATTCGCAAAACCATACACACTCCAGCACCAATAACTACATACCCACTCACTGATTCTTAGGTCTACACACACACATCCACTCACTCACCCGTAGAGTCACTCATACTTACGGTCACTCAGTACAGGACTATCATATGCACTCATACTCCTATATAGACACTCAAACACCGCCACTCATCCATAGAGGTACTCACACACCTAGTCAGTCATGCAAATAATTAAACACACTGCCATTTACTCACCTATACAGTTATACACACACCAGCTCACTTACTCATACAAATACTAGCACATTCTTACGCTCTTATACAATCACTGATACAAGCACACACTCATCCATACAGTCACTCTCACAATCACACACTCTCGCTTATAGCTATTTATATACTCCAACACACATATATACTGCCTTTCACATATGTAGTTACTCACACATGTACCACTGGGACATACATTCACTCACTAACACACTCTTACACACACCCACCCATACAGTCTATCACAGATGCACTCTTGAAACCATCCACCCAGTGAATCACCCACTCACACATCTATGCACAGAGTCGCACACACCCCACCCACACAAACACTCAGGCACCCATACAGATACTCAGACAATCAATCAATAACTCATATAGACACTCATGTAGCTATTCACAAACCCATGCAGCCACTTACACAGCAACAGACAGACGGATACAGACATTCACCCAGTTTAGTCACTAACCCATGCATTCAGTAAGATACGTTTAATCACTCACTTATAGAGTTAGTCACGCACCTACTAAATCATCCATACAGACACTTATACACCCACTCATTCTTCAATACGCCTTTCCCTATATATATTAAAAATATTTAAACTTTACAGAAACACAGTCACTGGATGATGTCATCAGTGATGTCATTTGAGATGTCATCAGTGATGTCACTGACCATGTCATGAGTGATGTAATATGTGACGTCATCAGCAGTGCATTGCGGGGCGCGAGTTATAGTTAGCTGAACTAACTATAACGGGGAATTTCACGGGTTTTGTACGAGTGCAATGTCCAACTAACTATAACTGTCCCTAAAACCTATGGTTTTTTCAGTGAATATATATATATATATATATATATCCTCCAATAAGGCAAAGGCCGGCAGCTCCAGTATTAGGTGCTGTCTAGTGGAATAGCCATGTTTGCTGCCTTTTCATATGATAAACAGGGCAGGCTTGTTTTACGATCCCTAACTAAATTTTGCAGTGTAGGACCTTGAAGAGGTGCAACCTGTGAAATAATGCCCCCTCAGCCCCCCCCCTCCTTCTGACAGCCATGTGATGGAATGTACGTGTGAGTGGGCACTGAGAGCTGGAAAACTAATAGAAAGGGGAAAAATATTTATAATGTTGAACTGGTGCAACAACAGCTATTTAGCCCACTCTCCAACTCTTTGGTCTTCCAACACGACACAGGGGGTTTTGTCCTGCAATTAGATTACCTTCACACCTGGTAACATAAACATTAGTTCCTCTCTCTGTTCGTGGAGAATATTCTGTTGGTAGAGTATGTTATTGTTTATTATCTGTTTTATTGTCTTTGTTACAATCTTTGGTTCAGCACTGAAAGTCTGTGGAGAAACTAGGCAATGCATGGTAGAAATTTTAGATTCATGTGTCATTCCAAGAGTTGTATATCTAGTATAATGGGGTGACCCAGTGCCCCTCAGAACCTGGGTGTACAAGAATGTGGAGAATGTGGTTCTGTCGGGTACAGAGTTGATTCCTGGTATACTGAATAATAACCAATAATACAACAATACTCAAAACTTTTCAGCAATAATCAATAAAACGGAAAGACCAAATGAGTCACAAAACGAAAAACACACCAAAAATAAATCAAACAAAGTTTGCATTTAAGGATAAATCCATATATTTTTTACATTTTATGGTGTTGAGCTGACATTAGAAGGCTGTTCTAGTGTTTCCCCGATGATGTACATACACTGAACACCCACCCACCACAGGCGTCACCAGTCAGGTGACCCTGACAATAAAAGGGGCCGAGCGCACGTGCTCTGGGCCAGTTATCCACCCATACCAACTGTGTCTGTGTGATCATTATATGAGTATGTGGGCCTAGCGCCCGCCAACTCTACATTGGCGACGAGGGGGCTGTGCCCGTGCGTGCAGCAGCCCAGCAGTTAAGAAAAAGGGGGAGAGAGCTGCCGTGTGAAAGGCACCCCCCTGCGAGGTGGCGCATTGCGCGTCTAACGGCCCGCGGGGCATGCGATGAGCCCCGGGCCTACAGTGACTTCGGAAAGGTGATCGGGAGCCCACCCCGCACCTGGTATGCCTGCACCACCGGGAGGAGGTGCCCAACGCGCCCGATAGCCCACGGGGCGGGAGGAAGCCCCGGGCGAGAAAGCAGCCGAGCGGGACAGCGAGGACTGCCAAGTGCATAAAGCGAGTGCGCAGGAAAGCTGACATGCCTGAATGGTGCCAAGCCACTACACAGCGTTGAGGAGGAAGAGACAAGGCGCAGGATCGTGCCAGCAAGCCCCCCCTTTGGCAAAGGAAAACCGGAGACGCCTGGGGATATCAAGCTGAAGAGTGAAAGGAAACTCACAACTGAACAGAGACTGCCAGGGCCGAAGACGGAGAGTGCGGTGATGCCTAGTGGCCACAGGTGATCACCGCAGAGGCAAGACTACAAGACAACCACCCAAAGCAGCAAGTCTCAGAAGGAACCGAAGGAAGTGCGCAGCAAGTGCGCCCAATGAAGCAAACGAATGGCGCAGACCACCAGAAGCACGAAGACCCGCAAGGAGGAAGAAGCCGACCAGCCAGATGGTCGCAAGGAGGAAGAAGCCGACCAGCCAGATGGTCGCAAGGAGGAAGAAGCCGACCAGCCAGATGGTCGCAAGGAAGAAGCCGACCAGCCAGTTGGTCGCAAGGAGGAAGAAGCTGACCAGCCAGATGGTCGCAAGGAAGAAGCCGACCAGCCAGTTGGTCGCAAGGAGGAAGTAGCCGACCCGCCAGATGGTCGCAAAGAGGAAGAAGCTGACCTACCAGATGGTCGCAAGGATGACACCGACCTACAAGAGGTCAGAGAGTGACGTGACCTGCGAAGAGTTCAAAAGAGAGAAGAGGTCCGACAAGAAGAATGGAGAAGAGGTCCGTGAAGAGAACGACCGAGGAGATGTCCATGAAGAGGACCCCAGGAGAGGTCTGCGAAGAGGACCAGAAAGAGACGGACGAGAAGTCTAACGACATTAATTTGAAGTCAGAAGTAAACGAACGAAAGAGGGTCGCGACGACAGGTCCAGTCACAGAACGAAGTGAAGACAGTGTCCTAGTGTTTGGACAAGACCAGGGGGAAACGTGTGGAGTGCACGCTACACGGAGAAGCCTGGTTAGGGCAGACCAGCAGGAGAGAAGCCCAGACCGCGTCGCGAAGGAAGGAAAGAGAAGACAGAACTTGAGTGGCAAGAAGCCATGGCGAAGGAAGAGAAGCAGAGGAGAAGAGTAAAGAGGTGTGCGCGACAGGTCAACACACACACCAGAAGGGGAACACCCGAAGAGGAAAGTGAAAAGGTGCATGAACATCCGAACACAGTACCTGGAGAACATCAGCATCACTGGGAGTACACATCTACTTGCGAATCCCAAGATCACCCGGGGACGACAGAGGCGAGCAGGCCGGTCCGTTGGTAACAACCACCTCTGGGATGGAACGGACACAGGACCGTGGATATCCAAGGGGCAGAGGCCTCTGGGACACTGGTGGCAGCGGGTCCCGAAACGAGAGATGGACTGGTGAAGCTACCGGTCAGAAAACGAATTCTCTTCAAGGTCCTCTGTCTAGTCCACAAACAGTTGTACGGAAAAGGTCCGAGATACTGGACCAAGAAATTATGTTGGTACCAACCACGCAGGGCGCTTAGGTCCAGCAACCAATTTTTGCTTACCCCTTTTAGGATACATACTGCCAGAAAAGGAGGACGATCTTTCTCCTTTCTTGCCCCATTATCTTGGAACAAAATTCCTATCTATTTACGAAATGTCCCTGATCACAATTCTTTTCGCAAAGGCTGAAGACATGGCTTTTTGACATCTGAGCCATTTCATTTCCTTTCAGAGCTGTCTGCTAGCGCCATGAGACTTTCGAGTGATGTGTGCACTGTACAAATGCCCCTGATTTGATTTGATTTGAAGCTCGCTCTGGAAATCCTGGGAGGACAAAGGTAGCATACCAAGGAGCAAGTGCCAACAACACCCTTTCAGGTGGAACTCAGGACATGCAGAGGTGACCCGTAGCGACTCCTCCAACCTGATTGGAGCGACAAGGCGGAAGTTCACCGGTCCAGTGGAAGCCTGGCAGCAAAGGGCCTCCGGGTCGTCCGGTGAGAGGGGACACCCACGAGAGAGGGGTATCCGTGAGAGCGATATCCTGCAACTGCAAATCCCGTTGGAGATAATCACCAGTTGGAGAAAATACTTCAACCAGGACTGTACAGTGGAAAGTAACACATAACTGATCCACATTCATTCCATCTGCACTTTCACTGAATGTGGAACAGGACGAGAGAGACTGTAGAGCACACTTCCAAGCTGTGTGTCCAAAAAGAGGCTACATCCCCAGGGCAGCCCGACATCGTGCCAAGGAGAACTAGTGGCCCTGGCGGCAAGGACACCATCGTCAGCGGTTGGCCAAAAGCGAAAGAGACGCCGTGGAAGTCATTGTTAGTGTGGTGTGTTTTATTTTGCAAATTGGATTTTCTCCCACAGGTTCAGACTTTATTGTTTTGACCCTCATTAAAGTTTGGGAGGGTTGTAGTATCCGGCTGGATACATTCTAGTGTTTCCCCGATGATGTACATACACTGAACACCCACCCACCACAGGCGTCATCAGTCAGGTGACCCTGACAATAAAAGGGGCCGAGCGCACGTGCTCTGGGCCAGTTATCCACCCATACCAACTGTGTCTGTGTGATCATTATATGAGTATGTGGGCCTAGCGCCCGCCAACTCTACAGACCCCACTGAATCATTACTGGAAGCCGGAAACCACAGCTTAAGCCATTTTGAGGATTAGGACCTCTCAAAATACACACAAATACAGAAACAAGCATTCATCAAACAAATACACAAATAATGAAATATGTTATTTCATTAACGAATTGAAAAAAATCAATCAAAAGTTTTATTTTAATGGGATGGTAGGGCTTTTCAAAATTTAACTGAGGCCATCCATTGTTCATATCATATTCTGTTTGATGCATTTGCACTGTTCCCACAAATCAATCTGTGCACACAAACCAAATTCTTTCACATTTACTTAACATTTTAAGATTTTCAATTTTGCTTCTTTTATTTACATACACTTTATTAATGTGTTGATAATATTTAATGTTTCTACACAGTCTCGGACCCCCTTAGTAGGTGTCACTGCTCTACAGCTTCTCTGCCTTATCTTTGATACTCTTAGATAATACTCCTGGATCTCTCCTCACTAGCCTTTATTTTTCAGTATGTAGAATATGGATGTGTAGGGTTGACTTCTGGTGACAGCTGATCCACTGCTCTGCTACTGGCTGGGGTGATTTAATAACCTCCTGCTTACGCTAACTACATTCTGTGTTAGCTTGGCATGATTTTTATCTTGTCACACAGGCGACAAACAACCAGTGCTGAACTGTGAGAACACCTCAACAGAGTGTTATGTTCACCTTGGAGGATAAAGTAAACTGAAAGCCTTACCTCTTCACTGAGTATGCTTGCATTCCAGGTAACAAGACTTCCTTCAAATCAAATATTAGGAAAAAGTCATGCAGTGGGCCTTTCAAAAAGAAGACATCAGGTGCACTGTGTATGATGGTCATGTAGTGGCCTTTTTAAGCATAACACATTGGGAGAAAAGTATATCAAAAGAGTCAAAAGAAAAAATAAAGATGTTATGTTGTTATGTTATGTTATAACCATTTATAGCGCGCTCAGCTACTCATGAGTGTCCCGGCGCGAAGAACCAGTTAGAAAGAAACAGAATGGAACTGGGGGAGATTGTTATTAGGCGAACAACAGAGTTTTTTGTCTTTTCTTAAACACGGAAGGGTCGTTGATGATGCGTAGTTCTAGGGGGAGGGAATTCCACGTCTCGGCCGCTTTGAAGGATAGCGAGCTCCCTCCAATCCTTGACCGCCGAAAGCGAGGGATCAGAGCTAAGCACTGTGAGGCAGAACGCAGATGTCTTCGTGGAGTATAGAAACTAAACCGCTTCCTTAAATAGAGGGGCCCTCGGCCATAGAGAGCTGAATGGGCCATCGTGAGGGCCTTAAATTTCACTCTTTGGGCCACTGGTAACCAGTGCAAATCTCGCAGATGATTAACACTGGATCAGCCAGGGATACCCAACAGAGCTCGGGCCGCAATGTTTTGGATGACCTGGAGTTCCTTAAGCTGGTATCCTGGAAGGCCAATATAAAGTGCATTGGCATAGTCAAGGCGACTGAGAATCAGGGCGCGCATAACCATCTCCCTAGCGGGCCTGGGTAATAAAGGAAGGAACTTCTTGAGAGACTTCAATGTACCAAAACATTGACCGGCTAGTTTTTTAACTTGTGTGGAGAACTTGAGGTTTTCCTCGAACCAGACACCCAGGTTCTTCACTGCCTGTCCCAAGGTGCTGGGGAGTGGATAAACTGGCGGCCAAAGTGCTTCCCTGAACTGTGGGGGAAAAGATCCGAATAAGAGGATTTCGGACTTGTCTTCATTACACTTTAACTGGGCGGCTGCGAGCCATTTGAAGACGGCTGACAGACAGTTTTTAGCTTTCGTTGGGGAAGTAGCTGAGTCCTTCCAAGTGAAGAGGAGCTTGGTGTCATCTGCATATGCGATGATTTTTGCTCCCAGCTCCTCTGCCAGTTAGACCAAAGGGGTAACATATACATTGAAAAGGAAAGGACTCAGGGTAGAGCCCTGAGGAACTCCGGTGGTCACCTTTTGTGGGTTTGATGAGAAAGGAGGTAGCCACACTTGCTGTGATCTGTCGGCCAAAAATGACTTAATCCAGTCCCATGCAGGGCCAATGACACCAATGTTAGCAAGGCGCGCTAATAGCAGTGGGTGGGGCACCGTGTTGAAGGCGGCAGAGAGGTCCAATAAAATCAGAGCCGCTCTCCCACCCTCGTCCAAGCATTCTCTGATGGCTTCTGCTATTTCCACAAGCGCCGTTTCCGTGCTGTAAGTAGCTCTGAACCCTGACTGAGCGGGATGTAATGATCCTGAGTTCTCAACAAAATTGGCCAGCTGCCTAAAGACCGCCTTTAAACATACCTTGGCAACCGCTGGAAGGAGGGAGATAGGGCGGTAGTTGGCTAGGTTAGCCGGGTCAAGAGAAGGTTTTTTAAGCAGAGGGAGGAGTTTAGCCTGCTTCCATTCGGGCGGAACTGTGGCAGATTTAAGGGATAAGTTAATAAGTGAATTAACTTCCAGATTAACAACTTCAGCTACAGCCGCCAACAGGCGTGCATGGCAAGGGTCGGTGGGCGAGCCAGACTTCAAAGATTTCAGAATAGTCAGCGAGTCTTGGTGGGCAACAGCAGAAAACTCAGACAGAGAGAAGTGTTTATTAGAACCATCATGACTAGAGCTGGCCATGTTCGGCAGAATAGATGGATCCTGATCATGGTCGAAACTGGCTTGTATTGTCTGGATTTTATCAATAAAGAAACTAGAAAGTTTCTCGCACCAGATGACTGATGAAGGTATTGAAATCTCCTCTGCCCTCGGGGTCACAAAACTTTGCACAATGGAGAAAATTTCCTTGGCGTTATTGCGAGACTCTGCTATGCGTTCAGCATAGTGCTGACTTTTGGCCATGTTAATAGAGGCGTAGTAGCCTTTCTGGGCCTTTCTCAGTGCAATCTTCACGAGGGGGCAATAGGCAACTCTCCAGATCCGTTCTAATTTTTTACAGTATTTTTTTGCTCTTTAAGCTCCTTTGAAAACTAGGGTTTTGATGGAGAGATTCTAGCTCGCTTTGCAGCGCCAGACGGAGCTAGCTGTTCCACTGCCTGTGAAACCCACCTCTCAAAATATTTCACCGCTCCCTCCAAGCTGGTAGAAGGGGGCAGACGGGAATCTGTCAGCATTGAGCAGAAGGCTGAGGGATCAATTTTGTGAATGGGCTTCCCCTGGACCTGTTTGCTCAAGGCATAAGGCACTTGAGAGGTCCAAGAGAAATTGATCAGAAAGTGATCGGACCAGGTTACTTGGAGGGGTTCAGATGTGCAGATGGGGAACTTGGAGCAGATCAAATCTAACGTATGCCCTCCCTGATGTGTAGGGATATTAACCCATTGAGTGAGTTGAGCGATGTTCAAAGAATCATAAAGCTCCTTGGTGTCCCTCCCCTCTGAACAATCGATATGAATATTAAAATCTCCAAGAAGAAGTTGCACATAAGATCGCTATTTAGTTTATCTCAGTCTACCTCACTTGTCCCTGTATACTTTGATGTAGCATTAAAACAAATTGATGATATGGCAGTCTTGAAACCCCTGGTTTATTGGGCCAGGATTTGGTCTACCCCAGAAGTGGAATCCTACAGACAAGGCCTTTGGGAACTTGTTCTGCTGGATATGAACCTGATGAATCCATGGTTGTCTCACATAAACAAATGGCGCTATAACCTCGGTTTGGAAACTATTTGGATTAATCCTCTTTCTATTAATTCATCATCGAAAGTCTTATTAAGAAATCCTTCTGGGGTTTCATAAAATCTGAATATGTGTGGAACTCTGATAGTGATAGGCTCACCGGCAGAATTCTAATTAAAAAACCCACTCCTAAGTTTGAGGTATCCCTCGATGAGGTTACCCCGCATTGGGCTAAAACACTTTTTATTAAGTTTGGGGTTGGCACCCTGACACCGAATAGTTACACCTGCAAATGTAATAAGGCGTGCCCTGTTAAAATATTTTTTACCCTATGTCCCGAATGGGTGAAAACCATAGAACATGTTTTGTTTAGTTGCCCACTGTACCTATGTGCCAAAGCTAAATGGTTGAAACCCTATTGTCAGAATTTGAGTTTTTGGCATTATTCCCCTACTCTCCAAATTCTTAGCTCAGATATGAGCAGGGTAAAGGTCTTTTGCTTGAGTAGAGTTTTACTTGCATTTGGAGTGACTAGGAAACTTTTGGGCCTCCCGCTGTAGTATATTGCTGCTTCTGTATTGTGCAGGATTAAACTAACTGTAGCTGGCGTTTCTAGCTCTGCAAAATTTGGATATAACCCTGATTATTGCCCTCCTAGTTCGCTTGTACTGTCCTCTCTAATGTTGCGGAATCCTTTGCAAATCTATTATGTGTCCCATGCTCATCTTCAGTTCACACTATTGTAATGTCAGCATGAATTTATATGATGTATACTGTGGATATTACCTTTATTACAGAAGGATTTTAACTTGTTTTCATTGTAGGTCTGTCATTTGTAGCACTTGCACTTTATTTTATCCTGATGGCTCATAGAATCGTGGTGGACGTGTATGTGATATATTTCATTAGGGCATAGGAGACAGTATTGCTGGGTACATGTTGCGCCCGCCAAGAGAGGGGATGGCTGCTGTATTTTAATCTTTTTATATTCTTGTGTGATTCTTTTGTGCAAATTCAATACGTCATAGTGATTATTTTTGTAGCAATATGTTTTCTGTTTTACATTGCTTTTATGTTCTTGTGACCGAAATAAAGTATTATGACTGACGAGTTACTCAGAAAATTATCTTCCAAGTTAGTGAAGTGGGCTGTAATGTAAATAATCATCCGAGTGAGGTCGTGAAGATTTATCAATTCGACTTACTGATTGAGATTTGATTTTTGCTCTCATTTAACAATAACATAAAAATCTACTTTTAAGGTGAAATTTGAGGGGAAAAGTAACTTCATGTGAGTTGGATGTGCGTTCAGGAGGCTATGGAGGCTTCCCTATTAAGGTAATAGGTTACTTCACAGCCAATTTGGTTTTGGAAAAGTGTAGCACAGTAGGGAATTTTTATTATGTTTCCTTCAAGTTTGAGAATTCACTAGGGTGGCCTTATCAGAAACTTTTGGGAGAGAAACTAGACCCAAATGCTATTCCACAGGTACAGGTTAATCAACTTGCACATAAAGAAACATATTTAGTGTTTGTATTTAAATAACTATTTAGTGACCATGTGTGTTGCTATGTAGCATATCAACATCATATTAGATTTAAAAAATATGCCAAACCTGTAGTAGCTAAAGTTAGACATGTCAATCTGGGAATTCAAGGAATTATGAATGAAAAATTACAGAAATTGATTGATTTGGGTGCAATTGAAGCTGTTGAGGCTACATAATGCTTAGCTCCTATTGTAGTAACCAAGAAAGCAAATGGCGATATTGGCTTGTGCACTGACTTGAGAGCACTCAGTCATCAGGTAATCGTTGATAAGTTTCCTTTACCTAATTTTGCTGAAATTGTCACAATGCTTGCTTGGGCTAAGTACTTCTCTACTTTTGACCTAACTTCAGAGTATCATCAGGTGGAATGGGATAGCAGATTTAACAGCTTTTATCATGCCACTGGGTGTGCATAAATTCAAAAGGGCGCTTTTGGTCTTATTTTCTCGGCAGCAGTCTTTCAAAAGGTAATGACGAATGTTTTACACGGTTTACAAGGGTTCAGGTGTTTAGGTGTTACCAAGATAACCTATTGATCTTTAGAAGTAGCCTGGGAGAGCACAATCCGGGAGTTAAATTAGTGATGATGAGGATGATTGAAACTGGACTAATGGAGGAAAAATAAGTTAGAATTTTGGAGTTAGTGACATACATTTTCTTGGTCATCACAGTTCAGGGTGTAGTATATTTCACCCAAATAAGATTTAGTTGACATAATTGTTGATTTTAAAGAACTGTGTACCAAGGAAAAGTTGGTTTCCTTTCTTGTTATGGTTGAATATTATAACAAATTCATCAAGGGATATGCAGAAAAGATTGTATATTTAAGGAGGTTATGGAGTAAGAAAGTGGAGTTGCTCTGAGGCAAAAAGTTTCAAGAGGAATTTGTCATTATTGCGAATGATCTCAAGAATTCCCATTGTCCCATGGGCAGAGCAGAGACCCCAGAGTGTCTAAGTTGCAGTAAGGTTACGGGTTCCTTTATCCACACTCTTTGGGAGTGTCAATTAATCCAAAGGTATTGGATACGGATAGTGAAAGAGCTTAACAATGTACTCGAAACATAGATCCCAATGGATCCCAAATACATCCTTCTAGGGATACACACAGATGTTGATCTTCCCAGATACAAACTACTACTGTGTAACCTAGGCCTCATAGTTGCTAAGAGAGATATTGCCAAATACTGGGGCAGCGCAGTCTTACTCACCATGACTGAATGGCGGGCAAACATAGACCTATATATGGGAGCGGAAAAAACGGTATACACAGCAAGGGGATGCCCCTGGAAGTTTAGGAAGATATGGCAGTCATGACTGAGTTATTACGGCTTAGAGTTGATGGACGAGGGCCCGACTGAGACGCAGTCTAGTACACAGGGGTCTAAACAAGTGGGGCAACACACTCTTGCTTCACCACGGGGGTACCGTAAATAAAACATGTCTATTGTGGAGGATGGGATTGTGGGGGGGAAATGTCAAAAGAAATGATTTTATGATTTGTTCTGCATTTCTACAAAGAATGGTTACTAATTATAATCCTAATTTTGTAACGTATGTGACACACCTGCTGCTGTTTTAGCTGATTCTTCGAAAAATAAATAAAAACAGTTTTAAAAAAAAAAGAATTCCCATTGTCTGCAAACTTTTATTCCAGATGATGAGGCCATAATTATCACTTATGCCAGTTTGAAAGGTCTTGGTGCACTCAGTCTTGATGCAAAAGAGATAAGGTGTTGAGAGTTTAATAGCATGTGCATCTCATTACCTGAAAGATGCAGAGGTAAATTATCCTGTAATTGAAAGGGAGGCTACTTATTTTTTTGGCCTCTGAAGAAATTTCAGAATCTGGTGTGGGATACAATTTTTAAGATATGCTCTGATCATAAACCACTAAAAGATGTATTTATGAACAAGGGTCTTGATTGCCCCAAGAATAAGGAGGTGGGTAATCTCTTTACAAGAGTTTAATTTCACTCTAGAATACTTACCAGCGGCTAAAAAACTTTTTGCGTATTGTCTTTCCTGTTTAGTTGATATCACCAACAAAATCTTCCCTGAATATGATTTTCATGATAATTTTCTTGAAGAAGAGGTGAATGTATGTGAAGTCATGGTCATTGGTGAAAGATTCATACATTAGTTGCTATCCCTTTTCCCTTGGTGCACCGTAGGATTAGTCATAATTTACATGGGGATACTGACAGTTTTGCACAACAGATACCCTTGCCACAGATCTTTTCTCATTGGTGAAAGATGAACTTGCTCTTGATAAGGGAATTTTGTTGAGAGGCACTAGGCTTGTACCGCCAGAGGCACTCAAAGATAAATTCATTTCCTTGGTTCATTAAGGCCACATGGGCACTGCGAAAACAAAAGAAAGATTACATTCCAATTCTTGGTACCTGGGGTGGACATTAAGATAGAACGTAAGGTCTGTTAATGCATAGAGTGTAACAACAGTAATATGATTCTGACCCCAAGGCATCTTCCGTTAGAGTGTAGGGAACCATAGAATGAGGTTGCCGTAGATATTTTTGGCCCTTTGAAAGGGGAGCATCATACTCCATATTTAATTTTTTTCTCGACCTTTATTCAAGATGGGTTTCCCCTCTTGTGTTGTGACGTTGTTGCAGGACATTTTTAGGAGGGAGAGTTTTCCAAATTTTATTTTATCAGACAATGGTCCTCAATTCTGTTCAAGTTAATTTGAGCTGTTTCTTAAACTTTGTGGGGTTGCACATAGGAACATTTCAATGTATCACCCTGAAAAAATGGTGCAGTGGAAAGGTTGAATAAAACCTTGAAAGAAAGTATTCAATTAGCCTGATCTAGCTACTAAGATTGGAAGAGAGTCTTACAAGAGAGGATCATCTCTTATCAAGTTTCTACCAACATCTCCACTGGGAAAACCCCCTTTGAACTTTTCATGGGTAGAACTCCTAGCACGTTACTCTGTCCAAGCTGGAATTTTTAGGGCAAAGGTTTGAAATTTGATCGTACCAGTGAATGGTGTGAAAAAGTACTTACACTTCAAAAGGAGAAAAAACATTATTATGACAACAGACATAAATTAAATTATAATAAGGTTCAGGTAGAGGACATGGTCAAAATGAAAGCACCAGCTGGATATGCACAATGGTCCAAAATATGAAAAGATACCTAAAGCTGTAAAGCTGTTCAATAATGCCATTAAAACTGATGATGGTAGAGTGTGGAACCTAAACCAGGTTGAAGTGGATCAGTCAGAAATGGCATCTGTGCCTTTAGAAGAAGTAGATAAGCAATCCAGTGTTGACAACTTGAAAAATAATGTGGAGAATGAGATGATATGGTTTGTCAGTGTATGAGCACACAAACACATAAACGTCCTGTCTATCATGAAGACCACATCTGTGAGTTAGATTTTGATTTACTGGTTTCTTACCCAGATGTTCTATGCAGTTCTGTAGACACTTTAAAGTTGTTTATAATGTTATTTTTTTTTCTCAATAACTGTCAGATGTATTTTATTGTTAATATTATCTTCCCTATCTTAAATTGTAAAGGCAAAGTTTTATTTTCTTCTATACATTCTCAGTTTCTAATTGTACAGTGGGAAAAGTGTGGTGTCCCTCTAGAGCTTCTCTCTCTTATCTTTGATGACCTCGCACCCAAAGACTGGATCTGTGCTCACCAGCATTTATATTCCAGAATGTAGAATACTTGTTTGACTTCTGGTGACAGTTCTGTTAGTGAATGGGGTGTTTAAATAAAGCCCCTACGTATTCTAAGTACTTTCTGTGATAGCTTGGCATGATTTCCATCTCATTACACCCTCAGTAGATGTTACTTATCAAACAATAACCTTTTTTATATGACTATACTGCATGGCTTTCAAAGTGGCTCAAAGACTGGATGTTTATGGAAAATAAAACAGTAACATTAATTCAATGTTCTATATAATTTTAGATGCCATATGCATACACGTTGGAAACATAAATGGAATTTGCTGAAATGACCATTTCATTTCCATTTCTCTTTGAGAGCCCATGCTGCTAATAGTGAGTGATATACTCTGTAAAACGTTGCAGCCCCAATCAGTCATCCAGAGTTTTATTTCTGGCAATCTGACTTCCTTTAGTCTTTACTAATCAAACATTATTGAAATGCATACTTATTGTTGAAGTGTGAAAGAAAACAAATATATATGGCGACTTCCAGGTCAGTTACACAGTGCTGAAATAATTATGTACACATATTAAGTATCATCACGCGTAAATAAGATACATTGTTCCAGACACTTATTAAGGTATATTAAAGAAGAAAAGGGCTGCACTGTGTTCATTGCCCTAACATTGTTATCTGAAAATGTCATTTTGTAATGTTCAGGTTAGGTGATTTCATTAGACACCATACTTCATAAATATAATGCATACATCCTTTATTTAAATCCTTGACGCACTAAAGGCATTTGAATGTCTCCAGTTCACACAATTGGATGCATGCATTGTTGCTTTCAGTTGTTCGTAACATTTCACTTTGGTTGAGAAAAGAAATAAAGTTTTCTTATTAGTTTTCTTCTGTGTTAACGTTACATTCAGGGGAGGAAATTATCTTTAAGAATAAAATCCATTTGAAATTAATTTTATGAAAGTGAGCTTGTAAGTTTAACTGTTACCACCTTAGAGGAAGAAATAAAGTATTACAGAGGGACATCCCTGGGTGAAAACAAAGCAAAGGTTCAGTGCGATTGTGAATTCAGCATCTCCACGATGAAAGCTCAGCACATAACTTGAAGATGTGCTGACTGGTGTCCCACAAGAGTCATGCTGGGACTTATACTTGGGATTTATTTTACAAATCATTAATTGTCCTTCCAGATACTCTTCTAAAGCTACAGTACTACATGGTTACGTCACCCCTTTTTTCTTGCTCAATTATTTTTTTTAGTGCTTGTCCCTTTTCTGTATTTTTACAGTGTGATGTTTTTTATATAACGATTCTCATTTGTAAAAATCGCCTATCATGTTATCAGGAAAGACAGCTGTGTGAGTTCATGCTCATGCACAGAATTTCATTACAAGACCGGAGGCTACCTTAAGCAATAACTTTTATTGCTGCCCCAAAATGCAGCCCTTTAAAGAATATTAATACATCATAAACATTAGAATGTTCATGAAAACACTATAAAACACTATAAATATCCAGTGCACGATCTCATCCTCCTCTTTTATTAGCTGCTCCTCAACAAGATAAGTACATGATCCTCACTACAATGTTTTTTTCTTTGTGTTTAGTAGTTTTATGAGGCTTTTCCCTCTCTTATTATAGAGCGTTTAATATTTGAGGATGTTTTTCTCTCTTGATATAGAGCATTACGCTAATAGTTATTATTAATGTCCTTGTTATCCTTGTTTTAACAATGTAGAATACTTTACTTTAGTTAGATTTCCAACGGAACTCGTAAGCCCATCGTATGAGACGAGAGGCCCCTTTGGTTGCGACAATAGGTCCCCACAGGATACCCTACATTTTGTACTTTTATGTAAATAGTTTACTTATCCTAGGAGAATATATCTTAAACCCCTTTTAAAAGCAATGAGTTTTAGACAAGCCCGTATTGCCTTAATGTATCTGCAGCTGCAGCCTAATGATCATACGCTCTTTGCAGTTAACTTTTTAAGAGCAGCACTTAGTTCTAGAAATACCAGATGTATTAATGGTTGATTGGATTTTGCTCTTTTACACTTTACCTAGACTGACACTTAGTTTTGCTGTTGAAGTGTTTTAAGGCTTGTCGCTGTTTTATCATTGTATTTTTTATGGATGTGAACGACTTGGGGCCCGATTCAGAAAGGTAAACTGAGACGAAAGTCTAACTTTACGACTTTCCGCATTCACAAAGGGCATTTACGAGTAATAAAGTTAGACTTTTGTTTCAGTTAAGTTTTGGTATTAAGTTTAACTGAGACCAAAACTGAGAGGAAAGTCTAACTTTGCTACTCGTAAATGCCCTTTGTGAATACCGAAAGTCGTAAAGTTAGACTTTCATCTCAGTTTACCTTTGTAAATCGGACCCGAAGTGTTTTAAGGCTTGTCTTTGATTTATTATTGTAACTTTTATGGATGTGATTACCTCTGAATAAAGATTATTATTATTATTATCGTAAGCCCATCCAATTTATGGTAGGGACAGATAAGTGGTAATTCGCTGTATCAGGAGTCTAAGGACTCAAACACGCGACCTAGAGCAAAAACCGCTGCAGTCAATAGACCCATTTGTACTGACAAATAATTTATGCGAAAGAGCGGCGAGAATGCCGTTTCTTTGACAAGGTTACAAGGACACGATCCCCAACCAACCTTGGTTATCGCGTCCTCCGACTTTGCTTTCTGAGTTTGAAAAAAGCAAATTCTTACTGCGTACCCTTGCAACGAAGCCGCTAGCAGCAGCAGGCTCATACGTCAGCAATCGCGGTGATTGACGTGCTACCCCCCGCATAGGAGGAGCGACAGTCAACAAAGGAAAGTCCTTCCTTTATGTTGACGCCCTCCACAACTTGCGAGAGCGTAGCCTTGGCACAGCTCCTTGCTCGAGCTGAAACGGCTGTGCTGCTCGCTGTAAAATATCAGAGGAAGCTAGAGCCTCGCCTTTTGAGAGTAAGCCGGTACGCTAACCCCATCTAGTGGCAGCAACAGGATAATTGTTCTGAATACAAGCTTGCCTAAGAAATTCAGATCCCAAACAACAATTACAGCTAGATAATCAAAACTGTGAGTAGAAAGCTTACCAAATTAACCCCAAAAAAATAAAAGTTTGTGTTTGACCAGTCAGCTATTTCAAGTATTTTGGGCAGGGATCCCCCTGCCCAAAAGACTTTACTAGTCTTGGCCCCTTTTGAAGAGTGTGCGCCGAACCTTGAGAGGTCTTAACCTGCTTCTTTCATATTTATGCATATCAATATGGCTAATTTGGCTGTAGAAACTGGCCTATGAGGTTTCACATAGGATAAAAGAAGTTGATCAATACCATGTGCGCTGAATTCTACAATTTTCCTTTCATACTCTTTCATACATCTTACTACACATAAGTTCTCATATTCACGGAAGATGGGATAGAAGACAGAGTCTGACATAGTTTTTGTTCTTTTCCAAATGTCAAAGTGTACACTTTCTGCTGAGTAGAATCTGTTAGATAGTTCTAGAGCTTTAATGTATGAGACTCTCCTAAAGGAGATTAGGCATAATAAGGTAGCAATGGGATACCTCTAAGTCTATAAGTTTCATCTTTTCTGTATCTACGCTCAATTTTCGGTTTGAATTGGGTATTACCAAAAATCTATCCTGAAACCTACTATCATTTCTAGTACCCAAGGGTCCTGTGTTATTTTGTCCCAGTTGTGAATAAAAAGCTTTAGTCCCCCCCCCCTACTTTTATGGGGGAGTAAGTAATCTTGCTCACCTTGGTATCCTTGATTAGATGATCTGGTTCTTCCACCACGCATTCTTGAGGCTACCATTATGCAAGTTTAAAGCCATCTAGGGTTACATTGCTAACATGCTCCACAGGACACAGCCCCTGAGGATTTGGGTACATTTTTCTGGGTAAGTTTAACATAGATCAATCTAGTGTTAACAGCACTGAGGAACTGCAAATCTATAAAGGCACACTATACACTTTCTATGAAATCGATTATCAAATTAAAACATCGCCATTTAATAAAAATGTGCATCTCAGTTAATTTTTATCTTTACTTGCTAGGCTCATGCAAATAAAGCACACCCTATGAAAAGAACTACTTAAGAAAATTTGTTTTCTGGCATGAAAGAGGGAGATGAGTTAAACAGAAAATTGTCAAAAAGTTATTAATTTGGGAAGGGGTGATGCCTTAATAAAACACATTCTTGTTACATCACCGTAACTGTGAAAGCCCTTAAAGCTGTGGCACAACAATTAAGCAAGCAGAATGACTCAAATATGGTTAGAATGCCCTATGGGAATGGGAGAAATATTTGGGACAAACAGGGCCAGGAAAAGTCAAAGCACTAATTAAAATCATTGTTTTCAGTGGAGAGGGAGCAATTCACAAATTCAGATGCCTACAATGGAGTGGAGGTCAGGTAAGCCTTGTGGTTCACACCACTCAGTAGCTTTACCTAGGAACTTTGTTGATTGTCAGTTTCTTCCTGCAGGGTAAGACAGGATAGTAAATCTGGGGAGGGTACCCCACAGTTGCATATACAGTTGTACAAATCTGGTAGAAGACTTTAGTTTTGGCACTAAAAGCACTAGATTTTATATCCATCCAGGATTCTTCGCCCCATGGCTAAATTTGTTGCCAAGTCATATGTTCAGACATAGGGGCTGATTTAGAAAGGGTACTCCATTGCAATTATGATGGAGTACCCTGTCTGCCAAACTTTCGGTCCATCGTGGACCGTAAGCTTTCTGTCAATGGAGCCTTCATTGGCTTCGTCAATGAAAAGCTTTTTCCGACAGACTGACGAAGAAGGAAGCCTTGGAGAAAGGGCATTACATCATGTTTAGCTTACCCTGAATAGCCTGAGCTTCAAGCAAATCCGTGTAGGGGGTAGCACTTAGTGGGATGGTCAAAAAAATGGAGGGGCATATTAGCAAGACCGGCGATAAAATTATCGCCGTTTTAGCGGCAGGAAACTGCCGCTAAAGCGGCGATAATGGGACTTGCTAATATGCGTTATAGAATTCAATAGAAGCCCATGTTAGATGTCCTGCACATCTAACCTGGGCTTCTATTGAATTCCATAACGCATATTAGCAAGCCCATTATCGCCGTTTTAGCGGCAGTTTCCTGCCGCTAAAACGGCGATAATTTTATCGCCGGTCTTGCTAATATGCCCCGGAATTTCCTAATTTAAATCCAATAGGAATCTTTTTTCTCTTCTACAGAATAAACTCTGAATGGAAATACACCAAACTTGGCATGATACTAGAACTGAGGAACTTGGTTGATAATTTAAAGTAATTGACGGCCAGATTTATGAATATCTGGTCACAAAATAATAGTTGCAAATTGCGGACAGTATTGTTGCAACCAACAAAGATTTTTAAGAACTGACCTGTGTACTAATAATTTATAGTAGGTTGCAATCCACCATGCCTTGTGAATATTAATGAGGAAGGATGCAGATCTTGGGATACACACCATCATAGTACTGGTCTATGTGGACAATGCTCTGATGGACACGCCAAACCCCAACAGTACTTCCTACAATTATATCATTAGCTGCATTCTTTAGTGAATTTTTGGGATATAAACTTAATCTTGAAAAATCGCAGACACTCCCTGGTAGACCTACAAAACAGATCTCACAGACCCACAGACCCTATAGATAGTGACTAAAGTGAAATACTTAAAGAGGTGGCCTACATCCACATACAATAGAATAAGACCAACCTTGAGTAAAGACATGATAAGACTGCTTAACAATTGAGAACACCTTTCCTATCATTAGTAGGACTGCACAGTCTTACCAAAATGATTCTACTACCTAATATACTATACCTCTTCTGTTCATTACCAATTTAACTCCCCAAAACAGTATTTTCAGAGATGGAAACACGCATTTCTGGTTTCATCTGGGCACAGAAAAGGCCTAGAAGAACATATTGTTTTCTTCAAATACCATTAACATGCGGTGGATGGGCATTTCATAATATCCTTTTTAACCATTGGGCTACACTAGCTAAAAACATGGCGAAGCTAAATAACAATCTCACAAATACCTTTTCACATATTAATGTTTACTTCCATACATCCACCACTTCCTTTCTCTTTCATTTTTGTAATCATAAGAGACTCCCTAGGCTTGTGAAGTTTAAAGTAATACAGGCTTACCTATTGGTAAAGCAACACATCTGTGGACATTGCCAAATTCCACCATTGCATGGCTATCAGCGAATCTGAAAACATCATCAGTGGTAAAAGCCTCTGGAGTACAGGTCATCTCACCATGAGTTACCTCAGACCTCCAATTCTTATACAAACCTTATTCACGAGGCATATTCAAAACCTTTACTGACATTACAGAAGAATTCAATATTCTATTAACAGAATTCTTTCGATAGCTCTGGATTAGAACATGTCGTACAGATAAAAAATTAAGCCTGGCACCAGAAGTATTACCCAGCATTTGTGCCCTAAGGATGAAGCTTATTTCAGCTACCATTAAGTATATTATCAGGAGTTTATCATGTACATAGATGATTCATTGGAACATTCGGTTAATTGGTTAGGCACAGAAATTACACAGAGATTTACACAGAGGATACTTAGGGCTACATCCGTCATTAAAAATAGAGTTCAACATTGTTGCAATCTTTTGATTTCTACATTATACCTTCCACAATTGCAAATGACATCCTGAAACACCTGATAGTCCTCGATGTCAAGCACCATCTGTAGACCATATATACATATGTTTGCACGTTTTCCAAGAATCATGCCATACTGGGATACTGTCCTTGAGAAGATTTTAGATGTCAACACGTTTAGTATTTGTTATGATGCTCATCAAATTGTGCTGGGATATACATCTCATATTAAGTCATTTATTTTTATTTTTCCCCAGATTGGCTGTGCATCTAATGATAGCAGGGTATAGAAAAAGACTCGGCCAAATTCAGATAGTAGAGATGATGGACAACTAAGCTTAGGAATTACATAAGAATTAGACTCAAAACAACAAAAGATTTTAGCAAACTTGATGTACATTTGATCCTGTTATTTGCTGTAGGTCCGGTACACAAATTACCTAATATTATGCAATTATTGAAATTTTTCACCATGTATAAATTATTACTATGTGATTATGAAGTTTTTATATTCCTTCTGTGCTTGGTAAAATATTTTTTTTTTAGAAAAATGGAGAAATGAAAGATTAATTGATCTTCACTGCAGGATCAAAGACAGTCACAAATCTTCTCTCATTTAGGTATGTGGAATACCAATGAATATTGACATAGAGATACAGGATAATTACAGCAGTTTAATGGTGGCACACATACATTGTTATAGTTTGAAACAAGAAGGAATGAACTGTCATGAAAGTTTCAGGATCCAAGGAGGAGTGAAATGGGAGTTGAATCCATAGGTCCATGTAATACATTACCTACACAGAAAGTCTCTCCATCTTTTGAGGGACAGCTCCCCAACCAAATAACACTGAAGGAGCCTGAAACTAATACCCATAAGGGAAAGCAACTGGTAGTAGAGTATACACAATATGGAGTGGGGGTTACATCCAAGAAGTATCAGATCTGTGATAGAGTAGCATATGACAGACGTCTAGAAGGATCTCAGCCCCCTATGAGACTCTCTTGTAAGAGTACCAGCAAAAGCATCAAAAGCCCACAGAAGCACTATCAACTGCCTATGTTGACAAATAGAATGGCCACAGGTTTAAGAGAAGAACTAGCTCTTTACTTTTTACACTGTAAAAATAAATACATGATAAGTACAGGGAACCAGAAAGCTGTCTTTCGTCACTCTGTGAACCCCGCCCACAAGTACAGAGCAAGCACTGCAATTAGAGTTTGCAAAAGCTCTAAATTGCAAATGGGTGAATTTTGTTCCGCAACATGGTTAGACACTAAAAAGATCGACCTAACCATCAAAGCATGGATCTACTGAAATCCCCTCCTATATGACGTTTTGGAGGATCTTGTGTACAAGGTTTCAAACGATCACTTCATAAACCATTGCTCCCTTTAATGGAAGGACATTCCAGCCAGGTTGCTAGACGTCAGTAAGATGGTTCTGCTCTGTTTCAATGATCTACTAGCAGGTGCGGCATAAGAACAATACCATTCGGAGTGTCTCTTGGTCCCTTTAGTTATAACTGTCCACGAAGAGGAAGTGCATATTACAGGTTCTATGATCAGATGAGCCTTGCCCTGAATTCAGCAACAATCCAAAATTACTAATGTAAACGCTCTTTTTTCTTTGGAAAAAACTGGTGTCATGCTTAATGTGTTCCAGAAGCTTTACTGGATCATTGTTAAATAAGATAAGCTTTAATATTTTATCTGTTTCACACAGAGGCCGCAGAATGTGATTGTTGGTAATTTAGCACGTTCTCTAAATAGTCTTTACTGTGTGTCTTTTGTCCAACAGCAGGTATTGTGGCAGTGTAGTGAGTTGGCTCAGAAGTCTTTTCTCTAAAGGTGTTTTTTATTTCACCCAAAAACAAGGGGTGGGGCTGCAGAACATGGCACACAACAATAGCAGCCAGCGTACAGCCAGGCGGAATTCACAAATAATTATACCATATTTTTTATGTGATCGTCCCGTTTTCTTGATTTAATATCGAACAATGTTCTCTTCAGTCTAAGGCTGGCAAACAGCGTCTCGGTGGATGTGTTCTTTCCCTAAGACGTGGCCCTAGATTGATAGATGTCACTAGACATATTTACCTTTTAGGTAAGTTAATGGTAAAATAGTACACAACCTGGGCATGTGCCACACATGTTAAATGTTCCTCGTGGGACACAGAATGGCCTTACACAACCCACGTACAGAATTAAAAAAAATTGACAAATGCTGACAAGCAGCACTGTAGGCAAAGCTGCAACGTTAACATATACGCACTGTTGCAAAGTCATCCTGTGCCCTAGGCACCCCCCAACTTTTTGCTGACTGGTACTGGTGGTAACTGACTCTGACTGACCCGGGGCTTTGCCTAACCAGGCCCAGGGCCAGTGCTATGCTGAAAACACTTAGAATACAGTGAAAACACCTACATACACTAGGGTACACTATGGATTGGGGTACCCCTGTGATTGGCATGACCTACCCTATAAGCCCCTAGTATAAAATAGGGCAGGGGAATTGAAACTACCTATCCGTCCCTAGTATATAGTAGGGCATGGCAGTTTAGAGGCCAGCAGATTTCTGCACTTGCATGTGTGCACTGCTGAGGCCTGAGGTCAGTTTTAAAAGCAGTCCTGGGTGCCAGGACTGCTTTTAAAAAGTAAATTGTGCCCAAACTCGGCTTTGGTGTTTGGGGCACTTAAAAATGGATAACCTACAATGTTATGGCATATTAGGGACCCCAGGGTCTCCCCTAGGTGTCCCAGGGGTGGGGGGTCAGGTATCTATAAGGTAGACCCTTATAAAATGAGTTTTATATGCCCTGGGTTAAGTGAAATTTCACATTTCACTCCCCACATTGTGGTAAAGTGCTGCCCAAATTCGACCTTGATGCTAGGAGCACTGTGAAGTGAGGATCTGCAATATTTTACAGATTCAGAACCCTAAAGTCTCCCTAGTTGTCCCATGGGGTGGGGGTCCTGTAGATATAAGCAAAGTACTTATAAAATATGTTTTTGTAAGTCCTGGTGCTGGAAAAATGGCCCAAGTCATTTTTCCCATTGCAAATCCCCTGTTACATAGGTTAACATGGTAGAAAGTTATTAACTAATAACTCTTGATAGGAGAGGGCTAGAAGTGCCATTCAAAGACTTCCGCGAATGGTATTAATAAATTCAACAATATGATATTGTTGAATTTCTCCTAAAGTGTACATAAAAGTAGTTATAAGACTTTCTTGTTTGTAAGTCCAGATTCAGCCTTCCAGTGGTCTGCCCTGATTGGTCGGAGTTAGGTGGATTAGCCAGGCTGCCTTGAAGAGGTGATAAAGAGCCCCTGGAGTCAACCAGCTCTGCTGGCAGGGCAGTGTGCTGTTCCATAGGAATGCCAGGCCAGGGGGAGGAGTCGTAAACTATGTTCTTCAAAGAGGAGAGCAGAGAACAGTGTCATTTACAACTCTGAACTTTCCACCTTAGGCAGATGGTAGGATTAAGGAAGGTATGAGCAGATGCAGGGGGGAAAGTCTAAGTAAATTAGCCATCCTAGGGGTGTGTTTAGCCAGCTCTTACCTCCTTGCTGGAAAATCAGCCATTATGGATTTGGAAGATTTGATGCACTCTGGGGCAAAATAATGCCACACTCTACAGGATGTGGTCATATCTTTGAGGAGTTGCCCTGCTCCCATTGGTCAGGAGTGACCTCCTGTCTGACCCAGAGAACTTGGAATAAGTATCTGAGAGGGGCAGAGCCCTCCAGATCTGCTGCTTGAAACTGAAGAAAGCAAGACATTGTGCCAAGCTGAGAAGTTTTGCTGTGCAAATTCTAAGGCCTGACCTCTGAAGCCTGCACCATCAGAAACTACAGCCCTGTGGACTACCTTGCTGAAAAAGAAGTAAAGAGTGGACTCCCTGCAAGCTACAGGTTAACAGAGCTCACCTGGACCCTCACCACCAAGGATCATCAACCTGGGGAACTACCAGTGGATTTGTAAGGGTGACGTCCAAGTGGATTGTGGGAACTGAAGTCCTCAACTTTCAAGGACCATCTTGGAGCTTCCAGACCCTTGGAGTGAGTTTGAGACACTTTGGGACCCTTTGAGGAACTTCAGGAAGAAGTTCAAAAAGTTTGGAGAACTTTGGAGGAACTTTGAAAAAAAGCTCCATAGAGGGACCGACTCAACCTGGTCAGCGAAGCCGCCTGCCTTCAACCGCGAGCCGGCCAAGCCATCCGGGTTCGTCCCGCTAAAAGCTCCGTCGGTCCAACTTCCAGAGTTTGAACGGGTGTAGAAGAAATCCGAGGCCGGCGAACCCTCACCGAATCCGGCCTGGTGAAGAGCATCAAGGGACCCCGCGAGAAAAAGCTCCAGAAAAGTTTCTAAGTCAGCTCGTAGAAAAGGTGACCGGGAGCAACCGCGAAAGCCAAGCCGCCTGCCTTCAACCGCGTGTCGGCCTGGATCCTGGGTTTGCTCCGCTGGACTGCTCCAGAGGTCGAACCACAAAAGTTTCTAAATCCGTACGTAGAGAGGTGACCGGGAGCTCATCACAAGGCAAGCCGGCGAACCCTCACCGAATCCGGACTGGCTGAGAGCTTCGAGGGACCTCGGGGAGAAAAGCTCCAGAAAAGTTTCTAGGTTCGAAGGTAAAAACTGTGACCGGGACCTTCCGCGTGGGGTATCCGCTCAGGGCTCCATCGCGGTCGGCCTGAAACTTTGACTTTGGGTCGGTCTATCGCGAGCCTGTATCCCAATATGGTGCTATAAGCTTCTAAGTGCTATAGTTTGCTAAATCTTTGAAAATTCATATCTCCAGTTCCCTACATTGGATTTTTGTCGTTTTGGTGTCATTTTAAAGATAAAAATATTTCCTATTTTTATAAATTGGTGTTGTATTTTTATTATGTGTTGTGTCTTAATTATTTACTGAATTGGTGTTTTTAAATGCTTTACATACCTGTCTTTGAAGTTAAGCCTGTCTGCTCGCAGCCAAGTTACCAAGGGTTGAGCATAGGAATAATTTTCTAAGACCTATGCTGAGTCCTATCAATGGTTAGTGGCCTTATTGCCAGTGGCAGACCTACGTTTGCCCCTTCCAATAATCCACTTTCCAACATTTGGTGCTCAGCGATGTGGATGAGGTCTTGTGTTTAAAAGTACACCTTTCAGTAAAGTGAATTAATATTATAAAAATCCTCTAAATTGCCTTAGAACAAAACTTTTGAGTTTGATTTTTGGAATTTGGACTAAACTGTTTTTAATCCATTGTTTAGATTTTTCCAAATTGTTCTAAGTCTGTTGTGCCTAGTTTTTGTGACCCAAAACTAGGGAACCATGGAGCTGGACCTGGCTAAACTGTCCCAGTTTAAGATGGCTGATCTTAGGGAACAGTGTAGGCTTAGGGGGCTGCCTGCTTTCAGAAAGCTTAAGAAGGCAGGGTTGCTTGAGTCCCTAAAGGCCTGGGCTGGGGCAGCTGAGTAGAGTCAAGGGGGGATAGAGGGCGTCCCCCCAACCTCATCCAAGAGGAGGTTGAGGATGATGCCTCTTCCATTTTATCTAGTGTTAGCCATATGAATCCAGATGGTGGGAGTGGGGAAGGGTCCCTTACTCAGGGACCACCACCGACCCTTGCAGAGAGACAGCTTAAGGCTCAATTAGCTTTGATAGCTTTGGAGCAGAGGAAACTGGAATTGGCTGAGGAGAGATGGGAGAGGGAGGAGGCGTTGAAAAGAAATGGTGAAAATGATGAAGATTTTGAAATGTCCAGGGGTGGTGCATTTGATCACAAACTTCCCAAGGGTATAGTACCCAAGTACACTGAGGGGGATGACATTGACAAGTGGCTAGCAGCTTTTGAGAGGGCCCTTAGAATGAGTAGGGTCCACTCTAGGTATTGGGGTGCACTCCTGTGGGAGTTGATTCCAGTAGCTGGGAAGGATAGGCTCCTGACCCTGAAGGGAGAGGATGCAGAATCATACCAGCAGATGAAGGCATGCTTAGTCAAGAGGTTTGGTCTGACTCCAGAGCAGTACAGGGTGAAGTTTAGAGGCACCCAGAAATTGAGTTCAAAGTCTTGGGTAGACTATGTGGATGTTTCAGTGAAGGCACTGGAAGGCTGGATTGTTGGTAACAAAGTTGACACATATGAGGGATTGTATAATTTGTTTTTGAAAGAACATATTTTGACTCATTGTGCAGAAGAGAAGTTACGCCAGTATCTAGTGGACTCTAAGCTGACAGACCCCAGAGAGCTGGGTGAAGCAGCTGATGAGTGGGTGAGAACCCGGGTTTCCATACAGCCCCAGGGGGGTGACCAGAAGAAAGGAGGACAGGTCTCTCCCCAGGGGAAAGCCCAAGGGAAAGATGGTCAAAACCAGAAGGAGTCCTCCAAAGACCCACAAAAACCTGCACAAGGAGAGGGGGCCCGAGCCAACCCAAATCCAAAGGAGGTGGAATCAGGGAAAGAATGGTAGGTTCTTTGATCCCTCAAAAGTGGGTAAGTGCTTTGACTGTAACCAGCCAGGGCACAAACAAGGAGATGCTGTCTGCGCCAAGAAGCTCCCCCCTAAGGGGCCATCCACAGGGATTGCCAGTGTCAGTGTAGGGGTGGAGAGTGGTGCCCCAGTGAGGAGTAGTCAGGTGGTGGAAGCAACCTTAGTGTCCCTGGGTGGGGTGAATATTGCAACCCTTGCTTCCTTACCTCCAAACATAGACGAGTACAGGCAGAGGCCTAAAGTGAATGGGACTGAGGTTGAGGCTATCAGAGACACTGGGGCTAGTGTAACTATGGTCCTGGATGAGCTGGTGCCTCCAGAGAGGTTGTTACCTGGTGAGTTTCACCAGGTGACTTATGCAGACAGCACTACCAAACTCCATCCTATGGCTGTGGTGGATTTGGAATGGGAAGGTGTGACAGGCCCTATGAAGGTAGCTGTGTCAAAGGTGCTCCCAGTCCAGTGTTTACTGGGCAATGATCTTGAAGCCTCTGTGTGGTCAGAGGTGGAGAGAGGACTCCATATGAAAATATTGGAGCTCCCTGAGTGGGTATGTGATGTGACTAGGTCACAGACTAGCCAGAAGGGAGGGGTTGGACACTTGGACCCTGGAACAAAGGGCCAAGCATCCAAGGACAAGGGCACTGGGCCTGGTGAGGCAGCCCAGGGAACTCCAGAGGTGCAGGAAGTATCTAACCCTGATGGGGAGGATCTGGCCTCTGAGGGAGGGACTCCATCCCTGCCAGAGCTGTCAGATTTGGCAGAACTGACAGGAGCAGGTGGACCCTCCAGAGAGGAGTTCAGTAAGGGACAGCATGACTGTCCCACCCTTGAGAGCTTGAGGCGGATTGCTTCTAAGCTAGAGGAAGGGGATGCCAGTGGGTTTCACAAACTCTACTGGGAAGATGGACTGCTTTATGCTGAGGCCAGAAACCTCAAGGAGGGGGCCACCAGGAGGTTGGTGGTGCCCAGAGGTACAGAGTTCATCCTGACTTTGGGTCATGATATCCCCTTTTTTTTTTAAACTTTGTTTATTGGCATTTAAAGAGAAAACACAATATACATATTATGCAACCCCAAACAACCCTGGTGTGGACCAGTTCGAGTGAAATCAAAATACAAGAGCGCACATATATCATCCCTTGTCATTTGCCCAACACAGCAATACAGATCCTCATCCCCAGATATAGCACACATGAAGTCATAGACATATAGAGGTCACATCATTTGATTATATCAAGAGTATCCAGAAGGTGTTATACAGTTACCCACCTAAACTTGCAACACCCCCCATGCTTTACTAGGTGTACATCCCCAGTTTGGCCATCTGCAAGATCAGCCCCGTCATTCAAACTTGTCTGCTTCTCTGCCCATGTGATGAAAGGCTCCCATATCTCTCTTGGCCGAGACATGGGTGGCATCAAGTCCCAGAAAGTATGCAGCTGAACTTGCCCATATGTAACTTCTCTAATCCAGTCCGTAATTTTGGGCCTCTGCCCCTCCCCCAGTATACTGCAACTTGACGTTTGGCAAACAGCAGCAATAATGCATGTAATTTACGTTTTGGTGCAGGTGTGTCTTTAACATAACCCAGCAAACCCAAGAGCGGGGACGGAGCCAGAGATACTCCAAGTATTTGATTAATGGATGTAAAAATCCTGGACCAATATTCAATGAGTGTCGGACATTCCCATGCCATGTGGAGAAAAGAGGCCCGTGCCATTCCACAACGCCAGCAGCAGTCATCCCGCAGTCCCATTTTATGTAAGCTGATAGGTGTTCTGTAATATCTATGCAGAAATTTAAAATGAATTAGTCGAAGCTTGTAATTCGGAGACAACTCAGTGAGCTGCGCGCAGCTGTATGCCCATTGTTCGTCAGATATTGGGGGGACCACCTCTTCATTCCAGCGCAACAATGCAGTAGGCCTCATCACTGGGGCATCAGTTTGCATACACATATATAGTCTGGTTATAAGCCGACGCGGGGAACTCGATTGAAGTACATTCTCCAGGGCTGACAATGTAGGCGGGGGAGATGGGAATCCGCTATACAGCGCGCGGCAGGCTGCTTTTAGTTTGTGATATAGAAACATTTCCCCAAAGGGTACAACTTGTCCCTCCTCCGCCACTGGAGGATCTCTAAAGGTATCCTCCGGATAGAGATCTGCAAACGTGTGTAGTTTCATCTTCTTTGCCACCGTGGCACTAATCTCATTTTTAACATTGGGCAGCATTGGATTTTGGGCCAAGGGAATTGAGGGAGCATATAGTATCGGGGCACCTGCTCTCCGTCGCAACCCATCCCATGCCCATCGTACAGCTGCGGGAGTATCGATTCCCTCTGTGGGTCGACGATATGTCTGATACACCGCCACCCTCAAGGGAACCGGGGCCACCGCATCTCTCTCAACTGCCACATGAGGCTGAAAGGGTGTCTGGTGTACCCAATGATGTAGAAACTGTGCTTGTGCACAGAGTGCATATAGCTTCATGTCCGGGGCTCCCAAGCCTCCCTGTCTCAGCGGGAGAGTCAATAACTCCCACGATACCCGCGCCTGCCCACCAGCCCACACTATCGACACAAGCAGCGATCGCAGTGTCTTAAAGAATGATTGGGTGAGTATAATCGGCAAGTTCACAAACAGATACAAAAATTTAGGCAGAACCACCATCTTTACCAACGCGATCCTCCCTGCTAATGACAGCGGAAGCTTAGCCCACAGCACGGCCCTCTCCTCCAGCCACACGACTGCCTTTCCATAGTTTAGAGTCCAGAGTTCTTGTGTGTCTCGGCTAATCCATATTCCTAAATATTTCACTTGCTCGCTTTCCCACTTCAGCGGGAACTCGGAATTTACTGCCTTGGTGTTATCAGTTAGAGGGAAAGCCATTGATTTAGCCCAGTTTATAGATACCCCGGCCAACCCTCCAAATTTAATGAACTCCCTCAATATGGCATCCAGGTTCTGTGCGGGATTTAGAATGTACAGGGTGATATCATCTGCATAGAGTGAGATCAAGAGGCTGCGGGAGCCAAACCCTATCCCCTTATCTTTGTGATGTTGTCTTATGCGTGCCGCCAGAGGCTCCATGGCTATCGCAAATAATAAGGGGGACAGAGGACATCCCTGCCGTGTGCCCCGTGTAATCGGAAAGGGAGCAGACACGAGGCCGTTTGCACGCAGCCTAGCAGTTGGCTCAGTGTATAAGAGCTTGATTAAGTTGATAAACAGGGGGCTGAACCCCATCCTTTCCAATACTTTAAAGAGATAAGGCCATTCAAGTGAATCAAAGGCTTTGGTTGCGTCTAAAAATACCGCCGTGGCCTGCACATCCGGATGTAAATAGTGCAAAGCAGAGAAGACCGTCCGAAGATTATGGGATGTGGATCTCCCCGGTATGAACCCCGATTGGTCAGGACGCGCAATAATGGGGAGCATAGGTTGTAACTTGTTTGCTATTAATTTCGCCAGGACCTTAACATCAACATTGAGGAGCGACAAGGGTCGGTAGGAATCAAGGTCTGAATCCAGCTTGCCCGGCTTGAGCAAGGTGATAATAATCGCTTCTCGCATCGTGGGGGCAGTACACCTGTCTCCTGGGCTTCCTCATACACCGCTAGGAGTTGGGGCGCCAGCTCCTCCGCATATGCCTTATAGAAGGCAGTCGTTAGGCCGTCCGATCCAGGAGCCTTGTCCAAGGGCAAGCTTTTAATCACTGCACTAATGTCCTCCACCGTAATGGGCACGTCCATGTATTCTCTGTGTCTGTTGTTGAACCAGACCAATTCTAGGGAGTCTAGGAATGTCTGTAAACCCTCCGGGCAGCTAGACTGCGTGGTCGCATATAATTGGGCATAAAAGGAGGAAAACTCATCAAGTACAGCTACCGGACCCCTGGCCATACCACCGTCTCTTCTAGTCAACTCAGGGATGTAAGCCGCGGCCCTTGAGGGCGGATCATATTAGCAAGCGTCCGTCCGGGCCTGTCTCCTTCCCCATATCTGCGCGCTTCCACATATTTACCCAGAAATTTCACCTCCCTCTGCGCTTCTGCATCATATTGCAATAACGCGGCCTTCAACTTTGCCAAGGTGGCAGGCGCGCCATCCGTGTAAAAGCGTCTCAAGGTCTTTTATTTGAGCCTCAATGGCGGTGAGCGTGGTTCTAATGGCTTTTAAGACTCCCGCTTGTCGAGAGATACACTGCCCTCGAATGACCACTTTGAAAGCCTCCCATAGCGAGGCAGCGGTAGATACGGACCCTGAGTTTAGAGTAAAATAGTCAGTGATATCTTTACGGATTTCCTCCTTAAACGCTGCATCCAGCAGCGCACCCGGAGGCAGTCTCCAAGAGAACGCTCTTCGGGCCGCAGCAGGAAACGAGAGGCTCAAGAGACATGGGGCATGGTCCGATAACGTTCTCGGCAGGTGCGCCACCCGTACCACCCAACTTGCAACATCTCGGGTTGCCAACCAGTAATCCAAGCGAGACCAGGCCTTGTGTTGTTCCGAGAAACAGGTGCCCTCCCTGAGTTGTGGATTCCGCATGCGCCAAATATCAACCAGATCCCCGTCCTCAAGTAATGTGTTTAAAACTGTCCCAGCAGCAGGATGAAGGGCTCTCGCCGAACCCCGTCTATCCATGGTATCGTTCAACACAGCATTGAAATCACCTCCCCATAAAATTGTGGTGCACCCAGTCGCTTTGATTTTCGCCCATATATCCTGAAAAAACCCTGGAGAGTCTATGTTAGGGCCGTATATTGCTACCAAGGCCAAAAGACCCCCTAGCGAGCCCAACAGGATGATGTATCTACCTTCGGGGTCTGTGTGAACTTCTCTTTCTTTCCAGTCAGTGCCGCGTTTTACCAATACTGCCACCCCACGAGCGTAATTGGAATAGACCGATGAATATGTGAATCCCCACCGTTTGTGTTTCAGCTTCCGGGAGTTGATGTCCTGCAAGTGGGTTTCTTGTAGCAAACATAAGTCGATATTGTGCCGTGTGAGATAGGCGTGTACTAATCTGGTTTTTCTATTATCATTTAACCCTCTTATGTTCCATGATAGGCAATTTATACTAACTTCCATGGGCGGAAAATGTGCTTTGTGTGACCTTCCTGTGTCTAGGGCAATAGACAGTTATCTCGATGTTAATCATGTGTGTCATCCGATAATCCACCAGTACACCAGTAAAACAACAAACAACAACCCCTACCCACCACCCCACACCCACACCAACCCCCAATCAGGTTGAAGATTACCCCCCAAAAAAACATTGTGAACCAGTTACACCCAGGAAAACTCCCATGAGGCGATGCGAACGCCGGCAGACTCCCCTACCGTGGCAGGGTGGCCAAGAAACTTTAGGGAGTCGAACCTACTGCGTGGTAGAATGTAATTTAGTCGACCAGTTACCTGTATAATGAACCACCCTCCCCAACTAGGCCATTATTAACACAGGCTATTTTCACATACCTTTTAGACATTAGAGTGCCACCAACGCTGAACGATAGCGTGTACCCGGAGCAGCTTCTGACCAATATTTACCCCGCTACAATACCTCTCAACATTAGCAGGCAGAACCAGCAGCTATTAATCCTAGTCAACTGGGCTGCGGAACATGAAATAACAGTTCGGGACCTCAAACCAAACCAAACATACATACAATACTTCACCGGAGTGCAAAAGGGAATTAAAGTTATTACTTTACGCTATGCAGAAAGCTACAGCTCACAACCATCAGTCATTGTCACTTAGGCGGTGTTCAGTGGAGTCCTCCAGCCTGGGACTGTTCTTAGCATGTTTACCACCCACATGTTTGGCGAATTTGAGGGCAGATTTGGCATCAGAGAAGAAGTGGGATGAGCCATCATAAGACACCTTAAGTTTAGCAGGATATAGCAACGAATACGGGATTTGTGCTTGCAGCAGAATCCGCTTAGCTGGTAGAAACTCGCGTCTTGCCGCTTGGACCGCTGGTGTAAAGTCCGGATAGAAAGAGATGTGGTTCCCTTGATGAGTTACACTGCCCATTACGCGCGCTTGACGCAGCACCACATCTCGATCTTGGTAATTCAAAAGTCTTGCCAGTATGGGTCGGGGGTAGCCCCCACCGGAGGCTTGGAGCCCCAGGCACGATGAGCTCTCTCCACCGCAAAGACCGGGGAAAGGTGGTCGCCAAACAAGTCCCGCAGCATGTCAGACACGTACATCTCCATTTTGGAAAGTGCTGTAGTTTCCGGGATCCCCGTAATCCGCAGGTTATTGCGGCGGGACCGCGCCTCCAAATCTTCGTTTTTAGCACGAATAACCCCCAGCAGTCTATCCATCTGTAGCAGTTGGTCTTTAGTGTCGACCTGAAATTCGTGTAAATCCGACTGCTTGGCCTCCAATACATCCAACCTGCGCTCGTGCTCCCCCACTTGGGTTTTTACCGATTCCATTTGTGTCGTGAGGTTGTCCAATTTCGCATCGATGGTGCGGAGGCTTGAGCGCATCTCGAGCATGAGCGTGCGGAGGTCGTCTCCGTGATCCTCCAGCTGTCTCTCAGCAGAGCCCCCCACGGCCGTCTCCGGGTCCGATTCCGTAAGACGAGTCGTCCGTCGTTGCTCGAAATTGAGCTTGGGCTGTTTAGCATCTTGTTTACCCATAGCTGTACTGCAAGTGGCACCGCCACCTCAAAAAAGGGCTTAGCTCCACAGATATTGCCTCACCACCTACTCACGGAGCCGCTTCCAACCAGAGCACTACGTCACGTTTAGTTATCATCAGGCAGTGCAAGTCCCACACCTGTCTTCGATCTGCCACTGTGGGGGGGATAAGCAGTAGGCGGCCAGTTATCCACAAGTGGCGCCGGACAGTAGCCTCACAGCCGTCCCAAGAGCAATCCGGGCCCGATCAACCCCAACTCAGCAATCAACCATGTGGTCCCCGCCAGCTTCCCTTTCACCTTCTTTGCAACGTGTAGGTAGACGCGGCCCACCACCTGCACAGATCCGATCAATCCAGTCAAAATGCACTGCTCTCGAGGTTTCCACGCACCACGATACACTCAGAGCAGTTCCACAGCAGCAACAGTGCGCAACCTGAAGCACCACAGTCACCCTTACGTTAATCACATTGATCTGCCAGGTCCACATGTAGAGCCAAGCACACGTGCATTTCACAGCAGGGCCACTGGTACCTCCGAAAGGCGAAAAGCATGCAAATCACGGCTCTTCTCCTTCTAGGTCGTTACAGCCACATCTCCGAGCTCTGCCACGAGGTTCACATCTCACCGAATGTCCGACTCCGGTCGGTTGCTCAGTGCGGAGACGGGCGCCGTCTGGGTACAAATGAAGGATTTCGCGCCGTACGCGCCTCGGTGCAGCTTTCCGCTCCTCCCTACTGCGGGATTGCATATGCGGGTCCGCTCGCTCAGGCAGCAGTCGTCTCAGTCGGTATCTCGTAGGCCCACTGCGAAGCCGCGGTCTTTAGTAGCTGCAGACGCCGCCTCACCGCTTCACCCAGAGCTCCGCCTCCACCGCGCTCAGCTCTCCGAGGCGCCTATCTCAGCTCCCCACCGGGGTTGGCCGCATATGAGCACACCGCTGGTCGCAGAGTGATTGTCGCTTCCGAGGAAGCGAAAGTTGTGGAATTTCGACTCCCAAGCATGCACGGATAACTGAAGGATAAAATCTCGGCCGGCGGAGCGCGCTCACAGAGCGGCCATTCCGCAGCTCGGCAGACCACGCCCCGGTCATGATATCCCCTTGGCAGGACATTTGGGACTGACAAAGACATGGAACCGGTTGGTGAACCATTTCTCCCGGCCCCATATGTCTGAAAAGGTAAAGGAGTTTTGCAGCTCCTGTGTCACCTGTCAGGCCAGTGGCAAGGCAGGGGGCAAGACAAAGGCTCCCCTAATACCACTGCCAGTGGTTGGGGTCCCTTTGAAAGGGTGAGGATGGACATTGTTGGTCCCCTGGACCCACCTACTGCATCAGGGAATAGGTATATCTTAGTGGTAGTGGACTATGCCACTAGGTACCCTGAAGCAATCCCTCTTAGAACCATTGATGCTCCTGCAGTGGCTAAAGCACTGCTTGGTGTGTTCACCAGAGTGGGTTTTCCAAAAGAGGTGGTATCAGATAGGGGCACGAACTTCCTGTCCAGCTATCTGACTGCTATGTGGGATGAGTGTGGTGTCAACTACAAGTTCACCACCCCTATCACCCACAAGCAAATGGTCTTGTTGAGAGATTCAACAAAACCCTGAAGGGCATGATAAATGGGTTGTCAGAGAAACTCAGGAGGAGATGGGATGTTCTCCTCCCATGCTTACTGTTTGCCTACAGGGAGGTGCCACAGAAAGGGGTTGGTTTCAGTCCCTTTGAGTTGTTGTTTGGACACCCTGTGAGGGGGCCATTGAGCCTGCTGAGAGAGTCTTAAGAGAAGCCTCTTAAAGAAGCAAGGACAATGTGCTTGACTATGTGCTAGGCCTGAGATCTAGAATGGCAGAGTACATGTACAAGGCAAACAGGAAACTGGAGGCCAGCCAGGAGCTCATGAAGCACTGGTATGATCAAAAGGCTACTATGCCCGAGTATACTCCAGGACAATTGGTGTGGGTGTTGGAGCCTGTGGCTCCCAGGGCCCTCCATGACAAGTGGAGTGGGCCCTATCCAATCTTAGGAAAGAAGGGTGAGGTTACCTATTTGGTTGACCTTGGCACCCCCAGGAACCCTCATAGGGTCCTGCATGTGAATAGATTGAAACCCCACCATGACAGGGCAGACATGACCATGTTACTAGTCACTGATGAGGGTGTGGAGGAGGAAACTGAGCCTGTGCCCGACCTCCTCTCCACTAATGTGCAAGATGGGTCAGTGGAGGGGGGATACTCTCTCCCAAGTTGACAGACCAGCAGCACAGAGACTGTAAGCAAGTGCTGGAGCAGTTTGCTGGCCTGTTCTCTTTGACCCCAGGCATCACCGAGTGGTGTGTGCACCACATTGACACTGGTGACAGCCTACCTGTCAAAAATAAACTGTACAGGTTGACTGACCATGTCAGAGCCAGCATTAAAGCTGAGGTTGCTAAGATGCTGGAATTGGGGGTAATTGAACCGTCTGAGAGTCCATGGGCCAGCCCAGTGGTGCTGGTACCTAAACCTAATCCTCAGGGGGACCCAAGGAGTTAAGGTTCTGTGTGGACTACAGAGGATTGAATGCAGTCACAAAGACTGACGCTCACCCTATACCTAGAGCTGATGAGCTCATTGATAGGTTAGGGGCTGCTAAGTACCTGAGTACTTTTGATTTGACTTCAGGTTACTGGCAGATTGCCCTCACTGATGGAGCAAAGGAGAGGTCAGCATTCTCCATACCAGAGGGACATTATCAGTTCACGGTAATGCCCTTTGGCTTAAAGAATGCACCTGCCACCTTCCAAAGGTTGGTGAACAGGATCTTGTCTGGGTTGGAACAGTTCAGTGCAGCTTACCTGGATGATATAGCTGTATACAGTTCTACCTGGGGGGATCACTTAAGCCACCTAAGGGAAGTGCTTCAGGCCATGCAGCAGGCAGGCCTGACTATTAAGGCAAGCAAGTGCCAAATAGGGCAGAGTTCTGTGGTGTACCTGGGCCACCTGGTAGGTGGGGGCCATGTACAGCCTCTCCAAGCTAAAATCCAAACTATTTTGGATTGGACAGCTCCTCTTACCCAGACTCAGGTCAGGGCATTCCTTGGACTGACAGGGTACTATAGAAGGTTTGGTCAAAATTATGGGACCATTGTGGGGCCCCTAACATAACTCACTTCTAAAAAGAGGCCCAAGAAGGTGGCTTGGACCCCAGAGTGTCAGAAGGCCTTTGACACTCTGATAGCTGCTATGTGTTCAGCACCAGTGCTACTGGCCCCTGACTACACAAAATAATTTGTGGTTCAGACAGATGCTTCAGAGCAAGGGATTGAGGCAGTGTTGTCACAGCTAAATGAAGAGGGCCTTGATCAGCCAGTTGCCTTTATTAGCACGAGGCTTCTTCCCAGAGAGCAGAGGTGGAGTGCCATTGAGAGAGATGCTTTTGCTGTGGTTTGGTCCCTGAAAACGTTGAGGCCATATTTGTTTGGGACTCACTTTCGTGTTCAAACTGACCACAGGCCTCTCAGATGGCTCATGCAGATGAGAGGGGAGAATCCCAAGCTGTTAAGGTGGTCCATTTCCCTACAGGGGGTGGACTTTACAGTGGAACACGGACCTGAGGTTGCCCATGCAAATGCGGATGGACTTTCCAGGTTTTTCCACTTAGCTGATGAGGACTACCAGGGTGTAGGTTAGTAACCCATCACCTTTCGTTTGGGGAGGGGAGGCTATGTTGCAAAGTCATCCTGTGCCCTGGGCACCCCCCAACGTTTTGCTGACTGGTACTGGTGGTAACTGACTCTGACTGACCCGGGGCTTTGCCTAACCAGGCCCAGGGCCAGTGCTATGCTGAAAACACTTAGAATACAGTGAAAACACCTACATACACTAGGGTACACTATGGATTGGGGTACCCCTGTGATTGGCATGACCTACCCTATAAGCCCCTAGTATATAATAGGGCAGGGGGAATTGAAACTACCTATCAGTCCCTAGTATATAGTAGGGCATGGCAGTTTAGAGGCCAACAGCTCTCTGCACTTGCATGTGTGCACTGCTGATGCCTGAGGTCAGTTTGAAAAGCAGCCCTGGGTGCCAGGACTGCTTTTAAAAAGTAAATTGTGCCCAAACTCGACTTTGGTGTTTGGGGCACTTACAAATGGATACCCTACAATGTTATGGCATATTAGGGACCCCCAGGGTCTCTCCTAGGTGTCCCAGGGGTGGGGGGTCAGGTATCTATAAGGTAGACCCTTATAAAATGAGTTTTATATGCCCTGGGTTAAGTGAAATTTCACATTTCACTCCCCACATTGTGGTAAAGTGCTGCCCAAATTTGACTTTGATGCTAGGAGCACTGTGAAGTGAGGATCTGCAATATTTCTACAGATTCAGAACCCCTAAAGTCTCCCCTAGTTGTCCCATGGGTTGGGGGTCCTGTAGATATAAGCAAAGTACTTATAAAATATGTTTTTGTAAGTCCTGGTGCTGGAAAAATGGCCCAAGTCATTTTTCCCATTGCAAATCCCCTGTTACATAGGTTAACATGGTAGAAAGTTATTAACTAATAACTCTTGATAGGAGAGGGCTAGAAGTGCCATTCAAAGACTTCCCGAATGGTATTAATAAATTCAACAATATGATATTGTTGAATTTCTCCTAAAGTGTACATACAAGAAGTTATAAGACTTTCTTGTTTGTAAGTCCAGATTCAGCCTTCCAGTGGTCTGCCCTGATTGGTCGGAGTTAAGTGGATTAGCCAGGCTGCCTTGAAGAGGTGATAAAGAGCCCCTGGGGTCAACCAGCTCTGCTGGCAGGGCAGTGTGCTGTTCCATAGGAATGCCAGGCCAGGGGGAGGAGTCGTAAACTATGTTCTTCAAAGAGGAGAGCAGAGAACAGTGTCATTTACAACTCTGAACTTTCCACCTTAGGCAGATGGTAGGATTAAGGAAGGTATGAGCAGATGCAGGGGGGAAAGTCTAAGTAAATTAGCCATCCTAGGGGTGTGTTTAGCCAGCTCTTACCTCCTTGCTGGAAAATCAGCCATTATGGATTTGGAAGATTTGATGCACTCTGGGACAAAATAATGCCACATTCTACAGGATGTGGTCATATCTTTGAGGAGTTACCCTGCTCCCATTGGTCAGGAGTGACCTCCTGTCTGACCCAGAGAACTTGGAATAAGTATCTGAGAGGGGCAGAGCCCTCCAGATCTGCTGCTTGAAACTGAAGAAAGCAAGACATTGTGCCAAGCTGAGAAGTTTTGCTGTGCAAATTCTAAGGTCTGACCTCTGAAGCCTTCACCATCAGAAACTACAGCCCTGTGGGCTACCTTGCTGAAAAAGAAGTAAAGAGTGGACTCCCTGCAAGCTACAGGTTAACAGAGCTCACCTGGACCCTCACCACCAAGGATCATCAACCTGGGGAACTACCAGTGGATTTGTAAGGGTGACGTCCAAGTGGATTGTAGGAACTGAAGTCCTCAACTTTCAAGGACCATCTTGGAGCTTCCAGACCCTTGGAGTGAGTTTGAGACACTTTGGGACCCTTTGAGGAACTTCAGGAAGAAGTTCAAGAAGTTTGGAGAACTTTGGAGGAACTTTGAAAAAAAGCTCCATAGAGGGACGGACTCAACCTGGTCAGCCAAGCCGCCTGCCTTCAACCACGAGCCGGCCAAGCCATCCGGGCTCGTCCCGCTAAAAGCTCTGTCGGTCCAACTTCCAGAGTTTGACCAGGAGTAGAAGAAATCCGAGGCCGGCGAACCCTCACCGAATCCGGCCTGGTGAAGAGCATCGAGGGACCCCGCGAGAAAAAGCTCCAGAAAAGTTTCTAAGTCCGCTCGTAGAAAAGGTGACCGGAAGCAACTGCGAAAGCCAAGCCGCCTGCCTTCAACCGCGTGTCGGCCTGGGTTTGCTCCGCTGGAATGCTCCAGAGGTCGAACTGCAAAAGTTTCTAAGTCTGAACGTAGAGAGGTGACCGGGAGCTCATCACAAGGCAAGCCGGCGAACCCTCACCGAATCCGGACTGGCTGAGAGCTTCAAGGGACCTCGGGGAGAAAAGCTCCAAAAAGTTTCTAAGTCCGAAGGTAAAAACTGTGACCGGGACCTTCCGCGTGGGGTATCCGCTCAGGGCTCCATCGCGGTCGGCCTGAAACTTTGACTTTGGGTCGGTCTGTTGCGAGCCTGTATCCCAATATGGTGCTATAAGCTTCTAAGTGCTATATTTTGCTAAATCTTTGAAAATTCATATCTCCGGATCCCTACATTGGATTTTTGTCGTTTTGGTGTCATTTTAAAGATAAAAATATTTCCTATTTTTATAAATTGGTGTTGTATTTTTATTATGTGTTGTGTCTTAATTATTTACTGAATTGGTGTTTTTAAATGCTTTACATACCTGTCTTTGAAGTTAAGCCTGTCTGCTCGCAGCCACGTTACCAAGGGTTGAGCATAGGAATAATTTTCTAAGACCTATGCTGAGTCCTACCAATGGTTAGTGGCCTTATTGCCAGTGGCAGACCTACATTTGCCCCTACCAATAATCCACTTTCCAACACGCACTAACCCTCTTGACATATTTACGCTTACCTCTGTAATGAAGTGCGCCAATTGTAAAATTTGCCTTGTAGCCTTCAGTACCCAGTTGCATAATGGGTAGAAGGGAGTCATGCAAGTTGCAATAACTCACATGTTCTTGCAATAACAGTGAGCAAAATGCTATTTACTCCATAGACTACTGCCAGCATTGTATTGACCAACTTGCAAATGTTTTTTAAAAGCTAACTTGGGCTAGAAACAATTTACAGAATTAAATCTTGCAATGAAATTCATTGGTGAACATAGATTTTTAGTACAAATGTCCCAAAACTTATGTTTAAAAATATTGCTAAAACTCTGTCCTATGAAGTAGAGTCAACAAACAAGTTCACACCGCCCAGAAACCTCCTGCAGTGGTTGTCATTAGATTTCATCCTGGAAAAATGTGGAGTACTGCCATTAAGTCCTCTCACTGGAGCACAATGGCCCTTGTGATGCAGTAACCTCTGTTGTAAGCCGAAGATAAGCAAGATAAGGCAATATGATAACAGGAGATAGCAATACCAGGAAGTCCTACCCATGTTCTTATCAGGTAGATTAGGGGTAAAGTGGAAGTTTGGATAGCTGCTCCACAAAGGCAGGCAGGACCATTTGACATCCTATCTCCCATTTCAAAGACTATACACAGTATGCAAGGGCTGTTGATTCAGGCGTACCAAGAAACAAACTGCCTCTTTGCTCACGAGGGAACGATAATTAAGGTGACCAGGTAGAGGGTGATTCCTTTCGATGGGAAGACAGTAGCAACAGGTTAGAATGGGCAAGCAAATGGACGGGTATAGGAAACCTAGACGTCTGAGCAGACTTGAGCCTCCTTTCTGCCATCTTGTAATAGTTTTTTCTCCGATAATGTATTCTATAGAGCCAAGGAAGGCCTGAAAATTAGAGGTGAGAACAGCATAGGAACTATATAGTGATAGGCTTAGCATTCAGCCAGTCACAATTGAGGAAAGACTAAGGGAGATCCTGCTACCTTATTAATCTTCAACGCGAGAGCAGGAAAATGCATCAACGTGACTTCAGTGGCAGAACATCTTCTACAGCTAAAATGTTGAAGATTATCCTGCTTGGAGTCTAGGGCTCTAAAAAAAAATCAACGGATTTAGCACAACTTCAAAATAAATGTATGGAGCCCATCTCCGCAAATGCATCCTGCCTTTACCAACTGGAGATTTTTGACTACCAAAAACAGATTAGGGAGTTATTTAGAGTTTGACAGACATTCTGCCAAAAATTGGTGGATGTCATATTGGGAGTGTATAGACCACAATAGTGATTTCCTGGTGCAGCCAAACATTTAATAGCCCCCACGGGTTAACCCGCCATGAAAAGGCAGGCGGAAAGTGACTTTGGGGGCACTAGTGGCCCCCTCTTCCTCCCTTTCTCTCAGCCTTGGGTTCTGGGGGGGCACATATGGTGCCCCCCTACATATCCCTGGACCATGTGGCAGGCACCGCATGGTGCCTGCCACATAGTGCAGGGATATGCAAAATGTGTATTTTTTGTACTCCGGCGTGTGCTTGTAGCCCGCAGCACATGCTGCTATACAAAATATACACATTGCGACTGCCTTGAAGGCGGTCGCATCGTAATCCCTATGGCGGGACCGCCGACAGCGTCCCATTCCCGACAGGATCGTGGTTGGACAAAAGTCCGACCGCTATCTTAATCAGGCACACAATTCTCCATGAGCCGCAGGATGTGGTTATACAATGAAGGTTTCTGGCTTTGTCCTACAGTTAGTAGCTGTGTATTCCCTTTCAGTACACCTGTTATATTTCTTAGTTTGTGAAAGAATTGCCTTAATTTTGATTCTTTAAAAAAATCGGGTAACATTTATATCCTTGCCTTCTGGTGGCGTCATAAGGGCCCCTTGTGCTAACTGCAAACCACAACATCCCTAGTAGTTCCCATGCCTCTGGCTATTTGAAAAGTTAAGCCATGAAAGTGTAAAAACAAAACAAATCTGCATGTAAATATAACAGCTGGGATAATGAAGAAGAATGTTTCTAACCACTCACTTTCATTGTGAAATCTAAATGAAATCTCGTGTTTGCACACGTAAACGCAAATAAGGCAATCCATGATTTAATAATGCTGATCTGAACAGAGTAATCTCCCATAACAGCTTGCTAAATCCCAATTTTACACAATAAGGATTTGTACGAGCTCTTCCTTTTAGCCATTAAGTATCATAATTCTGTAGATATTTAGAGCATACATGTATCATGCCTTTGCATTCGAATGTCTGTAGCTATGCAAGAGTAATTACAACCATAATAATATTACTGTGACTGCCGCTATCCATAGAAAATGTTATTTACGCTGGAGAAATTTACTTAATCCCTAAGGTTTGTGCTACGTGAATTTTCTGAAAATATTTTACATTACGCAATATTGCATGATTATTGAAAGCAGACACATCCATGGAGATATCCATCGAAGGTACATTTTTTGCTCTGACTGTATCTTATGGGACTTTTCCACCCGAAGTGCACCTGCCTGTGAAAAAAATACTCGAGATACTGTCAAATCACATTTTGCTCCAGAAGTGTAAATTTGTGAAATTGTTATGGAATTTTGTCAAATTAAACTAAAAAAGTACTCAACTTTGCTCACCCTTATTCTTGACAATAACCACATAACAGAGACATTCAGAACGAAGCCTCCAAGGTGAGACCTTTACCTTTCTTATACATTGCTTTAAGGTTAATACCATAATGGACCCAATAATGAAAGGACTGGCTCCTCTTAATAGTAAGCAACCTTCTAACGACCCTTTTTATAGGGTAAATTCTGCCCACCACTATTTATTAATTATAAATTGAATACAAATTTGATTGATTACGCATAAATCCAAATATTTTTATTAGTTTAATCTTGAAGCACAGAATAGAAAGCGAACAAGCAGGTTAACACAGAATGGATGACACACGTTTTTATACCCTAGTTTGCAGAGCTCAAATGAAATAATGTAATATAGCAGTTTTAACAAGGCTTATCCCATTTACAGCATTGAGGAACTACAGATCTCTATGTATGTTCTAGTGCTTCCTGGCCGGAAACTTATTACTCAAGACCTTTGTAGAGAACAGGGCAGCAGGGCTCACTCCCTAGTCCATAATTTGGAGTAAATAAACCATTCTGAAGGACAGTGAAATTAATTAGGATGTGAGCTTCATGGTGAGGAGAGACTATTGCAACACTTCTCAAGCCACCCTGCAATATCAGTTTAGAGAATGTAGGCACTCGAACATGGAAATCGCCCACACTTGCAGGAAAGGTAGCCAAAATAGAATACTATTCATGGCCCACAGAGCGAAGTCAGAGAAGTACTGGTAAGCCCACCATCAAAAAACCAAAAACACTGATTGTTTGCGAAGGGAAAAGACCTACAAAACAGACACTATGGGGCATATTCCCAAGGACTTATTGCCGAGTTAGCGGCACTTTATCGCAGCCAAAGTGGCGATAGAGTTATCGCCCCATTCACAAGCTGGTGCTAACAGCCGGTACCACCAGTTAACCTGCGCTAGCAGCCGCAAAAAACATCGCCACGGATGACACCGGCAACTAACGCTAATGAGATGCAGAGTAGGCGTTCCTGTGCAAAAAGCCGCGAAAACACCACTTCGCAACATTCTCAACGACCAGCCAGATCGGCGACAAGATCCCAAAACATGCGATAAGGCGCGTTAGCAGCAGGGAATTAACACCTGCTCTTACCTGGTGTTAAGTGGGACGACAACCTGCACCACAAAAGGGAGCCCAGAGAAGAGCCACACCTGAAGAACAACAGATGCCATGGAGCTACTGATCATGCAGCTCGGAGCCCCAAGAGGGCGACAACACCCACCGCCACCACATCCAGGCCCGCCACCCCCCCCCCCCCCGGCCCCTCCCCCACCCCACGGCCAAAGATATTTCACATCTACCTCACAAATTCATCAACACAACACTTCGCCTGATGTCGCACAAGTACAACAATTAACACACATGTGTGGTCAGAATATGGAAAAATATTCATACATCTTAGAATTCCAAAAACAATCATTGTATTCAAATGTAACTCAACACCAATAATTGGAAGAGTCATGGCAGGTCTCCTCTGGACAATCTGTAAGTCACAGCCTGCAAGACAAAATTGAAGACAAGAAGGTGCGTCATGCGCTCAACAAAGGACAGAGAGAGAGAGAAAGAGAGAGAAAAAGAAATGGAGAGAGAGTAAAAGAGAGGGAGAGAGAGAGAGAGAGAGAAAGGGGGAGAGAGGGAGAAGGAGAGAGAGAGCAACAGAGGGAGAGAGAGACAGTGAAAGAAAGAGGGAGAGTGAGAGAGAGAAAGATAGAGAAAGAGAGGGACAGTGAGAGTGAGAGACAGTGAAAGGAAGAGAGGGAGAGTGAGAGAGAGAAAGATAAAGAGAGAGAGACAGTGAAAGGAAGAGAGGGACAGGGAGAGACAGTGCCGACACTGCGGACCCAGGCCCCACAGCTCACCTGCTGCCACCGGTGTGTCTCCAACCACGTGCCGGTATACACTGCAGTCCACCAGGTCCCTCATCTGAAACAGAGTCCACAGGTAATGATGGCAGAGTACATATTATTGCACACGGCAACATCGCCTGGCCGCCCCTGCGCACACAGGCTGCTGCACCCCAGCCCCTCCCGCCGCCCAGCGGGGATTGCCCGCCCCTGCGCACCCAGGCCTCACTGCTCACCTTCCGCCACCGGCGTGTCTCCAAGAGAGCCCACCACATGCCGGTGCAAACTCCAAGCCCGGGGCCCGCGACCTTGGCAGCCCCCACATCATGCAGCCACGCACCGCGGTCCACCAGGTCGCACACTTGATTCTGGGTCTTGATTTTGCAATGGCAGAGAACATTTCAGTGCACACGGCTTCATCGCAGGCTGCACACCCGCCCAGCTCCCTAGTTGCCACTAACTCCGTGATCCGCGAGGCAACGCCACATGGCGGTAGGCCCGCGCTGCCCGCTGGCTCAGCCCTACACTGCGGTCCACCAGGTCGCACACTTGATTCTGGGTCTTGATATTGCAATGGCAGAGACCATATCAGTGCAGACAGCATCATCTCAGGCTGCACACCCGCTCAGCACTTTAGGTGCCCCTACCTCAGTGCACAGAAAGTCACCGTCCCGTGGCGGTAGGCCTGTGCCTGCCGCAGTGTAACCGGTGCCACCGACTCCGTGCAACGCAAGTCATGGACCCTATATGATTGAGTCCCGTCATATGCCAGGCGGACGCAGCCATGTCACCTCTGGCAGTGGGGAAGAACTGGGACACGTAGCGTCGTCGTCCCCCCCTTAATACGTAAGCCGAGTGGGCTGGCTCGGCGTACGCCAGGCCAGCGTAGGGGTGTGAACAATTATCCCTGGCCTCTGGGCGTGGTTCATATCTGGGCTGCACAGGAAACCAACTGATGCGTGTGTCTCTGTTGCTGTGTCTGCGCATCGCAGCCCGCAATCGACAATGTTGTAATGTTGCATGCAGCCGGAGGGTGTCCGCGCACGAAGGGATTGTACAAGGAGTGCAAGGCCGCTCGGGGTCTTGGCTCATGCATGCCAACTGTTGTGTGTTCCTCGCTTTTGGTGCACCATAAGCCCAAGGCCTAGCCTCAATTGCAGCACGAAAGCCACATCACCTTCCCAGGATACAAGCAGTAGTCAGACTAACAGTAGGGATGAAAGCCCCTTTGTCTCAATACAGAAGGCGGAAGGACATCTGCACCTCCGACCTTGGAATTGCATGCGGCAGGCACCCCCTGAGAGAGATACCATGGCAGATGATGACGACTCCCACACCACACAAGGCGCTAATGAAAGATCAACGTATCCACACCCCACACACAGAAGTCCTTGCTCGAGGTACTCCTGCATGGAATGGCCTTGACACTTACGTACAGGACAACCCATACGTCCATACTGTGCACACTCATACGACTCATTGCTCCGAGCTGTGGCATATCATCCACATAACAGCCGCAGGTCAGAAGAGTGCCGGTTCTACGAGAGCGAACAACGCAATGTCAGAACATCCCGGGCACATGCACAACCCCTGTCACGTGGAACTATACCGTGACCGAATTCTGCATTTGTTGGGGGCACTGCCACTGGCAGTGTTGCGCATCAGTTACCGTCTGAGCTTCCATCTTGCGTACGTCACCTGCGTCCAGCCCTGGTTCCACTGTCGATCATGCATATTCGAGTGGCCCATGGATGTCTGCCTATCCAACATAACGGTAGCTGAACTGGATTTTGACGTGTGTGCGCCCCCTGTTGGACCACGACCAGGAGTGTAACCGTGATACCCGTACATGGGATGCCTTTGTATTTGGCGTATGTGCTGGCAGTTGGGCATGTGAGATTGCACAATTCCTCGTGTGCAGTGACCACATCGAAGCGCTCCCCTATTGGGCTGTGTTGCGGATTGGTGAAACGGCGTGGACGGAGCACATCTGTCCGGCCCAGCTAATGGATTGACTCGCACCTGTGTCCGTTGAAGTCGACAACGACGTACTCTTGGAACTGATTGCCCATGAAGCTGCGCTCGCTTTCATGGACGAGTAACTACGTTCCTGCAGCCACAAAAGATTGTAACCCATAGCCCAGGTCCAAAAACCCTTCTGCAGCTTGGAGAAATGGACACATATCCCACCATTACAGTGGACATGGCTGCATTCGCCTGGACTCAGGATGCATGTGCGTGCAACACTGCGGGTTGACACACACCTGTGCAAGGTGAGTGGACAGCGGTGCCTGGCAACGTTCCTCAACCTGACACACCGCTGGTGGGAGAGTACACACATGGCAATGTAGCACTACATGTGACCTTGTTGGACTCCTTCACCTGCTCACTGTCAGCAGAGCAGACAGTCTGCATAGTCCGGTGGTACAGGACTATGCAGATCCCATGGGCTGTGAGTGGTGTCCCCTGACACGGTGCAATGAGCATTCGCCAAACACCACATGACTCGTCCAGCAAGGCAAGGTGGGCTGAGACCGTTGGCATCCGTAATGATTGGTGTTCATTTGTGCCTCCCCATGTCTTGTACCCCTACATGTTCCTTTGCTGCCTGTTAGTGTATGATGCATTGGTCTGCATGTCGTGGCCCTTGTCTTGCCCGTACTGACACGCACATGCCAATGAAGTGTACGCACTTCACTAGTGTTCAACTGTGATGAGTGTTGATTAGCATGCCAAGTCGTGTGCCTCAATGAGCATTGTCCGTACACAGGGAGGGACTGACTGACGCATTTCACTTAGGGGTGAGTCCCATTGCCAGCTCCACCTCTGTGAGCCAGACATTGTGGTTGGGAGAGTTGCTGGTAGACCTGTGCGCTTACGTGACTTCAGCAATGTGAGTATGGTGTCACACTTCTTGCCATGTGGATCACTGTGTTCCATCAAACCAGGCTGTGTCCACACAGTTCAGTGTGTGTAGGTATGCAAAGGGATGTTCTGTTGATACATGTGATGTGGGACACTACCTTAGGCCTCCTACCGACTTTGACATTTGTGAAAACACAGCCCTATTGAATACATGGACGTGGGGCTACGTTGGGGGGTTGCGAGATTGTCATTCATGATCAATGAGGCCACAGCTAGTTCACACCTTCACAGTCATCTAATTGGCCATGTGTGTCACGGTCAAACATGCACATTGATGTCATTTCTCAGGGTGTACCTTTTTGTGCAATCAATGTCCCTACAGTCATCCATACTGTCATACTTGATTGAACATAGACATGACACATCTGTGTGATTAGGAATGTTTTATTCACATTCTGTGGTGTGTCGGAGCTGGAGCAGTACGTGGCCATGCACACCCCACATTACATGGTTGCCCAGTGGAAGGCCAAACAGAGTCCTTTAGGGAATGACTAGTTAATCGGTAGAGGAAGGGTTGAGTCCGCAGCCTGTTTGCTGTGTCATTATAACCAGAGCAGATATGGCAGTCCATGTGGGGGTCCAGGTGAATGTCGCAGAGTGTTGTGGGGGACAGTGGAAGGTGTTGTTCCCGGGCATGATGCAGATGGCTGAACCAAGCAGGAACAGGCCATTTGGCGGGGATGTGTGCTACGACCTCCTTTCTCACACAGAGTCATTGCCATCCACATCTTAGTCATCTGATATGTCTTCTGTGTCAGGTGTGTGTGGTGGTGGTATGGCTGCATCACTGTGTGCCACTGAAACATCAGGGGCCGGTGGTGGTATGGCTGCATCACTGTGTGCCACTGACACATCTGGGGGCGGAGATGTGTGTGTCGGAGTTCCTGCAGCAGTCATCTGGGACAGGCTCTGTGGCAGCAATGGCAATATGAGGTCCTGCAGGGCATGGAAGATCCCAGCTACATCTCGCTGGTGTACAGCCGTGGCAGCCATCCTTCCAGCCTGCATCCGCTCCATGTTCTCCATTGTCCTCCGCATCTGTGCCACCTCTGTGCTGTCATCGCTGGAGCCTGTCTGACTGGACAGTTCTTGTATCCGAGTAATGGCTCCAGCGAGGTCAGCCAAGGATTGTTGTTGTGCATGGAACGGACTGTGGTTGTCCGTTAGGGACTGTAAGTGGTCCCTGATGGGACTCACACACCCACGTATGGCATCAAGTTTGGCTGCCATGAGGTTGAAACCCACCCGCACCTGTTCGGCCAGCCCCCTCTGGCATTCTAACACACGGCGTTGGAATGCCATGTGTCTTTCCATGAGGTGCTGGAAGTCAGCCGTGGTGGTGGGTGCTTCCTGCTGTGTGGACTGTGCAGGGGTTGGGGTCACCTCGATGCAGCTGGGCTGCCCTGCTCCTGGAGGTGGGGTGCGGAGGCTGTCCACGATCCGTTGGAGGGTGTCGGAGCAGATGGCCATGGGGTCCTCCTCCTCATCACTGAAGAGATGTCTGATCTGCTCTGCAGGTGGTGTAGATTGTCCCTCTGCAATGTCAAGGGGAGATGCAGGTTAACAGTGTGTTCCATGTATGTTGACGCATTGGACATGTTTACATACAGACTGCATGACAATGTACGTTGTGACTGTTTGGGCTGAGCTGGCTATTTGATTTGATGGGAGACAGTGGACATTACGACGACATGGCGGATGTGAGGTTGTACTCGTACATTATCATCTCACAGTTTCCTGCTATGCCAGATGTGATTGGCCAGTTTCTACGCACAAGCGGCACCAGTTGTGTCCTCTGTTCTGTTGCGAAAGTGTTGCACTTTGTACCACATTGTCGTCAATGTTGATGTGCTGTGGTTGCTATGTGTGTGTGCTGCATTGTGGGAGAGTCGCCCCTGCAGCTCTAATTTAGCGGCCCCTTATCCCTTTGAGGCGGTGTGCCTTTGACTTGTGTGCTTTTAAGGTGCTGAGATGTTGGCGACTTGGGTCATTTGTGCTCTTGGACGGTTGTTGTACTCTTGTGCATTGTTTGTCTGCGGATGTGTTGTTGAGGTCAGGGGTTGTATGTGCACGTGGATGTGTCAGAGTGTGACCTGCTCCTTTGAGGATGTGTTCCACACTGGGCCACCTCAGTGTCGTGTCGTGCACCATGTCATGTATTTTGACTGCAGCCATGCTATTGGTCATGCAGTGTCACTTGCATTGTCAGTGTGGCTCACAGAGCCGCTACTTTGCTGGATTCAGCCCATGTACATGGGTTTGTTGTGAGATTGGTGATAGGGAGGAGGGCCCCTTTGTGCACATAGTGGGCGGGGGCCTACTTGGTGTTTCTAGGTGTGCTGCAGTGTGCCAAGGGTATCGGGGACTTGTTCCACAATCATTGTGGGTGTGCAGTGTGCTACGCATAATTATGCATGTGTGCCATTGTGCCCATCTCTCCCGTCCCCCCAGTCCCTGGTCGTTACTCACCCTGTTGCTGTTGGGTCAGGTCATGTCGAGCTGTGTCCGGTCCCCCGACTCCTGCCACTGTCTCCACACTGATGACTGTGGCCACCATTTCCTCCAGCTCATCCAGCTCCTCCTGTGGCGCAGGACTCCCCCCTCCAGTGGCCTTGCTGCCTTCCAGTTGGCAGCGAGTTTCTGCTTGGTTTGGCTATTCACATCATGCCAGCGCCTCTTGACCTCCTCCATTAACCTCCTCGACACTCTGACTGCATTCACGTTGTTCACAATCGACTGCCATATTTCCGTTTGTGTTGCCAATGACACAGTGGAGGTGAGGATCAGTTGTTGGTAGTGTTCCATCACCTCCGTGACGATGATCCTGTTTTCCTGCGGACTGAACCGCGTCTTCCTCTTCCTCTTCTCCTTGGCCTTCCCCGACCCCAGGGTACCTTGCTGGTCGTCTGTGGGGCTTGTGGGGTTCGCGTTGTCCTCTGCACTCGGTCCGGGTGCATCCATGGTGCTACGCAGTTTGAATTGTTTTGTTTGTGTTTTTCGGTGCTTTTATAGTGCATTTTCCCGCATAACGCGTGGGAATTGCAGGCCTGTCGCAGGTTACCGCTGATTTTTGACTCGCGATTTGGGGCATCGCACCTTTTTTCGCGTTCGTGTTTCGCATTGTTTCGGCGTTACGTTAATTTTAACGCGGTCATTTGGCGCGTTATCGTGAGACTATCGCATGGTGCCGCCGGGTTGTGAATGCTACGTTAACACTGTGTTATTTTCCCGCGATGGGCCGCGATGTGCAAAGTTGCGTTAAGCTAATTTTGCGATGATTAACACACGTTCTTGTGAATATCCCCCTATGTGACTTAAAGAAAATATTCCAACAATCCTCAATCCAAACGTGTGAAAATCCTGACAATAAACATAGACAGGTGAACGGGAGGGGAAGCAGCAATCATTGTTTCTAAGTCCATACCACATAGAGAGCTGGGCTGCAGCTAGCATCCCTGTTCCCAAGTCCCATGCCATGCTCCCTTACTTGCTTTAGATCTTTGCATGCTAGCTTGAGTTGGAAGTGGCAGGAGCGTTTTCAAAGGAAGTTGCCACAGATTGGCAGCCATGTCTCCGGGCCTGCAATTAGTGGCCACCCCAAGAGTGCTCTGGCTAAAAGTCATTATGTGAATCGAGTGTTTATACGCTGACTGATAGAGCCAGAATAACAATTAACAATTTAAAATTTAAATGCAGAATTCACGTGGCTACTATCTAAAGCATTGTGACTTACTTTAAATTATACATATCAAAGTGAAATTCTTCTGACTAATGGGCAAGATGGAAAAGTCTGATTTTCCAAGGATACAGGAAATAACAATGTCCCCTGGGTCACATGACACTGCTGTTAGACTCATGTATTCTTGCCAGATAGTGAGACAACAGTGCTTATGTGTGGGCATGATGGGCCATCCTGACAGGATGGGTGGGGGTGAAGCTGCCGCATTTGCACATTAAGAGGGCTTGCACTCACCACACACAAAGAAACCTAATACTACCCTTTTGTCACACCAGACTTCTTGGAGACTAGCCAGTGGAAGGAAGGAACTTTCCATTACCAGATGCGGTGATAGGTGAGAAGATTCCCCCACTTCAAAGGCTGGAACCAGGTATAAATATTGTACCCTCAGAACAACTCTTCAGTGCACTCCTGGACCTGTGGCCTACAGAAGGATGACTGCCTTGTTCCTCGGAGGACTGCTCTGCTGCTTGAGGCTTGCCTTGTTCCCCAGAATACTGCCCTGCTGCTACCAGAGGACTGCCCTGCTGCTTGAGGCCTGCCTTGTTCCCAGATGACTGCCCTGCTGTTTGAGGCTTGCCCTGCTGTCTGAAAAGGAAGACTGGGCCTGCTCCATTCATCCCAGGCTAACCTAAGTCACTTGAAAGGTCAGTTGGCTGACATCCTGTTCTGAGCTACAGGGACACAACAAACTCCAGAGGCTTCCGTACAACTCCCCAGCTAATCTGCTGCAATTGGACCTTCGTAGACCTGCAGCTGGACCTGACTGAGCCTTGCTGGCCTCTGTTAGAGTGAGTCCCTGATTCCTAAGAGGTGCCTCCCCAGGCCTTGGACCCTGACTAGCCTCAGAGTGCACTCCTCTGCAAGAAAAGGAGGAATCTTGAAGTTTTGGGTTGTTCACAACAGCGAATTGGCCAGTTCTCCCAAGACTCTTTTACCCGCAACGACTCCCAATGTGAGGCTTCAGTGAACCTGACTCTTCATGCTAAAGTAACCACCAGCGGAAACCACAAACGTGAGATCTGCACTTCACGCTACCGCAACGACAGCCTGCGGTGACCACCAATGAGAAGCTCCATCAATGACCATCTGCGACACTCGACCAGATCTTTGTGCTACAGTGACACCTGCCCCCCACACCTGGTCTGCTCTATGCGCTACAGCGACGACCATCTGTAACTCTCTCCCTGCTTTTCGCGGCCTCCTCTTGAACTGGACTCTTTACGCAGGACTTTGAGAACGTAACTTTTTCAATGGGACTAACTTTATCCCTGTGCTCCATTGCGGTAAGCCTGAACTTGTGACTTTACCCCGTCTGGCATGACCAGATGACTGTGAGTGGTGCTTTGTGCTTCTAAAGTTTGTGGAATGCTGGGGGAGACCTTTTGACAGATGCTGTGGCTACCTTTATTATTAAGATCGTGAATTAATATGATTCAAGTCCTTTATGGGAGGCTACCTTAGTTCTATTTGAAGTTTACTTCTAAACACTTTGAGGAGGCCATATTCATATTGATCTGACCTTCAAGCTGTTGATCAAGGGGTTGTGGATTCTCACAAGATTTATTTGTGTCCTGAAGATGGTCTCATTGATACACTGCAACTAAGACTGAAACATCGACTTATAACGCATTCTTCCCTTTAGTTATTGTTAAATTTAATTTTTTGAGTTCTAGATCCTATGTATTGGACAGGCTCGATCTCTGACTCTTGGAGATGGGCAGCAATACATTGATGACTAGTTTATCCTCATTTTGATTCATTTGTGATTTCTTTTATCTATGTATGTGAAAAATGTGTACTTTGAACCCCTATTTTGTGCATATTGATATAAACTAAATCACCAATGATATACCTGGCTAATGTCATTTATTTACAGAAAGATCTTAAAAGGTATTGATTTAATTAATTTACGGTGTCATGTGATGAAATTTTATATGAGCTATATTTATTGAAAAAATATGTATAAATAAAATCCCTTGTGGGCATCTCTACCTGTTTACCTGTATTACCCAAGCCCACAAGGGTATATTGGGTTGCCCAAATTCATTAAAATACTTTGTGCTTTTTGGCTCTACACTTACCTAAAACTTTGTAATTCAATCTCTCTAGGTCTACTGATTTGGATTTCTGTCGCTTTGGTGTTGGTTTGGGATTTTTTCTTGTGTTGTGTTTTCACTTTATTACTGTTTGAGCGTTGCATGACTACTTTACACAGTGCCTCTAAATTAAGCCTGACTGCTTTTGTGCCAAGCTACCAGAGGGTTAATCACCAGTTAGTTTTGACTTTTGCAGTTCACCCTTACAAGGATTATGGTTGACGTTTACATGGGGTTCCCCCCAACCAATAACCCAATTTCTTACATCCACCATATATGAATACATTGAATAGGTTTATGCCTGTCAGCCCTACACTTAAGGACAATCCACTGTTGGCATTATTTCAAGAGTCGTTAATGAACTCTGTTCATTCAAAAAAAAAATCACAGATCTTGAGGCTGATCTGATGCTTCTGTTTGGAGATACCGCTTTTTCGCACATCAGTTTGATGTACACAAGCAAAGGGTTTTTTGAATGAGGCCATCTTTATTGAGTGAAAAAGACTTGAAGCAAGCAATTTGGTTTTACTCTCATTTCCTTCTCGATGTTACTCTAGCCGTCAACATTTTGTCATTGCAGGACCGTTTCCATACACAGGCCGCACAGGCACTAGCTTACACACAAATGAGTGACGCCATGTGCACCATTGACGTCCAGCCTGCAGTACTCACCAGCAGGTCTGGATTAGCATGTGTGGAAAAAACAAACCTTGGGTTAGACGAAAAAGTTTCCCATTAGAGATGAAAACAAAATACATTGAGAGTGTCCTGAATAAATAAATCTCAGTATAACTTTGAAGCACAAAGTGCATTGTCTGCTAAGGTGCCATCCCAAATATTTAATTCACTTAAAGATATGCTTTACTCTCACTAAGGAAGAAAGAGTTATCCTCCCAGGCTGACACCATCTAACAATTTCATACATAAATATTTACAAGGCAAATGAAACCAGTTTTAATTGGGTAACATTAAAACCTCAAGTCCCCTAAAGATAGAAAGCTACTCGTGCAGAAGGAGGTATAGAATCGACCAGTTAATGCAGACTCAGACTTCTAGTATGCATGCATAATATTTTCACTGTGCCCATTCTAGTAAATGTGAAGCCTTGCGTGTAAAACAGTTATTCTAATACTGTCATACGAAACGACCAATGATTTATAAATAATATATAAATGCCCACACTCTTGAACTCAATTTATTTGGAGCACAAAATAAATGTTTAAGTAATTTCAGTGAGAAAGATAATTCACATTACACGTACTGCCCGAGGTTAGCATTTCAAACAGAGGTGTTATGTGGAATTCTGATTTTCCAATTACAAATTCAAATAAAGTATAATACCGTAAGTTCTGCCATCTAACTTATATTTTAAATGTGTTTACAAAACTATCCTAGCTTGAGATCATAGCGGTTGTCTGAGGTGGAGCGGGAGGGTGTTCCATGCCTTGGCCGCGAGGAGGGAGAAGGAACGACCTCCTGTTCTGGTCTTCTTGATGCGAGGCACCGTAGAAAGGGAGAGCTGGGATGAGCGGAGGGATCTTTCGGGTGCGTGTTGCGGAGGGCTTTGTGGGCGTGGGTGTGGGTGTGAAGCTTGAAAGTGATTCTCTTCTCGATAGGGAGCCAATGTAATGTACACAGGTGTTGGGTGATGTGGCAGTGACATGGTAGGTTGAGGACTAGTCTGGCGGAGGCGTTCTGGATGTTCTGGAGTGTGGGGGTGAGGTTCTTGTTGTTCCCAGCGTAGAGAGCGTTGTCGTAGTCGAGTCTGCTGCTGATGAGGGCGTGGGTGATGGTCTTTCTGTGTTCAAGGGGGATCCATTTGAAGGTCTTTCGTCGGAGTCGGAGGGTGTGGAAACAGGAGGATGAGACAGCTTTGATTTGGCGGTCCATTTTGAGTTCGGAGTCCAGGATGATTCGGAGGTTGCGTGCATGGTCTGTGGGTTTGGGCAGGTTCCCGAGGGCAGGGGGCCACCAGGTGTCGTTCCAGGCATCGGGGTGTGGGCCCTTGATGAGTACTTCCGTTTTGTCTGTGTTGAGTTGTAGGCAGCTGCTCTTCATCCACTTGGCTACTGCTTCCATTCCTTCTTGAAAGTTATGTTTGGATACGTTGGGTTCGTTGGAAAGGGAGAGGATGAGTTGGGTGTCGTCTGCGTTGGATACATTGTTGAGTCCGTGGGATCTGACGATGGGGGCGAGCGGGCCATGTAGTTTATATTTCCTGACGTCTCAAGACTTCTTGACCAAATAGGAAACGTACCAGAGTCCTGATATCTCTTTAAAGGGAACTGAAATAAACTGAACCGATTAGCATTTGAATTTGCTACCAAACTGTAGCCTCTGTTAAATTATGAACAAGACACGTGGCAAATAACCATTTGTGCAGTGCCAGCATCGTCCTTTGTGTAGAGCTATTGAGTTCCACTTCGTTATAAAAATGTTTTTGATTTCAGTTTATGGTTGTTCTAAATTCAGATTTTTTTCAGAGTTTTCTAGTGTTTTAAATAGTGGAAAAACCAATGGCGATCAGTGTTTACTTTTTATTTCGCATTAAAAATTATGAACACTGCATTTTTCCTTTGCTAACCGAATATTTCGCTATTATGATGGTTAATGTTCTGCTCCTTCATTGCAAGATACACAGTTTATGTGTCTGACTGAGATGCATGCATATTAGGAGTCTGGTCTTAATGTATTCTGTTATGGCCTTAAACAAATTACTTTAAAATCAAACTTCTAACATACAACTTAACATATGGTATGTGCTTGTGAGGAGCACTGTGATATCCAATTATAAAACATGGCATTATGTAATCCCTGGATAAATGCACGTCTAATTTCTTTATAATTGGCAACTAGTGGCGCATTCAGTGGCAGGTCAGGTCAAGGAGCATAATTGAAGCAGCTGCTTAAAGCAAGGAAAACAGAACAATGATGTTCTTTCTTCTGCTCTATTTTAACCGCTTCGCTGCTAGGCCTTTTCCACCCCTGTGCTAAGCCTTTTTTGGCTATTTGGGGCAGTACGCCCTTAGGCCCCCGTAACTTTTTGTGCACATAAGGTATCCATGCCAAATTTCCGTCCTTTTTTCCAACATCCTGAGGAGTCTGAAGGTGTCCAGGGTTTGTGGATTCCCTGGGAGGGAATGAAAAATTAGCCAAAATACAGGTACATTTTGGGCTTTTTGGGAAAAAGTTCTACAGAAGAAAGCGTCTGTTTTTTTCCCTGCAAATGGTATCAACAAAGGGTTTGTGGTGCTAAAATCATCATCTTCTCAGCTCAGGAACAGACAGACTTTTATCAGAAAAACACATTTTCTACACAGTTTTGGCATTTTTACTGGGACATAGCCTATTTTTCCTATTTAATGTGCTTTCAACCTCCTTCCAGTTGGTAGAAATGGGTATGAAGCCAATAATGGAGCCAGGAAAGCTATACATTTCTTAAAAGTAGACAACATTCTGAATTTGGCAAGGGGGCAGTTGTGTAGATCCTTCAAGGTTTTCCTATAGAAAATACCAGTTGAACTAAAAACATATTGAAATTGAGTTGAAAAAAACCAGCCATTTGTGCCTACGTTTTCACCTGTAACGTCTTCTAACTGTGGCAGATCTTTTAAAGCAATATACCGTTACATCTGCTGGACCATTCTGGTTGCAAGGATATATGGGGTTTCTAGGTTCACCAAGAACCTGAGGTACCCAGAGCCAATAACTGAGCGGCACCTTGCAATGGTTTTTCATTGTGTACCGGGTATACAGCAATTCATTTGGTAAAAAATAAAGAGTGAAAAATAGGTATCAAGGAGACCTATGTATTTCTGAAATGGGAACAAGATATGGAGCCTAGAAGCAATGGTTATTTGCACATCTCTGAATTTGTGGGTACCTATGCTAGCATGTGAGTTAGAGGGCATTTTTCAAAATGATTTAATTTTTACACACAGAAATGCATAGAGAGGCAATTGGTAATAACACTTGTTCTACTATTCTGTTTCCCCAAGTCTCCCTCCCTCCCGGGGGAGGGGTTGGGGGTATTGGCATGCCCATTCTGGGCAGCCCCAACCCTACAAAAAGTAAAAATAGTCACTGGTGTCTAGTGGGTTGGGGGCAGATCGGATGCTATTGCCCATATATGCCCCCCAGAGGGGAGCAGAAAGACTGTGCCCATTTTGGGGGAAGAGGAGGTGGGGGCATTGGCATGCCCCTTCAAGGCAGCCGCCATCCCTGCACAAGGAAAAAAAATAGTCCCTGGTGTCTAGTGGGCTTTTTGACCCCTTGGGGGGGTGGGTAGATTGTGGCTATTGCCCCATATGCCCCTGGGGAGGCAGAAAGACTGTGCCCATTTTTTATGGGAGGGGGGGTGGGGGCATTGGCATGCCCATTCTGGGCTGTCCCCACTCCCTACACTAAGAAAAAAATAATAATCCTTGGTGTCTAGCAAGCTTTCTGCCCCCTGGGGGGCAGATTGGGGGCTATTGGCTCACCTGCCCCCGAGGGGAGGCAGAAAGACTTCGGTCCCATTTATGTGGAGTGGGGGCATGGCCATGCCCATTGTGGGCATCCCCCACCCCTCTTTTTAAAACAAATCTGCCCCTGGGAGGGCAGAAAGACTGTCCCATTTGTGTTTGGGGGGTGTGGAAGCATTGGCATGTCCATTTTGGGCAGCCCCCACTCCTACATGTTCAAAAAAGAGAATCCCTGGTGCCTAGTGGGCTTTCTGCCCCCCAGGGAGGGGCAGAACGGGGGCTAGTGCCCCATCTGCCCCCGGGGAGGGGCAGAAAGATTTCTGTTGAAATTTATTTTGGGTTGGGGCATGGTCTTGCCCATTGTGGGTAGCGCTCACCATTCTTTTATAAAAAAATTAAATCCCTGGTCTCTAGTCGGCTTACTGCCCCGAGGACAGATAAGGGGTAATAACCACCTTCTTCCCCCCAGGGCAGGCAGAAAGACTGAGCTTTTATTGCTTGGGGGATGGGGACACTGGCATGCCCATTTTGGGTAGCCCCCACCCCTATGTATTAAAAAAAAGGCCTAGTGTAGCGTTCTTTCTGCCCCCCTGGGTGGCAGAAAGACTCAAAATGCCAAAATAACTTTAGGGGAGCAAAGGCCCTTGCCCAAGAGGCGGCTTCCCCCTCCCTGGTGTCTAGTGGTGGATCCCTGCTTGGGGATCGCCCCCCTGCGGCAATCCCCAAGCAGGGATCCACCAGCAGAGGGATTTCCTGGTTGTGTGCAGAGGACGGAACAGTAATTATAGAAAAGTTTGAATCTTTGTGCAAAAAAACTAACTTCTAATATTTTTTTGCAACAAATATTTAACCGCTTTTTTTGATGTGTTTAATTTTGCACTAGAGATGCTATTTTTATTCTTCATGTTTGCAAACATGCTGTCTCTTTCATATAAAAGAGCTATGCACCAAGTTCTTATGTGGTTTGCGGGAAAGGTGATGCTGTGACCATGTGTTATAAGGAATTAAGTACCCCCTCCCGTACATGATAAGGATATTGCAAATCACCGTGGAGTTCCATAACTTTATAAAGGAGCTCTGCCTTTGGCCTTGTTCTTCTATATGGTCATGGAACGCCTCAGTGACTTGCAATATCATTATAATGCACAACAGTGGGTACTTTATCCCATATGTATAATACATCTGTGATTAATTGGATGAATGGATGAAATGGGACAAATTGTCTGCCTGCCATACACTGCTGAGTGTTGAGGCAAGAGACAGTGCGAATGTTGATTATGATGTTGTGAGCATTGTTATCTTTCAGGTATGTGTCATACCTGTGGTGTATAAAAAGTGTTGTCTAACATGCCCTGTTAAGCATTTGGCTAGAGTCCGAGGGAGACGGCATTTGCATAATTTTACAAACATACGGCAGCAAGCTGATAGCGTTACAATTGATAGAATGTGTTAATAGTTCTATTCCATTAACTCCTGGGATCACGTTTTCTCTGTAATCATAACAGTATATACAGCTTCCCACCATAAATCACTGTAAACAAATGATGTTACTATTACCCTATTTATGGTACTCAGTGTATCAACCTCAGAAGGATGGAAGGCTAAGTCTTCCACAACACCACCACTAAGAAGGAAGTTATTTGTTTCCCTTTCCCTTTCTAGAAACATAATTACTCTTGCCTTTGGTAGAGAAGGAAACGCCTTGGAAATCAACTGTCAACACCTCCAGCCTTTGAATTTCCTGTAGTCTTCTGCTGGATTAAAGAACTAGCAGAGTATTTACAGTGCCACCAGATTTAAGAGTAACCAAAGGATGAGCTTGAGTCTTCAGTACAAGGTGGTCACTGGTGGGCTGCTGGACCCTGCATTGCCCACAAACTTCGACTATGAGCCCATTGCAAAATGTGTGCTTCAATGACAATTGCAGACACCCAGAGGTTTTTGTTTTGCTACTATCTGCATTACATGTGATACAATTCACTGTGTACAACTCACAATTGTACCATATGTACTGGTGGAGATTGATTGGAAGCATGGAAGGCAGATCTTCATTCTCTTACTCATTTTTATAGCTCAGTATTCGGCAATATAAAAAATAGAGAAGGGACAGAGACTTGGATAAGCTGTGTTTCCATCACAGGCTGTGCACAAGAAACAACATCCTCAAACACCCCCTGCTTAAGTGATCAGAGCCTTACCATTGTATGACTCATAATTTCAACACACCTTCACCATTCTCTATCCCTGCCGCTGACACACACCGAGATTATGCAGAATGACAAAATGGAGCTCATGCTAGCAGAATGTCTTACCCTAGCATTAACTAAGCTCATGTTTGCTGCTGCTGTTGTCTTTGAATCCCTCATACTGTTGCAACTACAACCACGCTTGAAACTCCACTACAACTCATCCACTTTCACATTCCATTAACTCTACTACACACAAACCTACAAACATTTATTATTCACATGCACTGACGCATACTATCAGACATGCACTCCCATACATACCGTGCACATATGTAAATCACATTTTCCCAGGTGCAAGAGCACCAGTTAGGAGCCTCACAGGTTTGTTGATATAATGACTTTGCATAATTGTCCAGAAACTGAGAGAAATGTTTGCAGAGTGTATGTGCTCTGGGATGCTCAGTGGGGTTGCGACTTGAAGTCACATTTTCACAGTGCTATCAGTGCAAGAAACAACATCCTCAAACAAATAAATAAAGGAACATTTGACGCAGGTGTGACCAACAGCTGAAGATGGTATATGCAGGGAAGAGGTGTCCTGCCCACCCTGCCCACCGCTGCTTGCATAGAACTGGCGATGTCGGAGGGGGGCCACCTGGGCTGAGATTTAGCCCAGGGGAAGTTGGCAGTTAATTCCTGTGCCTAACTGGTGCTCATGTAAAGTGCTCCAATACCTTCAGGTCGAGTTTGCGCTATATAAAAACACACACAAAAAATAACAAGAGTTCCGCTCCAAGGATCTGGCCTGCTGGTGGGGTATGAAGTCTGAAGATGTGGGAGGCCCTATTCCTGGCAAGGTTAATGCTGGACTTGCCAGAGGCTGTGAGGGAGAAAAAGAGGTAGTGTGAGGTGTGCTTCGCGATGGCAGATGACATGGAATTCTGAGAGACCCCAATGAACGCTGAGGTCCTATCCCTACCTGCATGGAGGTTTGTTTCCTCAGCGAGTGCGCAAGTTGACCTGGGTGCTGGTGAGGCAGGAGTTGGGAGTCTGGCTGGGACACTGTGATGGATGGACCAGGTTCGACTGGATCTGAAGAGGCTGGCTTGATCACCCTGGACTGGACACATATTGCATTACTCGTGACATCTCAAATGACATCACTGATGACATCATCCAATGAGTGTTAGCTTGTTTAATAGTTTACATAATGGTGGGTAACTACCAAATTACTTTTCTACCTAATTTTGTACAGCCTGTGTCCAGCTAATTTGTATACGTGTTTACAAAATGCATGTGCTCCTCCTAATGCACCATAGGTGTATAGAGGTATTGAACATGTTATAAATGTTTGTATTGAAGATAAACTAAATGTGCAGGTGACAGTGGACGACTTGTGTTTATTATGTACCACACAAGTTTTTTGGTACTGCAGAAAAAATTCCAGCAGGGCAAAGATTCTATGTACTACATACTAAGGGTCTTTATTTAAGAGAGCCCTGCATCACATTTGCACCATGTAAAGTGGTATATGCATGATTCAGGGCTCTCATAACGATTTATGAAGTCACGCAAAGCCACCGACAGAGTTGTCTCAGCATGACAATTTTTACTTAACACAAAAGACTTTGTGCACCAGGTACTAACCTATGTACATGTGCTTGTTTTGCTTCAGAAGATGGGCTATTTCTGTAAAGTTTTCACCACAGTGTGAAGACTGCCGGTAGTATGATTTTTAGCACCTTCAGACCTTGGCTATTTTAAGTGCATAGTTGCTGTCTTGACAAGTTTTGCATAGAGTGTACACTGTTTAACCCAGGGCCGAGTACTCCGCTCCGCCAGCGGAGTTTGCGGAGTTTTACAAACTCCGCACTCTGCTGGGAACGCGAAGTTGCAGCAAAACTCCGACTCCGTGGCGTAGCGGAGTACGAGGCCAGCCCCTTTAAAAAAAAATGTAAAACCCCACCTACCTTCTCTTCTGCCCGCCCTCCTCCTCGCCGCGGTGTCTCCTTCTTTCCGTCGTCCTCCTCCTTGCGTCCCCGTACATATTACGTCTTGCATGAACTGCGGGGCGGAGCGGAGCGTAGTTCCACAGAGTTTTTTATAAACTCCGTGGAACTACGCGGAGCACCACTCCACATACTCTGCCCAGGGAGTGGTACTCCGCGTAGTTCCACGGAGTTTATAAAAAAATCTGTGGAACTGCGCTCCGCTCCGCCCCAGGCCCATGAAAGGGTTCATTTTATTTTTATTTTAAACCCACTTACCTTCTCTTCTGCCCACCCTCCTCCTCGCCGCGGTGTCTCCTTCTTTCCGCCGTCCTCCTCCTCGCGTCCCCGTACGTATTACGTCTTTCGTGAACTGCGCATGCGTGAATATATATATTTATATATTCATATATATATTCACTCATGACATGTCAGTGACATCACTGATGATATCACTGATGACATCACTGATAACATCATCCACAGAACCACTCACACAACCACTCACATACCCACTCACTGGTCCGTAGAGCTACTCACACACCCACTCACTCCCTCACTCACTCACCCACATAGCCACTCACTTCCCATACACCTACTCACACATCCATTCACTCACCCATATAATCACTCACACATCCACTCACTCACCCACAGCTACTCACACACCCACTTAATCACCCATTCAACCACTCACACGTGTACTCACTTTCCAATACAACCACTCACACAACCAATCAGTTAACCAAACACCCACTCAGTCACCCATACAGCCACTTGCACCCACAGTCACTCACCCATACAGCCACTCACACAGCCACTTAGTCACTGATACAGCCACTCACATATCCAGTCAGACCCATACAGCCACTCATTCACCTGTACAGCCACTCACTGACCCATACAGCCACTCATACACCCGTTCACCCACCAATACAAATAGATACACACCCACTCACTCATTTATAGAGACACTCACACACCCACTCACTCACCAATGCAGCCAGTCACACAGCCACTCCCACACCCATACAGTTACTCATACACTCTTAATCACACACAGCCACTCACATAATATTTTAGAAATAGTATCACGCATTAGTAGTACACAAAGCATGGTAATTTAACTTTTGTAGTACCTTAGTATATATGTTTAACGCTCATAAAATGTTAGAAAACACTGTCAATCCCTGGATGATGTCATCAGTGATGTCATGTGAGATGTCATTAGTGATGTCATGCTTGATTTCTCTGACCATGTCATGAGTGATGTAAATGTGAGGTCATAAGCCGTGCATTGTGGGGGCATAAGTTATAGTTGGCTCCGGTAACTAACTGCTGAATTTCACTGGTGAAATCTGAGCCTAACTATAACATCTCTGTAACCTTTGTTTTTTTTCAATGAATTTCTAAGGTTTTTTCAATTTTATTTCCTAACTATGATGTCCCTTAAACCTTTGCTTTTTCCAGTGAATTTCTAGGGTTTTTTAAATGTTAAGATGCCCATCGCAATACACAGTGGGGGGGGGGGGGTTCAACACAGGGCCTGACATTGTACTGCCACCACCCAAGCCTGCTGTTCCTGCCCTCCCCTCCTTACCATCCATGGTCCAAGTCCATGCCCCTGCTCCCTCATTACAGCCCTGTACTGCCTGCCTGCCCTGAGCAGTTAGCTTGCTGCCCCATCCACCTCCTCCCTACACTCTGTTGTCTGATTCCATGCAACAGCCCCCTCCCTCCTGCCCTGCATGGTCTGATTTGCTACCTCTGCCCTCCATTTAGCTTGATGTCCAGGCCACTCCTCCTACCCTCTGTTGCTTAATTCTATGCCCCATAATTGCCCTCCTGATTAGCCTCTGTGCTTAGCTTGCTGCCCCTACTGTCCTTCCCCCTGCCCTCCGTTGTCTGTGTGCATGCCCCTTCTCCTTCCTTTTTGTCCACCACGTTCCATGGACCTGCCACTGCCCCTCCTATGTACTTTGAGTGTTCTTTTGAGCTGCCACTGCCCCTCCCACCTGGCTGGCATGGTCAGATGGCTGCCCCATGTCCCTGCCACCTCCACCCTGCCTGTTTGAGTTCCATTCCCTTATTCCCTCCCTCCTGTCCTCCATGGCCCATTTTGCTGCAACTCCCTTCTGCTCTCCATGCTCTGTTGTGCTGCAACTGCTCCTCCTGCCTGCCTTGTGTGGTGTGTTGTCAAGACCCTTCCTCTGCCCTCTCTTGTGTGTGTCCAGCCCCTACCCCTCCCGTCTGTCCTTCATGGTCCTTTGTGAATGCCCCTGCCCCCTCCCTCTTGCTGTTGTGCTGCAACTAACCCTCCATCTTGCCCCGCATGGTCTTCTGTGCTGTCACAGCCCCTCCCACCTGCCCTGTGTGGCCAGCTTGCTGCCCCTGACCCCGTCCCACCTTCCCTCCGTTGTCTGTGTGTATGCCTTTATAGTCTCACTGTTGCCCTTTGTGATTTGTTGTGCTTCCAATGCCCATCCCGCCTGCCCTCCTTTGTCAGCTTGCTGCTCCTGCCTTGCCCCCTGCCTTGCCCCCTGCTTTCCGTTTTCCATGTGCAGACCTCTACCCCCTACCTACTGCCTTGTCTGATCCGTTGTCATGCCCCTGCCCCCTCCTTCCTGCCCTTCACGGTCCGTTATGCTGCAACTGTCCCTCCTGTCTGCCCGGTATGGTCAGCGTGCTGCCCTTGCCTCTTTCCCCTCTGCTCTCTGTTGTCCATGTGCATGGCCCTGTCCTCTCCCTACTGCTTTCTATGTTCAGTTGTGCTGCATTGCCATCCCTCTTGCCCTGTGTGGTGTAGTGTGCTGCTGCAACCCCTGATGCCTGCCCTGTAATGTCAGTTTGTTGCCCCTGCCATCTCTCTCCTGCCCTCTGTTATATGAGTCCGTGTCCCTACCCCATTCCTCCAGCCCTCCGTGATCCAATGTACCATACTTGCCAACATTTAGAACTTGGTAAGAGGGAGATTTTGAAAAGAAATCGTGGGGAATTGATTTTCCCCATTGACTTACATTGAAAAAAGAGGAGATTTTAAGCAGGAGACATATTATATAAAGCCTTTTGGGCTTAAATACATCAGAAGTCTCTTGCTTGAATCGGGTCTGGTTTGGTTGTACTGCCACTGCCTCTTCTTTCTGCCCTCAATGGCCTGTTATATTGCTGCAGCCTTTTGCCTGTCCTGCATGTTTGGTTTGTTGCCCCTGCCATCCATTTGTCTGTTGTGCTTCCGCTGCCACTGACCCTCCCTCTTACCCAGTATGGTCAACTATTTGCCTCTGCACCCTTCTCCCTGCCCTCAATTTTTCGAGTCCATGCTCCTGACCTCTGCCTTCTAACAGTATTCTAATAAACAACTAGATTGCTAACATTCTATATTAATTACAAAACTGTGGCACGCCTGACGTCATCTTGATGTAATCAAAACTGTAGTACCTAAAGCCTTTTCTTTTGAAATTATAAAAGTGAGAGGGACTTATTCCCATAGAAATTATGGTTAGTGCTCTAAAAAACTAAAATGAGAGCATATTTTCAGAGTTCTCAAATAGCTACAAAGCATTTTTAAATTATTTGCATCTTTATGTTTTTTTATCCAATTGATCACTTGATTATATGTTACACTTATGTGAGAGGATGTGTCGTCACGGCCAGAGCTGCAGACTTTGCAACTGGGGAACCAGGTTTGAGTTTTGGCGTCAGCTCGACATCCTCTGATTCTGGGCAAATCACTTAATTTCCCCGTGCCTAAAACCAAAATGAATGTGTCCTTGTGTAATGTAACTGATGCTCATGTAAAGCACACCAGTACCTTCAGGTCAAGTCTGCGCTATAAAAACTTCCGTCATTCGGCCTCATTTGGGTGATATTTGTGCTACATTTTTTTATTTTTTATCCTGGTAGCCATATTAGGAGACTTATTTGTTATGAAGCTCCCTAATTTCCTCATTTACTGCAGTATCCTCAGTAGAAAATGCTTTTGGTTTTCCACTTCGATTCCATGTGCCACACTTTTGGCATATATTTAGAATGTTAGCACTTTAGTTGCTCATTAGAACACTGTAGTAAAGCTGCTGATCACCAGTGAGTTAACTGGCAGACTGCTGCTGGTGTTGAAAGTGCATGTTTCAGTCAGCATGTCAGAATGTTTTAATGAAACAGAAGGGCAAGATATTTGAGACTTCACTTAAAATGTGTCCTAATTTTTCTTTCTACAGCACTAACCATGATTTCTATGACAAAATGAACCCCCTCATGTTGTTCCTTTCTAAAATAAATGTTTTAGGTTTTACCAATTTGATTCAATCAAGAAGGCTTCAGGTGTGCCACCCTTGTGTCATAAGTAAGATTGCTAGCACTCTAGTTGTTCTTTAGAACACTCTGGGAGGCTGCAGTGGAACACAAGGGAATCAATTGACAGACTGCTCCTGTTGAAGTACATGTTTTACTGAGAATGCTGGACTTCATTCTCATATGGCTGAGAAAGATAGTGTGAATTTACAGAAAATATGCACTCATTTTAGCTTCTGGAGCACCTTCCATAACCTCTATGGGAAAATCATGAGAAAACAGTGTTCAATCAAACATGATTCATGAAATCCCAGCAGAAGGGTTTTCCGCAGGGTAAAATCACCTTAGAACTCACCACAAATTCCTACAATTAATATGGTACTATCAGCAAATGATTTATATTGTAACTTAAATCTGTTATTACCATTTATACGTTGTCCTTTTTGTGACCTCGAAACCTGCCATTCACTACAATGCATTTCAAAGGGTGCTATCATGTATATTGGTCCCAAGATGACTGCCAGCATTTCCTGGTTGAAATGCTGACAGCCAATCAGATCTCATCATGAGATCTGTGCTGAGGCTCCTCCCAGATATATACATTTCTTTTTCCTTTAATATCTTATAACATTGAGCAGCACACATAAAAGTTACAAAAGGAAATGTAAAGATTGTTTATGTGCTGGGAGGGACACCTTCCTGCACATAACCAATCTTCCCCTGCAACACAGACACCCTTGCACTATGGTGTAAGGGTGCTTGCGTTGGCTCTATGCAGCTAAATTTAGCCCCAGCACAGGGGAAAACGCAGGGCTGCACCATATTCTTGTAAATATGGTGCAGCCCTGCGTTTCTGAAGTGGCAGAGTGTGGCATTAGCCTTCTTGGCTTAACCACACACTTCACCACTTAACTTGTAAAAATGCCTCAACATCTCCTGATCTTTGTACCCCCAGTCCATCATTCATGTGTGTAGGCATCCCTCCAGTATTACTGGAATGAACTCCTACCAATTGTGGAATGTTCTCTACATCTTTCTTTGCTAATTCATGAATGGTAGTAACATCAGGAATGTCTGAAATTTTAAACATGGAAGGTTTAGATCGTACTGGGACCTTGGTGATAGATTCTGTAGGTTTCATTTGATAGTATTTATGGAGCTTCAGTTTTCTAATGTATTTATATAATTCGATTCTTCAATCCGGAAAGTCGGGATGTGCTGCTAGGCAGAATGTTAGGCCCAAGTTAAGTAATCTTTCCTGGTTATGATTCAGTGTAGTTGATGATATATTCACTACAAGAGGCTTTTTATCAAGCAATTCATTCATCTACATTAGAGCTATTTGCCTCCTCTGTTCTTTTCTCGTCCCCTTCCTTTGCCCCTCCTCGTCCTACAGTTTATTTTCTGTAGTTTTGCTGTGGTCTGTCTCTTCCACCTTGTTGTGTAGTCATTCTCAGAAATCGCAATTCCTGGTGAAAATCCACCTTTTTTGTGGGTGCTTCATCCGCACTAGAGCCCGCATCAGAACTAACTTCACTCTCGCTCTGAGCATTTTTTGATTACATATCCAATTTCTCTTTGGCCCTCAGGCTATCAAATTTCTTTGAAAAAGTGTAGACGTGGCCATATTAATAATCTAACCTATCCCTTGTGAACTTCCTTGATTTGCGTTCCATAATTTCTTCATCATACTCTTGCAATGATTTCTCCATTTTCGCTATTTGATCTTTTGTTGTCACATCGTCTTTATGTTTTTTCAGTTCTTTTGCAATCATTTCAACCTTCATTGTTTATAATTCCACTTTCCTTTTGGCGTGTTTGGTCAGTGCTCTCATTAATCTCACTGAACAATCTTCTGTATTTTCACACTATTCATTTATTAAAATCCTCAACCATGTCTTTATATGTTGGCAATAACATTATCCTTAGCCCTCTTGGTATCTCTTTGCACTCCAAGTACTTGGTAAGAGAAGTCATCTCCCACCATTTTTAGCTTTTTTCTTCTAGTTTTTTCCAAATACTTCGCTAGCTGAGTTGGTGCTTTATTCACAGTATTGGAGGAGCTTTTATTTCCCATAATACCAGGATTCTCATTGAATGTACGTTCAGCGGCTAATTTCCATTTTGCCTGTCTGTCCACCATTATGCCAGAGTTTTTAATGTTCTCTCCTTCCCTCTTCCTCTCTCGTTGTACGTAATGCTCCTAGTGTTTATTAAAATCCGATCCACTTCAAAATATATTTACAGCATATATCCACCGCATTCAATATTATCTCTTCCCTTTGTGTTGGCACCAATTGCTTATTTTTACATGTGAAGTTAAATCAATTAAACATCATAGGCTGTTCACATTCAGACATTCTCTATCATAAACAAATTCTGGTCACCTTGGGTTGTGCATTACTGTGCTTCCTTTATCTCCATCTGCACACGCGCATTCTCCCAGCACAGTCAGTAGCCTAGTTAGGCGGGGGACTGCATTTGTATAATTCTTCCAGATCCAATCACCCCAGGGAGATTACAAGCCGACTCGGTAGGTCGATGGTAACCACCCCCGCAGCGTCCAGTACATGCGTTAGTTACCCCCTTAATTCTGTATGGCCCAGTGTCTCTCAGTGGATACTTTGTCCTGATTCTGATTCAAGTAGAGGGCAAAGGCATTTCTCAAAGCTTCTCCAACAGTCACCTTCGCACTGCCGTACACCTCGCGCCCCAGTGGTTCGCCGTTTCGCACTCAGGGATTTGCACGTTACATGTATCCTGTCACGGGTGTTGTGTCGCAGCTGTGATGTAAACAGCGGCGACAGTGAGGGCGCCCCCATGTATGCATCCCCAAGAGGGGAATCTCCCGATGAACCCCTATCATGACCGGGCTGTATGGTATGGTCCCGGTCACGTGATGGTATAGTAATAAAAACGCCTACCGCGGATGCGACGTCACGAGACGCGCGTACACAGTAGCAGTAGCAAGCATATATACTGGCTCCGTGTATTTATTGTAATAGGCCCTGTTGCAGACATTCAGAGTGCCAGCTCACATGTGCAGGGGTCACTGTGCACAACACAACACTGGCGACGAGGGCGGGCGTGTTCCCGACGCGAGTGGAGTCTGCGGAGCGAGAAGGTCAGGAGTATCGCTGTTGCTGGGGGTGAGAGCTGTGCTCCATGCGCTGTGGGGGATTGTGATTCACCGAGTCCCCGCAGGCGCTGACGGTGCGCTCCAGGCCCACGCGGCTGGGAGAGTCGCGCGCATGCGCATTGACCCGCACTGAAAGGAAAGGAATTTGACTGCCGCGCTACCGCGCTCCCACACGCGGTGTTAACCCTGTGGCCCCTGGATGCCTGAGAGTGCTGCCGGGAGGCAGCCAGCCACCAACTGACATTGGCAGCAGTAGTATCACCCCCCTATGAGTTCAGCCATTTCCAGTCAGCCTACTAGTGCTGTGGGGGTGTGATTGGCCTGCACACCGTGACAGCAGTTGGGCCAGCAGCAGGATTCTAGGCTTCATCTACACCTTATCCAGGGAAGGAACACATTGTGAGGTGCAGCGTCACGTCAACGCAGCGGGCTGCCCTAGGGAAGGCTCATCATGTCTACCATCCCCCCAATTGAGCCATTTGTAGTGGAGGGGTCTCCCTCTGCCCAGGTGTCCCGATGGAAAGAATGGGTAGAACGCCTCATCATATTCTTTGAGGCCACGAAAGTACACAAAGACCAGAAGAAGGCCATGTTACTCCACCTAGGAGGGAAGGACATTCACCGCATCACGAAGACTCTTGTAGAGGCGACGCCCAAGACTCACATGACCCTCATCAACGCGCTCACGGGCCATTTTGAACCAATGGCCAACCAGGACTACGAGCGCTTCATCTTTCGTCAAGCTAGGCAGCTACCGGAAGAATCACTCGACACATTCCACGGCAGACTCAAGCTTCTGGCATCCACGTGTGGATTTAGAGATGAGACGGAAGAGATTAGAGGGCAAATTATCCAAGGGTGTGCCTCTGCGAAGCTTCGCGAAAGAATATTGGAAGAGTCGGGCAAGCCATTAGCGGACATTTTAACCCTGGGACGCACGAAAGAGCTGTCCAAGGCCAGGGCAGCGCACATGGAGGCGGCACTGCAGTTACCCGTCAAAGCGGACCCGGTAAATGTGGTCACGACGAAGCCAGCAGACCGTCGCAACAAAAAACTGTTCACCAGTGGCCCACAAGGGGGTCAACGATACTGCGGTACTGTGGTGGTCCACCTCACAATGCAGCTAATTGTCCAGCGAAGGGCAAGAAATGCACAGGTTGTGGCCGATTCAACCATTTTGAAAAGGTATGTTGCTCCAAGCAATACCGAAAGCCCAACCAAGCAGTTAATACGGTACCCGAAGGAGGTGATGAGTCGAGTGACATGGACGACGATGAAGAGGAAGAAAAGGCGGTTCACAAGGTGCACATGATTGGAGCTGCGTCGAGCAGGAGCAGACGTCTGCCCCAATGACGCATTCAGGTGGGAGCACATGAGGTCACGGCCGTCGTGGACACCGGAGCCACCATTAACATAATGGCAGCCGCTCTCTACAGAGCCATGCACCCGGCACCCACTCTACTGCCCACCAAAATCACGGTCTTCGCGTATGGACAAGACCAGCCGCTGGACATGAAAGGAAAATTTAAGACTACCGTCACCCATGAAGACAAATCAGTCAGCACCATGGTGTACGTCACCAAGGATGGACAAGGCATGCTCCTGGGATGCTGAGCAGCTGAAGACCTGGGCATCGTATCATTTGCATTCGGAATCCACCTGGAGTCAATCCAGCACATACTCACAGAGTTTGCATCGGTCTTTGAAGGCATTGGAAAGTACAGAGGGAAGGAAATCCACCTTCATATTGACAACACAGTACAACCCGTGGCTCTGCGACACCGGCGTGTGGCTTTTCATCTACGCCCGTTGGTGGAGCAGGAGCTGCTCAAGCTGGAGCAGGCGGGCATCATTGAGAAGGTGTCTGGTCCCACACCCTGGGTTTCCCCAATTGTCGTTGCCCGGAAACCAAAGCAACCCGGAGCCGTCAGGATATGTGTCGACATGAGATTGCCCAATGCAGCCATAAAAAGGGAGCGACACATCACCCCGACGATTGATGACTTGATCGGAGAGATGACAGGGGCGTGTTGGTTCTCGAAACTCGACCTACGGTCAGGATACCACCAACTAGTCCTTGAACAGGCGTCCAGGAATATTACGACATTCTCCACTCATGTAGGACTTCGCAGGTACACTCGGTTGAGCTTTGGAATATCCAGCGCCGCCGAGGTGTTCCAGAATGTCATCCACGAACTGATCATGGACATCCCTGGAGTCATCAACGTGAGTGAGGACATCATGGTTCATGCCAAGGCCATCCGGGAGCACCACTCCCGCCTGGGGCAGGTTCTCCAGAGAATAAAAGATGCTGGACTAACACTGCACCGAGAAAAATGTGAATTTCTCAAGACCAAGCTGCAGTTCTTTGGGTACACCTTCTCGGCTGAGGGGGTGAATCCTGACCCCGACAAGGTCAAAGACATTAAAAATGCACCGGCCCCCATCAACGTCACGGAAGTCCGCAGCTTTCTGGGCATGGTGAATTACTGCGGGCGTTTCATCAGAGACCTCACGACCCTCACCCAGCCCCTGAGGGAGCTCACCAAGGACTCAGTCCTGTGGGTGTGGGAAGAACCACAAGCCAAGGCCTTCCAGGACATTAAAGATGCTCTGTCGGCTGCCACTACTCTAGCGTTCTTTGACCCACAAAAGCTCACGATGGTTGCAGTGGACGCAGGCCCAAAGGGTCTGGGCGCAGTGCTAATGCAACGCCGCACGGCGGAAGAAGACTGGGCCCCGGTGGCGTTCGCCAGCCGCTCGCTCACGGACACCGAGCAGCGGTACTCCCAGATTGAAAAGGAGGCTATTGCAATCCACTGGGGGTGTCGCCATTTTCATCTGTACGTCTACGGTAAGCCGTTTGTGGTGACCACGGACCACAAGCCTCTTCTGCCCCTGTTCTCCGGCACCTCTTCAAAGCCCCCGCCGAGGATAGAAAAATGGATGCTGCAATTGCAGAACTACAATTGTCGCATTGAATATCAGCCAGGGAGCCGTAATCCTGCGGATTATCTATCCAGACACCCCAGAAGTGCTAGGGCCCAAGAGGAGGAAGATGCCGCCGACACAGAGGAGTATGTCAGATGCGTCTCGGAACGGTCATGTCCCATTCCCCTCTCGATGGGTGACCTGAAGAGTGAAACTGACAAGGATGAGTGCCTGCAAAGAATTAAGAAGGCGATGGAGCACGGCAACTGGCATAAAGCCCGAGACGAATGGAAGATACTCACCGCGGAGGCCTGGAGAATACTGGAGAGCTTATATCATGTTCGGGAAGAGCTGGCGGAAGACACCACAGGCTGTCTCATGCGAGGACACCGGCTGGTAATTCTTTCCTCATTGACTGAAAGGGTCATTCAACTGGCACACAGTGGACATCAAGGAATGGTTAAAACCAAGTCGAGACTACGGACCAAAGTGTGGTTTCCCTTAATGGATGAGCTTGTGGAGGCCGCCGTCCGGGGGTGCCAGTGGTGTCAGGTAACCGGAGGAAGCCCCAAACCTGCTCCTGTGGTCACAGAGCCAAGGCCCGCTGGTCCATGGCTGAGCGTCAGTCTCGATTTCGGGAGCCTGCCGGACGGAAGACACACCTTCGTGGCTATCGACGAGTACTCCAAGTATCCAGAAATTGAGATCGTGAATACACTAAGTGCTGCTGAGATAATCCCGAAGCTGGAGAAGGTGATGGCGACGCATGGCATTGTTAAAGAACTCAAAACTGACAATGGGCTGCCTTTTCAAAGTCAGGAGGTAGCTACCTACCTCGCCTCGCTGGGCATCAAACATCAGCGGATTATCGCTCGCTGGCCACAAGCCAACGGGGAGGTGGAGAGGTTTATGCGTACCTTAAACAAGGTCATCCGCATCGCACATGAACGCCACCAGCCCCTGGAACTGGCTCTGTTTACGTTCCTGAGAAATTACCGACAAACCCCTCACACCACGACAGGACTGGCTCCCGGACATCTGTCAATGGCCCGAGTGGTCAAGGACTCGATTCCACATCATCCCAGATGGTGCCCCGAAAACCCTGATGATCGCAAGATAGATGACCAGAGGCGTAGGGCGCATGAGCAAGTCAGTCAGCGCCGCGGGGCTCAACAAGTGCAGCTGCAAAGAGGAGACAAGGTGCTGCTCAAGAACCGCATGACCAAAAGCAAATTCCATCTTCCCTATGAAAGGCGCCCCTGGACTGTCATCAGAGTACGAGGCACAAGAGTCATTGCTCGGAGGGGTGGAGAAGTTGTAACGAGGAACATTTCCCACTTCAAGAAGTGTCCTTTTGCGGAGGCCAGTGCGTCAAACCAGGGTGCGGAGAGCCAGCCCCAGATCCCTGTTGACGACCCGGTTCTCCATAGAAATGTGGAGGAAGCGGAGGGTGCGTCATCACCAACACCTGGAAGCAATCCCCGTTTGTCAATAGACACTGACACCGTGGTGGCAGGGCATGAAGAAATGCCAGAGAGCTCCGAAGAATCCTTGCCCCCAACATCGAGCGAGGAGACTGGAGACGAGTCCAGTGGGCGGGGAAGTTCCCAGTATCAACTCCGACGAAACCCTGAGCCGAACCGGAAGCTGAGAGACTATTTTATGTAAGATTGTTCCTTTTATATTATTGATTTTGGTTCTTTTATTGTCGGGGTTATGCCACTGGGGATGAAGAGTTGCGGCAAAGTTTCATGGACTACTGTTGGACTACGTTTTCTGTTTTTGGGAGGAATGTTGTGTCGCAGCTGTGATGTAAACAGCGGCGACAGTGAGGGCGCCCCCAAGTATGCATCCCCAAGAGGGGAATCTCCCGATGAACCCCTATCGTGACCGGGCTGTATGGTATGGTCCCGGTCACGTGATGGCATAGTAATAAAAACGCTTACCGCGGATGCGACGTCACGAGACGCGCGTACGCGGTAGCAGTAGCAAGCATATATACTGGCTCCGTGTATTTATTGTAATAGGCCCTGTTGCAGACATTCAGAGTGCCAGCTCACATGTGCAGAGGTCGCTGTGCACAACACAACTACGGGGTCCTCCTCCCAGACCGCCAACACAACGACTCAGCACAGAATCGTCCGCAGTGAGGTATTTTGTGCAAATTCCAGTTTATTCACGTGAATACCAATTTAAAAATAAGATTTAGCTGCAAAACAAACAAAAATATGCGAATGATGCATTTTGGCTAATGCCTTCAACTGGGTCTCATAGAACGCTAGAGGTGGACTGCATTTTATCATTAGTCCCTTCTCAACCTTGTTGACCCTTTCACACTAGAGCGGCAATTCAAAAACATCTTGTTGGCAATTTATGTCCTCCATATTCTCCTGTTGTTAATTTGGTTTGGAATATGCATATTATCTTTCAATACCCTGAATTCAATTCCCATCAGTCACAATTTACAATGTATATAAAGTATTTTAAATTATGAGTAATTACATGACATTTAAAATACATTCTATTGAAAAATGTCTCAAAAAAACTTTTCTTTCTACAATAAATAAGAATTTCAACCCCATAATATTTTTAACGACCAGAAATGGATTTCACGTTGTAAAGTGTATTGTGCTTTTTAAGGTGCATGATCTACAATATAAACGACATACTCTTGAATACAATTACCCCTTGCATCATGATCTCTAAGTGCATAACATGTCACTACAAATCACATTTCAATGCAACGTATTTCTCTTAAGATGCAATTCTACACTTAAGGCAATTCTCACATGAGGTGCATCATGCTTTTTAGGTACCTAATGAATAATCCTGAAATGACTTAATGTAGTGCAATTTTGTACCTAAGGTATTCTTATCGTTTCGTCACATAAAGTGCACAGTGCTTGTAAAGTGCATATATACAATAATTATCCAGAAAGGGAGAGTGCTGGAAAACCTGCCATCCGGCCGCCACCTCATGTGCACGGAGATCCTCAGAGGGCTATAACTTTGTCACATTCTTACAGTGCCAGTAGTAGAAAAAACATACTGAACCGATGAGCATTTATTGCTGTATGTCTTACACGTATATACTAAACACACTGAACCGATGATCATTTGTCTCTTTATGTCTTACAAGTATATATAATCTCCAGAGAGCTCATACCATGGCTTTTCCCTTACACAGCTTGGAACTGGGCTCCACTGTGTATTATTGCATCTCTGATACAATAAATGATTGTAAAACTCCACTGAAAAATAAAACAAACAAATACAAACAAAATCTGACTTGTGATGTTGAGTAACTGAGGTGAGATCTGACTGGAAACTGGAATTGTTGTCTTTCGGTGCAGATTTACCATTGTCTCTTTTGCTCTTGTTGATTCTGCTTGGATGGAGGAGTTGTGGACCACGCATACAGCAGTAGACATCACAGGGATTAACAGTATTCTGAAAAAGTATATAGCAGGAGGATAGCAGCACAGACTAGGGTAATTTCCTCTTTTAAGGTAGGCATTGCACTATGATTTCGATGTTGAGGCCATCAGAAGCAATGTACACCAGCAATGGAATATCCTTGTGTAAGAGACTGATGCTTCAGGATGTTCAGGAAGTAGCCATCTTAGATGAGGTGATTCCCCCTTTTCAGCAGCCCTGCCCTGTAAATACCCTTTCAGTAGCCATCATCGTACACAACTGCAGCCCCAAGGTGCCTTCCAGCTCCTGGGCAAAAAAGCCATCAGCAACATGTACACCACCCATCATACCTACTTCTTTACTAGCGCCACCACCACCATCACTGGGGTCAGAAATGACTCTTTCAGCAAATGCCCTTGTGTAGTGTCAGACAGGGAAACCCCTCATGTAAGTTGGATGTTAGGTCATGACATTAATGCGTTAATTATTTTACAACATGCTATGCCTGAGAGAAACTACTTCAACACTTGTCGCCAATATAAAATCTAATATGAAACAATATAATCATCTACGAAATGCCATTGGCTAGTACCAAAACGTGATGGATCCATATCAAGCCAAAGGCAGGGAGCTTGCCCAATCAAGCCAATGGCTGAAGAAGGTTGATTCAAACCCTCTCTCTGTTGTATACTGAGCTGAAATGACAGCTGGTAGATGGGTAATGCTGTCTGTAGAGAGATCTAAAAAGGAGTTTGCCATGTTAATCTTTAGTTGAAATTGCATCTAAGATTTTTGGTCATGAGAGGAAACAAGCTTACTAGAAATTTGTATGGCACATGATTTCAATTTTTGGGCATGTAAAAATTATGTGAGCAACCGGTACATGACTTTAGTGCTAATGCTGGTGATGTAATTACTCTGAATTAAAAAATTAATCCTCACCTTACCCGACTGGTTAACAGAGAGCGAAGGGGCCTGGCAAGCCAGCTACATATTCCTTTTCTTTATTTAACCAAATGTAGGCAACAGACCTGATAGGCTAAGGCAATACAAAAGTCAGCGCTTGAAAACAGCTTTTTGTGAAGCTGTCCTTGGGTCATCTAAGATAAGAACAGTCAAAATAAATTTCAAGTAATTCATTTTATTAATTAAAGAACAAGGAATGGATTATTTGAAGAGACTAACCAAGGCCGATGATGCAAGTGCGCTGCCTATTCTGCAAGGGCACTGCCGCACCTGCGCCCCTATCGCATTTTCCCTCCATCTCCTTAACAAGCATTGGCATAGCCAATAGGCCTTGCCTTTGGGATCTTGTAAGTATTTAGCCATGCGGCACATTATCCTGGGTACTACAACATCTACTGATACTTCACGTGCCACTGGTGAACAGGGGAGCCTGAGCCACCAATCAAGCCAGGAGACGCTTGTACGGGCCACAAGAGAGTGAACAAGCTGTGATGGTCAGGTACTACACCACAGAACACACATAAGCAATATGAAAGCTTGCAGTTATGCTAATGAAAAAGGTGTAAATGTACGCTGGACTCACTCCCAAGGTATCTGAGGGGATATTAACCTAAAAGAGTATATTATTATGTTTCTTTATTCTGCCAGATATCTGACCATTGAAGCACAAAATATACACAATCACCATTTTCACAAATTTATAAATGCAATATAGATTAAAAAAATTCATTAGGTGCCAGCTAAAAGTCAGTCTAAATAAGCCTACTAATACACAAATAAAACAATAATAAAAATACTAAAATTTAAAGCACAATATCAAGCTTCATAGTTACATTTCATGATATAAACTGCTAGATATCCTACTATGTTTTTATTAATAAGATACATATGTTCTCCTTTTTTTGCAGCAGCAATAATTAAACTCAATACAGAAAAAAAAATTCTGGGAGGCTAAGGTTTGGAGATATTCCAACCCTTCTATATATGAGATAAAGTGCTTGTGCAAAAGAATTGGACGTAAAAAGCGAGCTCTTAGAGAACTATACAAAGTACAAAAAAACATAAAGTGCACAGCAGATTGAGAGGATTTAGCTTCACGTGGACAACAGGGTAGCAAACCAAAAGCCTTCTTGGGGGAATGCACATGGCAATGAATCATATTTAATCTAAACCTAGTCAAATAAAATCTGTGCTCATGTTTAGTAAACCAAATTAAATAAGGTTCCAAACCTGAGTTACTTCAAATTTGCATATATCTAATAACTGATCAAGAGACTTCTCGATTCTAATTTCCTCTCTGTATGATTCAAATTTTTTCTTTATTGTCTTTGTTTGACGACCAATACCCTCTGGGGAATCAAAAGAGAGCTCAAACCCTGGTCATAAAAGGTATTTTTAACATATACTATCCACGGGATGGCTGACCATTTGTCCAGTTTTAAAGAGTTTTCCAGGACCATCCTTGAAAAGCCTGGCTTGGGGGTACTCCAAACCTTCGACCATAATAATAAGGGGGCCATTCCTACGCGATCGTCTAAAAAACCCATGCCCTTTTCCATATGTGTAATAAAACTTGAAGAATATATCGATTATATTTTCTACCAAGACATGGGTCACATTCATAAGGAGTTATAAACTCCCAAAAGTGGAAACACTAACACTGCCTGTGGAGAATGGGTACTCACCCTATCCCCAGTCTCAAAACATCCATAGCCCTGCAACACCAGCTCCCAGTACGTGAAGCGTATCAAGGCATCCTTCAACACAGTGATCTCCTGGAAAAATGAGGCGAAAAGCAGCTGCAGCCTGGGAGCCATGTTTGAAGCAAAGATGAGGCACGGATTACTGTCATGATAACAGTGCAATAGTGACTAAAGTGAAGCCAAAACGGATATCAGATACCACAGTATCAGCCCCAGTCAAAAACAGACACAGGGTTTTAAAATCTGGACCTCAATGAATGTTTGAATGAGCTCTCTCTCTCTGGAATTGAATTATCTAGCTATGCAGTCTTGCACTGATCTGGCTTTTTATTTTTAACTTTTACGTTTTTCAAAATATTGCTAATAATACTCTGCCGTATCTCAACCTCAGAACTTATAATTACCTATGGCAGTAGACGACAGAAGCTTGCTTTTAATTTGCATGCATTCAAGCAGGCTTTGTTGCACCCAAAAAGTTGTCAACCGAAATTGGCAGTTTTGTAATTACTTGTTTCATTATTATTTTCATGGCGTGTGTGTTTGCTGTTGGAAGGAACTACATCGTTTGAAACACATTTTTATTTCTGCTTTACCGAAAAGAAATGCAACTTACTACTTTATCTTCTGCTCTGCGCACAGTGAATGTGATACGTCTGTGCTACTCAGGACATTCGGCAGTAATCTTTTGCGATTGGCTACTGAATACACCAGAAATGCAATTACAAATGCCCGTTTTGCTTGTGTGACAATAAGTAAAATACAATTGAAGTCATCAGGTAGCAGATGCAATTCTGCAAGAAGAACACAGGGGATATTTATTCTTCTAATTTAATAGTCATACGTGAGGGTTCTTACATATGCTAAATAGACCAGTCAAGTGTAACACCTTCAGCATGGCTTAGGTCGAGCCTGGGCAGCGCATGCGCTGCTCTTGGCATGCTGTATTCGAGTATGGACTTGAAGCTCCACCCACTCTCCGCACATACTTTTCATTGGCTTGTGTCATTGTCCTTTGTAAATGCTGCCTCCTGATTCGTTACAAGGCTTGTTAGTCCCTCCTTAGTACCGCCTTGTCTTCATTTGTAACCTCCCATGAGGCCTGGCCTTTTACTTCTGTTGTTACACGGTATGCCTGTAAGCACTATTTTCTTTAATGAGTTTCTCCTACTGCAGGCATGACATGCTTTCCTGCAACATTCAGCGCGCCATGTGCGCTTTCACTTTCCAAGCGGCCACAATGGCAGCCGCTTCTTTGAAGTGAAATAGGTCTCTCATTTACAAGAGTTTATATACAGTAGATCGTGTGCCTTCTCTGTTGTCCTCATATTATTAATTCTAAAGGCTTATTGGCAAACATCAAACATGGGTTGTTTAAAATACACAAAAGCGATCGTTACAACTAAAACCTTGACAACTGCGCAGGTTCTGAGAGTGTGCGAGAGGTCAATTACTTGTACATTACTTCAGTCCGGCTTTAAACCAGTTTCAATACGCTTCCTATTTGTACAGCAATTTTAGAGATTCTTTCCCACTCCCCTAGTGAGATTTCCCTACCGAGGTCTGTCTCTCATCGTCTCAGTCCTAGAGTAACCTGGAGAGCAAGCATATAATGTGCTTATCCTTTTACAAGCAGTGAAGGCTGAGGAATGCACCCAGGCCTCCTTTATTGCCACCTTGACTCTTCCTTATTAGCCCTGTCAGTGCCCACATTCAGCAATCAGAAGTTTAGGCTCATGTTTCAGGGACATTTCTGCGGCTGAAAACAGAGAGCAAATTTAGCTGCCCTGCGCAATAAACACCGGGCACAAAAATGGGCCATCATCCTATTGTGTGACAGTATGGGATGGGCATTTAATTAATAACATGCATAGAAATGGCTCCTGTGAAACATCCCTGGAAAGGGCTACAGCAATAAAACCTGGTAGAGGGATTCATCAGTGGCCAGACTGCACGTGCATTTATTTATTTTATTGTGGATCAAAAAAGCAAAACACGTTGACATGCCGAACACGTTGTTGAGAACCCAGTAGGGCATAAATATTCCAGAAAGCAAATTCCAGCCCACAGAGGTGATACTGATAGCTTGGGGGGGGCATTTTAAACCAGAAATACAGAGATACGGGGCAGAGCTCGCAACATGAGCAGAGAACACGCGCTGGAAACTGCCAAACACCAGATTTACAAGCTGGTTTTCAATTGCGCTTCCACTGCCTGTGAAGTGAGTGGACCCCAGGGGCTTTAGCCAGCGTCTCTCCACTAATCTCTGTTGGTTTTCAGCTATGTGGCATGTTGTTTTTTTATTTTTCTGTTGCTGACAAGCTAGGTTCCAGTGCGAAGTGCATGCGTTTTCTGTGAAGAAGCGGCACCCTCTTTCAATCGGCTGCTTTGTGATGTGGACTGAAGGAAAGAGTTGCATGTGGTGAGCACGGAGTGTGGTGAGAACATGGCAAAGGACACGCCGGCCAGGGAGACCCGGAAAGGGAAGTCTTCTTGTAATTCAAGTTGAGGTGAGGTCTGGTGCCGTGCTGAGTGCGAAGTGCTCGGCCTCGCACAGGGGCACGAGGATTGTTAAAGGGGCTCTGTACATTCTACAGTAGAGCTTTTGCAGTACTACTACAAAAAAATATTAATGGATTGCATGTCCCGTACCTAATGCGACTGGATGGGAAACATCCAAGGGGCACGAGAGGCACGAGAGGGAGGAGGCTTCGGACTCCAAGTGCACACTCAGAAGCAGGGCTAGTTTCAGTGACTCGTGCAGCAGCCGGCGCAGGAAACGTCGGAGGCGGAGGATGGATGCTAGATAGGTGTGGCTAAGAAAAGGCTAAACCTTGCTGAAAGGAGAGCCTTCCCAAGGAAACAGAAAAAGGAGTGCAATGAAACATAATGGAAATCAACAGAAGAGCAATAATACAAGCAATAGGGCCAATCGCCAGTGAAGGGAACCACCTGTAGCGGTCTAGTTTATTCACCCCCTGACCGCTAGCCCCTCCGGCCGGAAGCACTACTACACAATGTATCACTCTCTGGCCAGGCGTGGCCAGAGAGCTTAAATAAACGGGCCGGGGTCGCTCGGGACTTCCAGCCCATCACAGGTACCCTGGTGTGCGTGTCATTTCTTTAGCGGTGCGCAATAGTTGTCCCCCATGGTCTAGAGCATTGCTACTGTCCACCTACCTGTGGACGTCACAACACTGGCGACGAGGGTGGGATGGACCCGAGTTCCACCGCACCGACATCGGACCTGCCCGATTAATCCTGCCGACACGATGCCGGATCCGCGGAGGCGCTATCCCGCATGCTGGTGAGAGGAGCCGCTGAGCAACGCGACCGCCCGTGATGCCAGAAAACAGGGATTGCCAAGATCACCGGCCGGTGAACAAACGCACGCAAGTAATGCCCCAAGCGCCAGCCTGTAACGCCTGAATCATGCGTAGCGTACAAGCGGCAACACACTAATGCTCCCAGCGAGGCCCCGATCGAGCATAATCCAATATCCAGCAGACGCGCATGCCCAGCAGCTGCCGGTCACAACCTGCTTCAAAGTGAAAGGGGAGAAAGACGCCCTAGCAGTACACCATAAGCGCTGCAAGACACGCTCAATCAGGAAGCAGTGAGGCGACCGAACACGACCTGCCATACCAAAGAGCAACAAGCATTGGCAAAACGAAGAGAAAAAAAGAAGGAAAAAAACAACAAGCATTGGCAAAAACAAACGCTCAACTAAGCCAAAGAACAAGAACAAAACTTTGCAAAAATAAATAAATAAATAAATAATATCATCTAAACAGCAAAGAACGCTCAGCCATGACGGAGCAGGCTGCAGCCCTTGCAGCTGTACAACCAGGGCCCCCTGCAGCACCAACTATGCACTTACACTCCCAAGTCAATGCTCTCCCACCGTTTAGTGAGTTAATCGACCCTGCTACTGCCTCACCAAGGTGGAACGTGTGGATTGGCAGACTCAACAACTATTTTATAGCCACGAGGGAAACCGATGGTGCGGTTAAAAGGTCGCTATTATTACATTTCGCAGGAGACGAAATATACAAGCTGTTTGCCCACCTTCCAGACACCGGAGCCCCCACCGATTATGATGCCGCTGTCAGAGCGCTCAACGCTCATTTTGACCCACAACTCAATCCGGATTACGAACGTTCCAAGCTCCGACAAGCCCATCAGAGAGAGGGAGAATCCATGGACGCTTTTCATGCACGTCTACGAGAATTAGCCAGCACGTGTACCAAAGATGATCAAACCAAAGAAGTGAGAGCGCAGGCCATCCAGGGGTGCCGTAACAAAACTCTACGGACCCTGATTCTCCGGCAACCTCGTATCACTCTAGAGGATATACTCATCCTGGCACGCTCACACGGATTATCGGACGCCAGGTCAACGGCCATGGAAGCGGCACTCACCAACACAACAGAACAGACGGTGACAGTCAAGACAGAGCGAGTGGATGCAGCCCGAACATCAACTCGCGGCGGACGAGGACGATGGCCCAGCAGGAACTCGCGACGGTCACAGTGCGGATACTGTGGAAAAGAAGAACATCCTCCAGACGAGTGCCCCGCCAGGGGAAAAACGTGCGCAAAGTGCGGTATCCCCAATCACTTCGCAAGTGCATGCCGGGGAGGGCTACGAAACAGAGGGATTCCCGGCCGGAGGCTACCGTCCAACGCAGTAAGACACCTTTCACTGGAGGAGCCCGCAGCAGCAAGAGCGCCAGCAACCCCGACACGCCGGAAACAATGCCTCGAGGACTCTTCCACAGACGATGAAGAGGAGTGTTACCTCATATCCTTCGCAAGCGACCTCAAGCGAAGACGACGCCCTCAACCGACATGTGCCATTGAGATCGCAGGGTCACCAGTCACAGCACTCATTGACACAGGGGCATCTGTGAATGTCATGGGGTACCAACAATATAAAAGGCTGAAACCAAGACCAACACTTACGCCGTCCAAGGTCAAGATCCTCACGTATGGGAGCCAAACGCCGCTCCCACTAAAAGGAAAAATGTCCGTCCACGTAAAATCAGAAAACCACGAAATCACAACAACGTTTCACGTTGTCGACAGAGAAGCAGACATACTAGTGGGCAGTCACACTGCCGAAGACTTGGGCCTGGTGACGTTCGCGAATGCTGTAAAAACGTTACAAACTGAGGACATCCTTGAACTGTTCCCACAGCTCTTCAAGGGTCTAGGAAGCATAAAGAGACCAGCGGTGAAACTACACATCGACACAGCGGTGAAGCCGGTTGCGTTGCGGCATCGACGCATACCATTCCACCTACGGCCACTGGTAGAACAGGAACTACGAAAGCTTGAGCAGCAAGGAGTGATAGAGAAGGTAACGGGACCCACCCCTTGGGTCTCTCCCATGGTCATAGCTGAAAAGCCAAAACAGCCAGGTCAAATCAGAATTTGCATTGACATGCGAATGCCCAATCAGGCGATACGGAGAGAAAGACATCTGATGCCAACAGTCGACATCTTAGCCGACCTCAACGGTTCTCGGTGGTTTTCTAAACTGGACCTAAACGCTGGCTATCATCAGCTGAAACTAGAAGAAGAAAGTAGGTATATCGCCACTTTCTCGACACATCTGGGACTCCGGCGCTATAAGAGACTGAACTTCGGAATATCATCAGCCGCAGAAATATTTCAAAACGCTGTGAGGGAAGTTCTATCGGGGCTCCAAGGTGTCTTAAACGTCAGCGATGCCATTTTAATACACTCTGCGACAATAGAAGACCACCACCGTCAGCTGCAAGCCACTCTCCAACGACTCGCAGATCACGGAGTGACCCTCCACAAAGACAAATGTCAATTCTTCAAAAAGAACATCGAATTCTTCGGATTCGTATTCAGTCAAGAAGGCTTGAAAGTAGACCCTCGGAAATCACAGGCGATCCAACTCGCTCCAGCCCCCATGACCGCATCAGAAGTCAGAAGCTTTTTGGGCATGGCAACATACTGCGGACGCTTTATTCCTAACCTCGCCACAATCGCAGAGCCACTACGCAACCTCACAAAGAAAGATACGATCTGGTGATGGACTCAAATAGAAGAGGAAGCATTCTGCAAAGTGAAAACAGCGCTGTCGGACAGAACGAGCATGGCCTACTTCAACACAGAGCGACCAACTGAGCTAATCGTAGATGCCAGTCCTGTGGGGCTAGGAGCTTTATTGACACAAGAACCTGAGCCTGGAACATGGGTTCCGATAGCATTTGCAAGCAAAGCACTGACTGCAACCGAAACCCGATACTCCCAAATTGAACGGGAAGCACTTGCTATTAAGTGGGCATGTAACCACTTCCATCTATACATTAGTGGGCACCCATTCCGAGTGGTAACAGATCATCAACCACTGCTCCCACTATTCAAGGGAACTGCTCCCCATCCACCACCCAGAATTGAGAGATGGGCAATCCAACTTCAGCATTACCAGCTAGATCTAGTATACAGGCCAGGAGCGAAGAACCCTGCCGACTTTCTATCGCGTCACCCCGCAAGTCCTGCAGATGAACATTCTGACAAAGAGAAACAAACAGAAGACTTTGTGAACATGATTTCCCAATGGACATGTCCAAGAGCCCTCTCCTTAGAAGACATTGAAACGCACACGCGCAACGACGCAGTCCTCAAGAAAGTGATGGACGCTTTGCAGAAGGGATCCTGGGAAGGCTTCTTACACAATGTCCATGGGTGGAATGAGCCCGACCGGGCTCGGTTAGGGAAAGTTTGGAGAATTAGGGAAGAACTAAGTGCTGCCGCCAGTGGCGTAATCTTAAGAGGCTCACGCATTGTCATTCCACAAAGCCTCCAAGAACAGGCAACTACCCTAGCACATGAAGGACACCAGGGGACAGGACGAATGAAATCCAGGATGAGGGAAAAGGTGTGGTTCCCTGGTCTGGAAGAAGCCGTAGATGTCATGGTACGAAATTGCAGAGCCTGTCAGCTCACCGGAAACCCTGAGTCACCTGCTCCAGTAATAACCGAAGATCCAGCTCTATCACCCTGGACGTGGGTGAGCCTCGACTTCGGGAGTTTCCCGGACGGGCGAGTCACTGCCGTCCTGGTTGACAGCTATACGAAATACCCAGTTGTGGAAGTGTTGTCATCCACTGCATTCCATCATCTACAGCCCGTATTAGAGAAAACATTTGCGCTTTTTGGACTGCCCCACGTAATCAAGACGGATAACGGTCCTCCGTTCCAAGGAAGTGACTTCAGAGAATTTTTAACCCGGCTGGGAATAAAACATCACCGCATCACTCCACAATGGCCACAGGCCAACGGTGAAGCAGAACGCTTTATGCGGACCATAAACAAAATACTTCGCATAGCAGTGGCCGAACAAACAGATCCAGAAGCCACCCTTCAGACAATTCCTACGAGAGTATCGGAGTACACCTCACTGCACGATGCAGAGGTCCCCGTGGTCGCTGATGCTGGCTGGCCCCAGGCGTGATACTCTACCAGTGTCTGACAACTGGGAGCCTACCCCGTATGACCCCGCCAACACACAAGCTCGAAGATCAATAACCAACGAGAAAGCCAGTCAACTGAGGAAAGCACGAATGCGCGTGCTGGTGCCAGGATGCACTGTCCTTGTGAAGAACCGCCGGAGTGGGGGGAAGTTCCGCACTCCGTATGAACCCGAACCATGGACCGTCAGAATAGTGAGAGGAACAGCTATCACAGCCGAGCGAGATGGAGAGGTAATTACTCGGAACATCTCATGGTTCAAGAGAATCCCGGTGGTGAATATCGAAGAGCAGAGCTCCGGACACTTAGTGAGAGAAAGTGCCGTACAGGAAGAAACAAGTCCACGCTCCATCGACACCCCCGGTCAGAATCAACCAGTATCAACCCCGGAAGCTGACACGACCTCCAGCAATCCGGTTGGCAGCCGGGAAGTGATCAGTGCCAGAGAAGATAGGACTGTCCGCCAACGTAGGTACAACCTCAGGCCAAACCCTCGGCCGAACCAAAGACTTGCTGACTTCCTATGTTAATCCAATTTATTGTTTGTTTAAAGACTGAGTTGGGATGGGATGTAGTGGTCTAGTTTATTCACCCCCTGACCGCTAGCCCCTCCGGCCGGAAGCACTACTACACAATGTATCACTCTCTGGCCAGGCGTGGCCAGAGAGCTTAAATAAACGGGCCGGGGTCGCTCGGGACTTCCGGCCCATCACAGGTACCCTGGTGTGCGTGTCATTTCTTTAGCGGTGCGCAATAGTTGTCCCCCATGGTCTAGAGCATTGCTACTGTCCACCTACCTGTGGACGTCACGACACCACCCACCGACAAGTGGGGCAAATGTGAAAATAAGCCACAGAAAGGAAGGGATTTTCGAAAAGCACACAAAGGAACTAATGGGAAGCAAGGACGTGATCAAGGCCCATAGAGGAGATACAGCATGCCTCGCAAAGCAGCGCATGCGCTCTGCTAGGCTCGACCTAGCAAAAACTGGGATCAGTTCCAATCCCACTGCCATTGGACAGTGGTTAAAGCAGGTTCTCAGAATGTCAGTGAGCACCTGGCCAGTTCAAAGCCTTGCAGATTACACAGAATGGCACAAAGCAATTAAAGCACCGCGTGCAAACAATATAGACTGTATATGGGGTATAAATATGTAGAGTACCTGTTTACACAGTCTGTGCCAAGGTTACTAAAATAAAATAATATTCAACAGCAAGGACTGCAGCGAGTAGAGCAGGCCACAACTGTCTCTCATGCAGAAGAGAAACATACTAACCATTTAACTCTCTCCAAAAGTAAACACTAGCTCTGGCCTGATGTGTACACACCTTGGCCCCTTCTATGAAGTTAGAAACAACACATTTAAAGCGTAACAAACATGGAGAGCATAGTATAATGTCGCACAAGCAGGGGTAACAGTAAATGCAATGCAGTACAATCATCTCAGTACTGCAGGGCGGGCTCCGAAGGAGGAATGGCCAGTCAGCACTGTGTGGAGTGTGTTTGTGGAGGTTTATAGCCACAATCCTGATTTAGTACTCCAGCAAGATCAATACGAAGCTGTATATCAGTCATGTTTTGTTGCACCTCCTCATCTCTGCCCACGTTTAAACTAATAGATGCTTAACCCGGTATCGCCTTTTTCTTCAGAGACATAAATATAGAAATTATCCACTGTGGAACTAAATCAAAGTCCTCACACCCTTGAATGTTTGATGTCTGTGTAGCAGTTACAAGCACTTGAAAGGTATTGATTTAATCGCATGTTCAGAATGTAACTAGCTGTAGTTGGAGTTATAATATATTGCCCCTGAATGGCTTGCCTTCAGTTGTTAGCCCTCGTGAAATATGCTTACATTTGTGGGGTCTTCTCAAGGTTTTTCTTATATTGGTCTTGAAAATATATGCTAGAAGAAAGGTACAAGCTGATAGTTCATTGGGATAAAGATTTGCTGTAGAGATGTTTGCCATTGGTGCAGGTCATAGGTTTGAAGCCTCATAGGGAGATTACAGCTTCGCTTTCATTTGAGATGGTTTACATCAGTACCAGTGGGATGCAGAGGTGGTAGGGCTTTAGAGTGCTCGAGAGAATGGCCACGAGGTTTGTGCTCCTGAAAATCAGGTGGCCTGTTATAACCAGATAAGAGCCATGTGTGGTGACAGATATTGTGTCCTCACGCATTGTCTCATTCTTACAGAGCTGGAAGTATGGAAAGCACAGAACGGTTCACAGGCAGGCAAGTTTGCCTGCTACTCTCCTCAAGCCTTTGATGCTACTCCACGCAATTTTGCTTTGTGAATGTAGTAAAATTAGACACCGGCCTGTTGCTATGAGGTATGGAAAGAATATTGTGATTTTAAGCAGTGATCTGGAAACATTAAGGGCCACATGTGCGACCATTTTTAGCGGTCGCAAACGGAGAATTGGGCCGTTTGCGACAGCTAAAACGGCTATTAGCATGTACTAACCCTATTTTGAGAATCGGTCAACTATTACTGACTCGCAAAATAGGGTTTGAGAGTCAGTATTAGGAAGGGGTTTGCCAAGGGCATCTCTTTCTTGGTAGCGAGTGTCAGGGACAGGTATGAATGTTTTGCAACCGGCATGCGGTCGCAAAACATTCATATTTTACCGACTCCGTGAAGGAGGTGGTAACCCATTCGCAAATGGGAAGGGATCCCCAAGGCATCCCTTCCCCTTTGTGAATGTGGGCGTCAACATTTTTTAAGAGCAGGCAGTAGTCCCACGGACCACTGCTTACTCTTAAAAAATGAAAAGCAAACTTTTCATTTTTCTTTTTTAAATGCATCCTGTTTTATTTTAAAGCAAACAGACTGCATTTCCCAAAACATTTTGTTTTATTTAAAAAGGAATCACAGACATGGTGGTCTGCTGACCCCAGCAGGCGACCATCCCTGTGATTACAGGCCATTCCCAATGGGTCACAAATTGCGATCTACCTCATGAATATTGATAAGGTAGGTCATTTACGACTCCATTGGTAATCGCTAAATGTGTCTGAGACACATCAGTACATTTCATTTTGCGAGTCTCGAATCGTGAGGCACAAAAAAATCGCAATTTCCGACTCCCATAATGAAATGGTCGTACATCTGGCCCTCAGATTCATGACACTTCCCCACTGTTAATGAGACACAGTCAGCCTTAGTCTTTCCATAAAAGAAACAAGCATTTGCAATGCAATAGGTCTCACATTTATGATAGTTTGAGCTATTGGCATTGTAAATGACAATGTCTTTATTTATTTGTTGTTTTTAAAACAGATAAATAAAGGCATTGTCATTTACAATGCCAATAGCTAAAACTCTCGCAAATACGAGACCTATTGCATTGCAAATGTGTGCTATATATATTTTTAAAAAGTTTTCGGAGAGAGCAGGACAAAGCAATTTGAGAAAATAGTACTCGGATGCTGTAATTAAAGCCTACCAAGCAACAACACACGTAACGGGGGTGTCGCCATGGGAGGTTACAAAAAGACAGAAGGCAGTACTAAGGAGGGACTACTAATCTTTTTGACCAATGAACAGCCACAGTTTACAGTGGACAATGACACAAGCCAACAAAATATATGGGCGGAGAGTGGGCTGAGCTTCAAGTCCCTACCTCAATAAAGCATGCCTCGCAGAGCAGCGCATGCGCTGTCCAGGCTCGACCTAAAAAATGAGGTTGATGTACAGGAGAAATCCAGTGCCCTTATTCTGGATGTTTGTAATTGTTAAAAAAAAATCCAATGTTACCTTCGAGGCTATTGTTGGGATTTATTGGTTTTAGACAAGAAAGTCTCCCCAGATAGTGTATGTGTAGCACTAATATGTTAGGTGTGTGTGTGTGTGTGTATGTGTGTGTGTGTGTGTACACCGCCATTTCTAGCAGTGCAAATGCAAATATTTTTGGGTGTGTGCCAAAAGATTCTCTCCAATTCAGCTGTTTTAATCTTTGAAAAACTATTTTGAATGTCATGTGAAGAAGAGTCCTTTAGGAATTCGAAATCTAGCATATTGGGGCACCTCTGAAATTTATGTCTGTGTAGTTCAGTAAAAAGGAATCAAAACTTGGAGAGTCTGTGGGGCATATTTACAAGCCCTGATTGCCACCATAACGTCACTTTTATTGACGTTGTGGTGGGGATATGGGCTTCGCCTTATTTACAAGGCAGCGTTAAGCCACTTAACGTGGCTTAACGCTGCCTTGTAAATAAGGCCCCCTTTCAAGCTATACTTAGCGTGAAAGGGGTGGGCAGTCAGTGTTGTGGTGGGCGTTCTGCCTAAACACCCATTGATTTTGACACTGCCCCATATTGACAAGGGTGCAGTAAATATGGGGCAGCACCAAAATTAACAACAAGGAACACCTGGTCGTACCCTGGAGAAACGAGAAGAAATGCTTTATTGCTCCTTGTGTTTGCTGTTTCTTGTGTGCTGCGTTGTGCAGCACACATAGAAACAGCAAAACGCCATTGATTGTTTATGTACAGAAAGGTGTCCCTTCCTGCACATAAACAATCTTACCCTGAAGCGCAGGAAACCTTGCACAATGGTGCAAGAGTGGCTGATTTGGTGCTCGGCAGCTAAATTTAGCGCCAGCACAGGGTGAAATGCAGGACTGCACCGTATTGTTGTAAATACGGTGCAGCCCTGTGTCTCAGAAGTGGCGGAGCGCAGTGTTAAGCCAAGAAGGCTAGCGCTGCGCTCCGTCACTTCCTTGTACATATTCCCCTGTGATTTTTAGATTGATTGACACAGAATCCAACAATTCCATGTATAATGATAATTAGAAATGTATTTGTCATATATTAAAATTTCTGGGACAGTTTAAGTGTTGGTCATGTGTGGCAGTTATTAAAGGAAGCATGGAGAGATTGTAATTTTTTATATGCTACTAGGTGCATTCAAAGCCCTATGTCACAGGATTTTCATAAGCTAATGTATCAAGTATTTTTAGGTTTCACCAAGCTTTCTGTTGTTGCAGCCTATTGTCTACAATACATAGAACGGGGCTTGGGTCACCTCCTTCAGACAATTGGATGGCTTTATTGTTTATCTTAGTTCCCTGTTCCCTACTTGATGGCTTTCCTCATCGATCTTGTGTTTGTCCCACCCATTTATCATTGTTGATTTATGTTAGTGGATAAGTAGTACCCTTCCCTTGAAGGAACTCTTAAGGGCATATATACAAGCTCCTATCGCCACCACAACGTCACTTTTATCGACGCTGCCTTGTGCAGCACACATGGAAAAAGCAAAATGCCATGGATTGTTTATGTACAGGAAGGTGTCCCTTCCTGTACATAAACAATCCTTTTAAAAAAATGCCATTTTGTCACTTTCATGTGTGTTGCACGAAGCAGCACACATGACGGTCACAAAATGGCATTTTAGGATTGTTTATGTGCAGGAAGGAACACCTTCCTACTCATAAACAGTCCTCCCCTGCACGCAGACACCCTTGCACTATGGTGCAAGGGTGCCTGCATTGGCGCTAAAGGGGGAAACGAAAGGCTGCACCACATTCTTGTAACTATGTTGCAGCCTTGCGTTTCTGAAGTGGAGGAGAGAGGCGTTAAGCCAGGAAGGCTAACGCCTCTCTCTGCCACTTCCTTGTACATATCCCTCTTAATTTTTCATTCAGCTTTGTATAGCAGTCTTCTTTCATTGCTCTCTCCCTGATCCAGTCGCTCTCCCAATGATCTCCCTCTCTCTTGTTTAGCTGTAACCCTGCGCACTCGTACACTGCTCCCCGTCACGCTTGCCATTTTTTCAACAGTTTTCAGGACCTGTTTTTCAAAAAGGCAATACATTTTATTTGGTCACCTTCTCTCTTATTGCTCATCTGTTGCTCCCCAGTGCTTGTCTTCCCCTTTGAATTCCACTTCCTGTGGGGTTTTTTCTTTGCTTTTTTTGCGATGTGCAATGTGCTACCGAAATGCTTGCTTGTCTCTCTGCACTGCAGTGCACGCTATTTTTTATTTTTACTTTGCCATTGTGGAATGGTAAAAAAAAAAGGCAAAGTGACTGCAGTTGCATTGCATAGCAGCATCGTGTTCATTTTGTGAGTGTGTTTTACATGATGTCAATCACCAATTAAGAGAGACCTCCTTGGATTTTAACCCATACATGCTCCTGGCACACAGAAGTACAATAGTTGGGAGCATCCAGTGCTGACACATTTGAAATATCTCTTTTTACCAAGGAACATTGTTAGAACTGGGGTCTCTAGTTGGCAATGGTTTGCACCTTTGTCCAAATAGGGACCCTTG
>CAWUFW010008643.1:662500-865485 GCA_963921515.1 Calotriton arnoldi
CGGGGAGGCCCGCAGGAGCTTTTGGGCCCGGACACCCGGGGGAGGACTGCCCAGGACCGATGGAGCCCGTCCTGGGCACTTTGTCATGCTGCGGGACGGAGGAGGGAGCCCCGGATGGTGGGGAGGTGTTGTCTGGGCATAGCCCATCTGGTCCCCGGCTGAGAACCGCCAGTCCGAGAGGGGTTCCGGCATACCCTGCCTGTAGTAATCCGGAGGAAGGGTACCCCCCTTTCTGGTAACCCGTGCGCACCGCGAAACTTAGGGGGACCCTAGGCGCAGACGTGCCCGACCTCCTGGAGGCCTGGATGGGATTGGGGAGGCTAATGAGCCCTCATTGGGACTTCCAGGGCAGCCCGGCCATCTGGTCGGCCCATTGGAAAGCATTGTGCGTGACCAGATGGCCGAGGGGAAAGGCGCGACCAGATGGCCGGGCCCGAAGGACGCCCATCTGGCTGCCCCGAGCCTTCGCGGGAGGGCTCCCACCTGTCCTCTGGAGGGCTCAGGGCTCTGCTTCCCGGGGTCTCGGAGACCCCGGCTGGGCCTCAGGCATGGGAAGGCCCGCAGGAGCTCTCGGGCCCGGACGCCCGGGGAAGGACTGCCCAGGACCGATGGAGCCCATCTCGGGCACTGTGCCACGCCGCGGGACGGAGGAGGGAGCCCCCGGACGGTGGAGAGGTGTTGTCCGGGCCTAGCCCATCTGGTCCCGTGCTGAGAACCACCAGCCTGAGTGGGGTTCCGGCATACCCTGCCCCTGGTAATCCGGAGGAAAGCTACCCCTCTTTCTGGTAACCCGTGCGCACCGGGTGACGGAGGGGACCCAGGGCGCGGAGGCGGCCAACCTCCTGGATCCCTGGCTGGGATCGGGGAGGCAAATGAGCCCTCATCGGGACTTCCAGGGCAGCCCCGACATCTGGTCACCCCATTGGAAAGCATTGCGCGCGACCAGATGGCCGAGGGGAAAGGCACGACCAAATGGCCGGGCCCGAAGGACGCCCATCTGCCCGTCCTGAGCCTTCGTGGTAGGGGTCCCGCCTGCCCTTGCAGGGCTCGGGGCTCCGCTTCCCGGGGGCTCGGAGACCCCAGCTGGGCCTCAGGCACGGGGAGGCCCGCAGGAGCTCTCGCGCCCGGGGGAGGACTGCCCAGGACCGATGGAGCCCGTCCCGGGCACTTTGCCACGCCGCGGGCCGGACAAGGGAGCCCCGGAGGGTGGGGAGGTGTTGTCCAGGCCTAGCCCATCTGGTCCCCGGCTGAGAACTGCCAGCCTGGGAGGGGTGTTCTGGCATACCCTGCCTCTAGGAATCCGGAGGAAAGCTACCCCTCTTTCTGGTAACCCGTGCACACCGAGTGACGGAGGGGACCCAGGGCGTGGAGGCGCCCGACCTCCTGGAGCCCTGGTTGGGATCGGGGAGGCGGACGAGCCCTCATTGGGACTTCCAGGCCGGCCCGGCCATCTGGTCGCCCCATTGGAAAGCATTGCGCGTGACCAGATGGCCGAGGGGAAAAGGCGCGATCAGATGGCCGGGACCGAAGGACACCCATCTGCCCGCCCGAGCCTTCGCGAGTGGGCTCCCGCCTGCCCTTTGGAGGGCTCGGGGGCTCTGCACCAGGGACCCTTGTCCCGGTCAGACGGACCCTTGGCAGGCCGCAGGACGGGGGCTCCCAGGCCCTGCCCGAAACCCAGGCCCCGGTCCCTGCTTCTCAACCCAGCCAGGCCGGGGAGATCTGGGAGGCTGCCCGGGCACGAGGGACCCCCGTCCCAGGCACACGGACCCTTGGAACAGCGGCCAGCAGGACGTGGGCTCCTGTTCCACACATTTTTTCCATAACTCTGTGGAACTCCGCGTAGTGGCGCTACGCCAACTCTGCCCACCCCTAATTATAATATGTTTTTTACATTTTTGTAATATTACATATATTTGTATTTTAATTTTTAACATATTTATATATTTTAAAATTTACTTGTTTTTTAAAATATTTTTTTTGTTAAAATTGTTTGATTTTAATTTTGAACTGACTGGAGTGAGAATATTGATTGTTACTCCTCTGCAATCCAACTCTTTCCATACTGTTGCACTCATTGGAGTGGGAATAGTAATTTTTACCTCTCCGCTATCCAACACTTTCCCTACTGTTGCACTCACTGGAGTGGGAATAGTAATTTTTACCCTTCTGCTATTCAACACTTTCCCTACTGTTGCACTCACTGGAGTGCGAATAGTAATTTTTACCCTTCCGCTATTCAACACTTTCCCTACTGTTGCACTGACTGGTGTGGGAATAGTAATTTTTACCCCTTCGCTATCCAACACTTTCCCTAATGTTGCACTCACTGGAGTGGGAATAGTAATTTTTACCCCTTCGCTATCCAACACTTTCCCTACTTTTATAATTATTGGAGTGGGAATAGTAATTTTTAAACCTCTGCTATCCAACAATTTCCCTACTGTTGCACTCACTGGAGTGGGAATAGTCATTTTTACCCCTCCGCTATCTAACACTTTCCCTACTGTTGCACTGACTGGTGTGGGAATAGTAATTTTTACCCCTCCGCTATCCAACACTTTCCCTACTGTTGCACTGACTGGAGTGGGAATATTCATTTTTACCCTTCCGCTATCCAACACTTTCCCTACTGTTGCACTCACTGGAGTGGGAATAGTAATTTTTACCCTTCCGCTATTCAACACTTTCTCTACTGTTTCACTCACTGGAGTGGGAACAGTAATTTTTACCCCTCCGCTATCCAACACTTTCCATACTGTTGCACTCACTGGAGTGGGAATAGTAATTTTTACCCCTCCGCTATCCAACACTTTCCCTACTGTTACACCTACCGGAGTGGGAATAATAATTTTTACCCCTCCCTATCCAACACTTTCCCTACTGTTGCACTCACTGGAGTGGGAAATTTAAGTTTGAAGATTTTTAACTAGTTTAATGTTTTAATTTATAATATAATTTTTTTTAAATTAGATTTTGTTATTGGTATATGTATGTATATATATATATATTCACTGAAAAAACCATAGGTTTCAGACACGTTATAGTTAGAAATTAGCATTTAAAAAACCTTTGAAATTCACTGAAAAAACCATAGGTTTTAGGGAGAGTTATAGTTAGTTGGACATTGCACTCGTACAAAACCCGTGAAATTCCCCCGTTATAGTTAGTTCAGCTAACTATAACTCGCGCCCCGTAATGCACTGCTGATGACGTCACATATTACATCACTCATGACATGGTCAGTGACATCACTGATGACATCACTGATGACATCTCAAATGACATCACTGATGACATCACTGATGACATCATCCATGTGATAATTTCATGCATCTTCTCACACCCTAATATAACTTTTGATACACCCACTCTAAATTACAGACTGCCATTCTCAAAACCATACACACTCCAATACCAATAACTACATACCCACTCACTGATTGTTAGGTCTACACACACACACATCTACTCACTCACCCTTACAGTCACTCATACTTACAGTCACTCAGTACAGGACTATCATATGCACTCATACACCTATATAAACACTCACACACCGCCACTCATCCATAGAGGTACTCACACACCTAGTCAGTCATGCAAAAATTAATTACACACCCATTTACTCACCTATACAGTTATACACACACCAGCTCACTTACTCATACAAATACTAGCACATTCTTACGCTCTTATACAATAACTGATACAAGCACACACGCATCCATACAGCCACTCTCACAATCACACACTCTCACTTATAGCCATTTAAATACTCTAACACACATATATACTGCCTTTTACATATGTAGTTACTCGCACATGTACCACTGAGATATACATTCACTCACTAACACACCCATACACACACTCACCCACCCAAGCAGTCCATCACAGATGCACTCTTGAAATCATGCACCCAGTGAATCACCCACTCACACATCTATGTACAGAGTCACACACACCCCACCCACACAAACACTCAGGCACCCATACAGATACTCAGAGAACCAATCAATAACCCATATAGACACTCATGTAGCTATTCGCAAATCCATGCATCCACTTACACACCAACAGACAGACGGATACAGACATTCACACAGTTTAGTCACTAACCCATGCATTCAGTAAGATACGTTTCATCACTCACTTGTAGAGTCAGTCATGCACGTACTAAATCATCCATTCAGACACTTATACACCCACTCATTCTTCAATACGCCTTTCCCTATATATATTAAACATATTTAAACTTTACAGAAACACACAGTCACTGGATGATGTCATCAGTGATGTCATCAGTGATGTCATTTGAGATGTCATCAGTGATGTCATCAGTGATGTCACTGACCATGTCATGAGTGATGTAATATGTGACGTCATCAGCAGTGCATTACGGGGGCGCGAGTTATAGTTAGCTGAACTAACTATAACGGGGGAATTTCACGGGTTTTGTACGAGTGCAATGTCCAACTAACTATAACTCTCCCTAAAACCTATGGTTTTTTCAGTGAATTTCAAAGGTTTTTTAAATGCTAATTTCTAACTATAACATGTCTGAAACCTATGGTTTTTTCAGTGAATTTCAAAGGTTTTTTAAATGCTAATTTCTAACTATAACGTGTCTGAAACCTATGGTTTTTTCAGTGAATTTCAAAGGTTTTTTAAATGCTAATTTCTAACTATAACGTGCCTGAAACCTATGGTTTTTTCAGTGAATTTCAAAGGTTTTTTTAAATGCTAGTTTCTAACTATGCCTACAGAGGTAGGACATGTGAAGAAAGAAGAAAAAACGCACAGAAAGAAGCAAAAGAAATGCAGAAAGAAGCAACAGAAGTCCACAAAGACGAAGAAAAGTGCAGGAAGAAGCAAAAGATGTGCAGAAAGAACCAACAGAGGAGCAGAAAGAGGCCTTGTTGCAAAATCATCCTGTGCCCACAACTTTTCAGACGGGTACTGGTGGTAACTGACTCTGACTAACCAGAGCCAGTGCTATGCTAAACGACACTTAGAATACAGTGAAAACACCTACATACACTAGGGAACACTATGCGTTGGGGTACCCCTGTGATTAGCATGACCTCCTCTGTAAGTCCCTAGTACATAATAGGGCAGGGGGATTAAAACTACCTCTTAAAACGCGCTACAGGGCGCGTTTGCACAGTGGTGAAGGGAGGGGGGCCTGAGGTGACATGTGTGCAAACGCGCCCGTGGCGCATTTTAAGTTCTGGGATTAAGTCCCCTTGAATCCTGAGGGTCCCTGGGGCCCAACTAGCCCCCCAGGTACCTACAGTTAGGACCACAGAGCTGAGTTGCAGAGAGGCGTTCCGAGGCCACGCACCTTTTTTCACCTCTCTGCAACGCAACTCTGTTGTGCTTACTGAAGGTACCTGGTGGGCTAATTGGCCCCCAGGGACCCTCAGTATTGAAGGGGAATTAATTCCCCAACTTAAAACGCGCCACAGGGCGTGTTTGCACACATGTCACCTGAGGCCCCGCCCCCTCCCTTCACCACTGTGCAAACGCGCCCTGTGGCGCGATTTAAGTTGGGGTATTAGGTCACCTTGAATCCTGAGGGTCCCTGGGGCCCAACTAGCCCACCAGGTACTTCCACTAAGCGCCACAGGCCTGCGTTGCAGAGAGGTGGTCAGAGGCCACGCCCCTTTTCACACCTCTCTGCAACGCAGCTCTGTGGCGCTTACTGGAGGTACCTGGTGCACTAGTTGGACCCCAGGGACCCTCAGGATTCAAGGGGACTTAATCCCCCAACTTAAAACGCGCCACAGGGCGTGTTTGCACACATGTCACCTCAGGCCCCGCCCCCTCCCTTCACCACTGTGCAAACGCGCCCCATGGCGCGTTTTAAGTTGGGGATTAACTCCCCTTCAATCCTGAGGGTCCCTGGGGTGCAACTAGCCCACCAGCTCCCTCCATTAAGCGCCACAGAGCTGCGTTGCAGAGAGGTGTAAAAAGGGGCGTGGCCTCAGAACACCTCTCTGCAACGCAGCCCCCTGGCGCATACTGGAGGTTCCTGGTGGGCTAGTTGGCCCCCAGGGACCCTCAGTATTCAAGGGGAATTCGTTCCCCATCTGCAAATGCGCCAGGGGGCGCATTTGCAGAGTGCTGCAAGGAGGGGGCGTGGCCTCCGGCGCGATGCCGGTCTTTTATTTTATTTCTTTTTTAAGAAGGGGGGCTGTGTGGCCCCCCTTATTTTTCTAATTTATTGGCCCTGGGGACCCCATCCCCCAGGGCCTGTTCCCTAATATTTTTTTTAAAAAACAAAAAATTTGGAAGGGGGCCGCGTGGCCCCCCTCCCAAGGCCTTAATCGGCCCCGGGGACCCCATCCCCCGGGGCTTGGCCTTATGTTTTTTTTTAAAAACTTATGGAGGGGGGCTGCATTGCCCCCCTCCTCAGGCCACTTATGGCCCCGGGGACCCCATCCCCCGGGGCCGGCCTTTGTTTTTTATTTTTTTATTTATTTTTTCATTAAATTCTGGGGACGGGGGCCACGTGGCCCCCCTCCTGGGCCACTTGTAGCCCCGGGGACCCCATCCCCCGGGGCTGGCCCTCTCCGTTGGGGACCGTGGGGGGGACCCCAATCCCCCACGGTCCCGCCGGCTCCCCGCGTCCCTCGGGAGCCGGCATTGCTTTTCCACATGGGGAGCTGCTAAGATGCAGCTCCCCGTGTGGAAAAGCAATCGTCTTTGGTTTTTGGAAGAGAGAGCAGGTTTCCCGCCCTGCCATAGCAAACTACAGTGTCCCGGGGGTGAGCACCCCGGGACACTGCAGGAGCCGGCCCTAGGGGGTGGCGGTCCCCAGGGCCATCAAGGGCTCCAGGAGGGGGGCCGCGCGGCCCCCCCCTCCCAACATGTGCAAAGTCCCAGAGAGGAGGTGGTCCCCGGGGCTCGGGGGTCCGAAACGGACACCCACATTCAAATTCTTAGTGCCCCGGGGAGGTGGCGGTCCACGGGGCGTGTGGGGGGGCTCGAGCCCCCCCACACAGGTAATTTTAATTTTAAAAAAAGAAGCCCCGAAGGGTGGCATTCCCCGGGGCTGCGGGAGGGCTGAGTGCCCTCCTGCACCATTTTTTATTGAAAGCCCTGGGGGATGGCGGTCCCCGGGGCTTGGGGGGGCCTTAGAGGCCCCCCCACTCATTATTATCATAAACCCCCGCATGCCCCGGGACTTGGCCCACCCGGGGGCCAAATAACAACGAAGCGCGGGAGCCCGAGCTTCGGGTTTTTTTTCACGGCGGGATCCGTGCATCCTAAGCGCATCCCGCCGATTTAAAAAAGCAGGCCTAGGGGGTCAGGGTGTTTCTACCCTGCCCCCTTTTTGCGTTTTGCGTGTTAGTTTTTCTCTTTTCTTGTGCCTCGGTTCTACCGAGGCACAAGATGGCTGCCAACACTTCCTGGTTTGGAGTGTTGACAGCCAATTAGCATATGTGGTTTTACTTTTGATTTTCTCAGCAACTACTGAACGGATTTACACCTTTTAACAAAAAGGGTTCTTTCTGAACCAAGAACTACCTCTTTGCCAAATTTGGTGTAATTCCGTTCAGCAGTTCGAGCTGTAGCCGTGTCTAAAGTTTCCTATGGGAAATTGATTTTTTGACTCTTATTTGTTTAATTTCTCTGCAACTACTGAACGGATTTACACCATTTAAAAAAAAGGTTGCTTTCTGAACCAAGCGCTACCTTTTTGCCAAATTTGGTGTAATTCCGTTCAGCAGTTCGGGCTGTAGCCGTGTCTAAAATTTCCTATGGGAATTAACATGGAGAAAACACGTTTTGGGACCCCCCTTTTTTCTCGGCCCCCACTTGCCGAATCACCCCTAAACTTTCAGGATAGGAGCAGTCCGGAGCGCCCCACGAGTTTTGAAAATTTCGCGAAGATTCGTCAACCGGCGCCAAAGTTATTGGAAATAGAATGTTGTGAATTTCCTATGGAAAATAGGTCCTAACTATAACTATCTACTGGCGACCGCCAGTAGATAATATATATATGATACAGGAAGTGATCACTGTGTGATCAAGGCAGTGAATGCCGAAACGCGTCGCAGCGTAATGGAGGAATAAAGACTTTCAAATTCCTAAATCCCCCTGTGTCGGTGTCCGGTTTAATTGTGAGAAATCGGATGTGGTGTTTATATATATATATATATATATATATATATACAAAGTTCGCCGCCACAATCGCCTCACACGGACAAAGGACGAAAAGCGGACCCAATGGTTCTTGGTGCAAATCAAGTGTAGTTTATTACGTGCCCAGCAAATCCGCCATTACGCGTTTCGACCCTCACTCGGGTCTTGATCACATGACGCGTTGCATAATCAAATAAGCGACATTTAAAGTGATATATTGCAGCAAATGACGACATAAAGTCAAAGTGCAAAGTATGGTAACTGAAGAGTTACTATTAGCAGCATGTTAAATTCAATTGAATGTGCAAAGCTTTATGCGTGTTTCATTAAATAAGCCAATAAATATATAAATATAAATAAATACGCTTATAAATACTAAAACAGTTATTATAAAACACACAGGGGCCGATTCCGATTCGGGCCGGAAAAAGCACCGACCGACTCGGATCCGGAAAAAATACCGACCGACACGTACCCGTGGCGCACGACACGCCAAGTACGATGCAAGGCGCGAAAAATCCGACCGACACGTACCGAAACCAAGTCGACCGACCGAGCCGCACGGAAAACAGCAATCCGGCCGGAAAAACACGCGAATCCAACCGACCGACACGCACCCGGAACAAATCCGACCGAAACGTACACGCGAACTCCGAACCGCAAAGTACGATGCAAGGCGCGAAAACCACGAGCGAGTCGGACGGAGGACAAGCCGTACGACCGACACGCATACAAAACCGAGCCGAAGCAACACAATACACTGCGACCGACGCGTACGCAGCATAGAAAACTGCACAAACACAGCGTGAACAAAACGGAGAACACCGTACGAGACCAATGCAGGGTCCGACTCGGTCACAAGAACGTTTCCAACATACACAAACAGCACAAAGGAAAAATCACCCAAAAAAGGCCAAACAAGCAATTACCAAGCCAATAAATACTGGGGGGTGGGGACAGAGAACAAAGACACACCCACAACTCCACCTATACAAAGGACACAAATCACTACCATGAGCCTTTGCAAATGCCATTCCACTGCCAGCACCCAAGAGAAAGCAACCACACACCCACAGCTCATCCCTCACACAAGCCACACACCATCAGCACACCAACAAATACCTACCTCACATACACCCAGCAAAACACACACTCACACACCCTCACCTGCACACCAACACACACATCACTCACCATCACCACCCATCACCATGCCCCCCAAGAAGAATCACAAGTTCCTAGATTGTGAATTGGAAGTCCTGGTAGACGAGATCCTCAGGGTAAAGCCACAGCTGTTTGGCACATTGGTCCAACAGACCCCCATGTCGCAGAAAACCAAGATGTGGGAGAGGATCATCAACAGGGTGAACGCCCAATCACCATGTCGGCGCACAAAGACCGACATCCAGAACAGGTGGTATGACGTGCGCAGGAGGGTACGGAAACTGCTGAAGCAAGACTACATCAACAGCCAACACACCGGCAGTAGCCCTCCTGCCAAGCCAATATACCTCAGGCCCTGGGAGGAGAAGGTGCGGGCCATCCTTCCGCCAGTGAGCGTATATGGACTAGAGGACATCCCAGAGCCTGGTGAGTACACAACAGATGTACACAATATACTGCCACAAAACACACACACATCACTGTCAAGGGTAGAGTCAAACCATGCACTCATAGCAATTACACAGCAACCAGAACAGAATCATCCCAAAATGTGTATGTCAGTCAGATAAACACAACACATGCCATCAAAAAAGTCACATCCAACTGTGCCAACACATGTACAAACACAACCACAACTACAGCTAGGCAGTGGCACAAATAGAACTAACAAACACATCCACACATGTAGCCACCACAACAACACCAACACACAGTGAAGACCACTCAAAGGAAGGAATTCTGTGTATGCTGGCCAAGTCAGTGTAGCCAATAGCATCATGGGAGTCGCAGTCACACATATTGCCCCCCCACAACTGTCCCATCAACACCACCATGAACCATGCGCACATCACAGGGAGTGGAGAAGGACTCACAAGATGGCTGACACTGGCTACTGCTGTGGGGAGCACAAGGCCCTGCTGGCAAATGTGCACCAACAAACAGCAGGACACCACTGACTGACATCCTGAGAGACAACTTCCACTCCCTTCAATGCAAGCACGTTCCATGGTGGGATATCTGGCTGGCTGGGTGGGAAGGGGGACTTGCAGCACTGACTATAGTCACAAGCACCTCCCCTCACACACACCCCCCAACACAAACTCCACAGTACCCACCTGGTAGAATGCAATGCCCTCCATCCTAACACAAGATCCCACAAAGAACCACCACCCTGGGTTATGTTGTGTGAAGCACAGGGACACTCTTGGGACTCTTAGCCAAACAACTGCCAGGACAACACTCCCAGCCATCCTGTCAGCACAGCCAGCCCACCCCACAGGGAAGCAGAGTCAAAAGGAAGGAAGCATGGGCATGCTGGGAAGGGGGGTGGAGGCAATAGCATGATGGGAGTCGTAGTCACTGATATTGGTCACCCCCACAACTGTCCCATCAACACCACCCTGAACCATGCTCACATCACAGGGAGTGGAGAAGGACTCACAAGATGGCTGACACTGGCTACTGCTGTGGGGAGCACAAGGCCCTGCTGGCAAATGTGCACCAACAAACAGCAGGACACCACTGACTGACATCCTGAGAGACAACTTCCACTCCCTGCAATGCAAGCACGTTCCATGGTGGGATATCTGGCTGGCTGGGTGGGAAGGGGGACTTGCAGCACTGACTATAGTCACAAGCACCTCCCCTCACACACACCCCCCAACACAAACTCCACAGTACCCACCTGGTAGAATGCAATGCCCTCCATCCTAACACAAGATCCCACAAAGAACCACCACCCTGGGTTATGTTGTGTGAAGCACAGGGACACTCTCGGGACTCTTAGCCAAACAACTGCCAGGACAACACTCCCAGCCATCCTGTCAGCACAGCCAGCCCACCCCACAGGGAAGCAGAGTCAAAAGGAAGGAAGCATGGGCATGCTGGGAAGGGGGTGGAGGCAATAGCATGATGGGAGTCGTAGTCACTGATATTGGTCACCCCCACAACTGTCCCATCAACACCACCCTGAACCATGCTCACATCACAGGGAGTGGAGAAGGACTCACAAGATGGCTGACACTGGCTACTGCTGTGGGGAGCACAAGGCCCTGCTGGCAAATGTGCACCAACAAACAGCAGGACACCACTGACTGACATCCTGAGAGACAACTTCCACTCCCTGCAATGCAAGCACGTTCCATGGTGGGATATCTGGCTGGCTGGGTGGGAAGGGGGACTTGCAGCACTGACTATAGTCACAAGCACCTCCCCTCACACACACCCCCCAACACAAACTCCACAGTACCCACCTGGTAGAATGCAATGCCCTCCATCCTAACACAAGATCCCACAAAGAACCACCACCCTGGGTTATGTTGTGTGAAGCACAGGGACACTCTTGGGACTCTTAGCCAAACAACTGCCAGGACAACACTCCCAGCCATCCTGTCAGCACAGCCAGCCCACCCCACAGGGAAGCAGAGTCAAAAGGAAGGAAGCATGGGCATGCTGGGAAGGGGGTGGAGGCAATAGCATGATGGGAGTCGTAGTCACTGATATTGGTCACCCCCACAACTGTCCCATCAACACCACCCTGAACCATGCTCACATCACAGGAAGTGGAGGACTCACAAGATGGCGGACACTGGCTACTGCTGTGGGGAGCACAAGGCCCTGCTGGCAACTGTGCACCAACAAACAGCAGGACACCACTGACTGACATCCTGAGAGACAACTTACACTCCCTGCAACGCAAGCACGTTCCATGGTGGGATAACTGACTGGCTGGGTGGGTGGGAAGGAGGTCCGGCTGCCAACCAAACACAACCAATGCAGACCATGTTCACACCCCAGAAAATACATAGAAATGCCCAAATAATGCAGGACAATGTGCCACACCAATATCAACCCCTGACTGTGACGACTCAGGACAATGCAATGTACAGGCCCGCACCCAGAGGCACAGTCACAACTGTCATGTGTGTCAACCATTGATGCCTGCATAAACATGACATACATTGTTTGTGTCTCCCAAAAACAGGTGATGATGGGGACACAGCAGCAGACGCTGAGGAGTCCCAGTCCCAGGCTCAAGAGGATGCCGAGCTCACTGGCGTCGTACAGCCTCTGTCCTCCTCGGACGATGAAGAACAACCTGGCACATCCGGTGCAAGTCAACATGCAGCACCAGCAGGACCACCAGCTGCAGCACCAGCAGGACCACCAGCTGCACCCCCTGCACCCACCCCTACAACGACTGTCACCACGAATACCATCCCTGCCGACATGGACAGAAGAAGGAGCAACACCAGCACAGTGACCCTGGACCAACCTGGGGCCATGGACACCACCACCACCACCAACCCCCAAGGTGGACCAGGGTTATCTGTGCGTGCCACTGCACACACTGCACAGGTCAGCAGGGGTGGTGGGAGGGTGGGAGACAGAGGTCGCTGCTTGCAGACGTTGCTGGTGTGCATGATGACCCACAACTGGTACGCATAGCTGATGCGTACCAGTCCAGCACCGGAGAGCTCAGCCAGGTAGTGGGGCTCCTCAGAGACATTAAACAGCAGCAGGCTGCCCATCATGCCCGCTTGGACTCCCACATGTCCCACGTGGAGTCACACATGTCCCGTGTGGACTCACACATGTCCCGCGTGGAGTCCAAGTGGGATGCACTGCATGAGATGACGGCGGTGCACAGGGACATTTTACAATGCCTCCGCCAGATGAACAGCAACCAGTCCACACCTCCCTGTGTGCCAACAACATCTGGTGCCGAACAAACTGCAACTGCCACAGGGAGGGAGGAGGACTCTGGCGGAGAGTCCCCTGCACCGCAGCAGCCTGCACTTGAGGGCCCCCCCCAAGAAGAGGGGTCGTCCGAGGAGGGAAAAGTGAGAGGCCGATGGGCAAGCGCAACTCCCAGGAAGCCTGAACCTGTTCTGGATGTTCGCCTTTGTGCACAGACTGTTCACCCTGTTGACGGCAACACTACTCCCACACATTGCATGGGGAGTACAAGTTGGACCAATGTGTCAGACAACTGTGGCCCCGATACTGGGGATCCTGTCTACCCGGACTTTCAATTCACCTAGGAACTTGGGATTGCAAGATTCATGTACAGCACAACCCATCCTATGCACTATTAACACAAATGTATCACTATAAACACACTAATACACCATACTTGCCTCTGTCGTGATTCCAACGTGGGTGCTGTTATGGGGATGATGAACTGCAAAATTACACTGTGTATGCGAACTGCAACAGCAAGGACAACACAGGCATGTGAGTACAGGAAACGTGACACACATGAGGGAGACACACCACCAGGGCTACACGACACATACACACCTAGGCCATCTGACTCATTGCCTACACTGATGTTGCCAGGGAAGACGGTGCAATGCACAGACACCACACCCATTCCCAGTTGTAGTCAAGTAGCCCACAGGTGCAGTAAGCAAATGGCAGTCAAATATGTGACCACAGACAACGCACATCACAAAGTGAAGCACAGGTTTATTACACAGTTGCAACATGCCGTAACCACTACAGATGCAAGGTAACCCCACCTGGCAGCGGGCACACAGTCAACAACTGTAGACGGAAGGAAGTCCATGGGTGTGGCGCACATCACCTGTAGGGACACAACAGCTACCAGCCTGGATGTGCAATCACGTCGTCGGTGGACACAGTTGACCAAACGAATCTGAAAGTACCCTGTGAAGGACAGAAATGACACACAGTCAAAAGCAATGGAGTACAGGACAGAACAGCAAAACACATGCACAATACATGTTACAAGATACCCACCCAGAACCAAGTTAGCATGTCAACACTGTTGGGGAGTACAGCCCACCTGTTAGCACACATCGCAACACACATCCAGTCAAGTGGCCCATGGACACACTCCCACAGCACCAGAGCACCACCCACACATCATGCCAACTCACATCATTGACATGACACCTCAGGATACTCACATTCAGCTAAAGAAGTTGGTGATGAACTGTGTGCGGACATCACCATCACCATCACCATCATCATCATCATCATCGTCACTGGCATCGTGGTCCAGGCCAGGATCCTCCACAGGTGGCGGATGTTGGTCATTGTCATCCTGGATGAGAGGCAACTCCTTCCGCACTGCCAGGTTGTGGAGCATGCAGCAGACGATGATAATCTTGCACACTTTCGCAGGGGCATATGGGAGGGACCCTCCGGTCTTGTCCAGGCAGCGGAAGCGGCTCTTCAGGAGACCAAAGGTCCGCTCAATCACTCTCCTGGTCCGACCATGTGCCTCATTGTAGCGCATCTGGGCAGGTGTCACAGGGTTCCTGAGGGGTGTCAGCAACCACGGCATGTTGGGGTATCCCGAGTCACCTACGGACAGACAAGTGCACATTAGCTGACTTGGAACAGTGGGCGGAATACTACAGATCAGATCACACACAATGGCACAAAGTCAGTACACACCGACAAGCCAGGCACGCTGGTTCTGCATCTGTGCCATCATCCTGGGGATGCGACTACTCCTCATCACAAAGGCATCGTGTGCTGAACTAGGGAAACGGGCACACACGTGTGTGATGGTCATGTCTGCAAGACACACCACCAGTGCATTGACCGAGTGGTAGTGCTTGCGGTTCCTGTAGGCCTGCTCCTGGGCCTGTGGTGGTACCAAAGCCACATGTGTCCCATCAATGGAGCCAATTACATGCGGCATCCTCCCCAGGGCATAAAAGTCACCCTTCACGTCAGTGAGTCGTCGCAGTCTAGGGAAATAGATGTACCGGTTCAGGAAGAGCAACATTGCCGCCAAAACATCGCAGAGCACACGGCTGAACATGGTCTGTGACATCCCACCAGCAGTCGCCACAGTATGTTGGAAGGTACCAGTGGCAAAGAAGTGTAGGGCTGCCATCACCTTCACCTTGGGGGTCAGCGCTGTAGGATACGGCCGGCCAGGCTGCAAATGTGGGGACAACTGCACTGCCAAATCCTCAATCAGCTGCCTGGTGAAGCGGTACCGTCGGATGCTGTCCCGTTCCACCATCGTTGCCAGGTCTGGGAATGGCCGATGGACAGCAGGAGCCCTGCAGTGCAGAGGAGAAGTAAGCAAGATTGTCAGTCACCCCACATATGCGGCATTGAACACACTCAAGATCCCAACATACATCATTATGAGGCACAACTACTTGAAGTGTGCAGTACCGGAAGGACATGTATGGTACATACATGGCCAACATCTGTCAACACGGTCCAACAGGTGGCATCAATTAGTCCCAGGTTGGCCCATTGGATATCATGAGGCCGTGTCACAGTTCCCATCTCCTGCTGCCGTGTCACAATAACCCCCACAGGGACATGTGAGGACAGATGTGCCCCAGGCACCACAGCTCAACGACAGGTACATTCCCAGGGACCCTGTAATGCCACATGGACACTGGCATTACATGGAGTATCATGTATACACCACAGCAAAACAACCATGACCCCCACAGGTAGTGGCCCCACTTGCCACGGCAGGACAGACATGGACGTCTGTGACACACATGCACAACATCAGAGTCCATGCACACACAACGTGTGCACATGAAATCAGAGACATTGTAAACACCACATGCAAAAAGACTGTGGAGGACCATCACTATTGTGCCACTGGGACACCCTGGCTCAAACATACCATCCCACATGGGACTCACGGGGTATGTGACATGACATACACATACACCACTGTGAAATGTGACCATGGCACATGCACAGATATGAACAGTTGCACATCACAGTGGTCACGTACACGTAACACCCAGGATCCTGTCCCCATGAACACGTGCACAGCCTGGGGGTGGCTGCCCACAGGTGACACCCACAGGACAACATGTACACCAACATACACACAATAGGAAATGCAGCCTTACATGCCTTATGATAAAGTTTGGACAGGCTGTCTTGTGGTAGGTGTGCCCCTCACTCCCTGGGAGCCATCTGTGGCTGGCATATGTCCATCTGAGACAGGCATGCTGACATATGCCAGTCACATGTACAGTGATGCGTTGAACTGCAATGGACCGATCGGTGCCTCCGGCCGGCCCATTGCTTTCAATGTGTGCGGGTACACGTTGTACCCCTGTGCGCGTTGAACTGCAATGGACCGATCGGTGCCTCCGGCCGGCCCATTGCTTTCACTGTGTGCGGGTACGCGTTGTACCCCTGTGCGCGTTGAACTGCAATGGACCGATCGGTGCCTCCGGCCGGCCCATTGCTTTCAATGTGTGCGGGTACGCGTTGTACCCCTGTGCGCGTTGAACTGCAATGGACCGATCGGTGCCTCCGGCCGGCCCATTGCTTTCAATGTGTGCGGGTACGCGTTGTACCCCTGTGCGCGTTGAACTGCAATGGACCGATCGGTGCCTCCGGCCGGCCCATTGCTTTCAATGTGTGCGGGTACGCGTTGTACCCCTGTGCGCGTTGAACTGCAATGGACCGATCGGTGCCTCCGGCCGGCCCATTGCTTTCAATGTGTGCGGGTACGCGTTGTACCCCTGTGCGCGTTGAACTGCAATGGACCGATCGGTGCCTCCGGCCGGCCCATTGCTTTCAATGTGTTCGGGTACGCGTTGTACCCCTGTGCGCGTTGAACTGCAATGGACCGATCGGTGCCTCCGGCCGGCCCATTGCTTTCAATGTGTGCGGGTACGCGTTGTACCCCTGTGCGCGTTGTACCGCAATGGACCGATCGGTGCGCACCCATTGACAATGGGCTTGCCTGGCAACGGACGCGTTTTCGAATTTCGAACAAGTCGGTTGCTGGAAAATCAGTTGGTCACCCACAACAATGTTGCAAAATCATGTATGTCATGAAGTTGAAGATTTGAAGGATGCTGTGGGCGTGTTTTGGTGCTGCTATTCCATGGATTGGCCAGATTCAGAAGATGCAAACGACTTGGACCTATCACTTTGGACACAAGGGACAGTATCTGCCTCTCCAGCACATATATATTGCTGGCTGTTCCCCTGAGAGCCCACTTGCCTGCACTACATGCTCCAAGACGACATCTGCCACTGCACTGCTGCTGTCTCTGCCCCTCTGGACCCTGCAATGGCACGTACTGTGGAGAGAGCCCCAGCCTTCAGCCTTGAAGAGAACCAGGCCCTGCTGGACAGCCTACTTCCACAGTACAGCAAGCTGTATGGGACACCAGGGGAGCAGGTGAGTGTTCTGTGCACTGCCTTTCTGAATGTGCATTTTGTCTGACTAGCAAGGCTGAGAGTCTGCACGCCACTGGCTAGCAGGCTCACTGAGTAGTTGTCACCCCCCATAGTGTGTAGTGACTTGCACTGGACAGGTATGGTGCAGTGACAGTGCATTTGAACATGGTTTTACTTCCCATGCAATGATACCATGTAGTGACGTCTGGCAAACTGTCCATGGTCAGCTTTGCACTGCCTGTGTACATCATGTGCCCCTGTGATTGAGACATGTATATACAACTGTGTCATGTACGGATATGTTGCATGTGTGGTAATGGCCTTTTCACTTTGTCATCCTGACAGGTTAATGCCCATCGGAAGCAGGAAATCTGGAAGGACATCGTCCGGGCTGTCCGGTCCGTGGGGGTCTACAAGCGCCGGATCCGCAACTGCCAGAAGAGGTGGCAGGACCTTCGGGGCTGGACCCGGAGGATTGCACGGGTCCAGCTGAAGCTGTCGCCTCCTCGCAGGAGGGGCGGAACACGGACCCTGACCCCCCAGATGCTCCAGATCCTGGCGGTGGTCTTTCCAGACCTGGATGGGCAGCTGAAGGCCAGACAGCAGCAAGGAGGGGGTGAGTCAAAGACTGCACTGTGAACTCTGTATTACATGCTTTGTGCCCTCCTCTGGCCTGGTTCAACTGCCACAGTGCAGCAGTCATGTTGTCCAGGAGCCATGTCCCTCTATTGTGCACTGCCCACTGCTCATCTGATACCCAGGTGTGGCCCTTACAGTCAGGGAATTGTGTCACTTGGGACTGTGTCCTTGCAGTTTGCTTCACTAAAGGTGGGGGACAGCATCTGTTTCCCTAACTCTGTTGTGGGCATCATGGGTGGGTCCATTGTTCACACAACGCCTGGGTTTGGACATGTGATCTGCGTGTTGCTTTGATATGCGGTCCACTTGCTGAGCTGAGCCACCACATGTGCCTGGGGTATGTGGCACACGCCCATGCAGCGGGTGGGAACAATGTTTGTGCCCCAGGAGTGTGCAGATTACGTGTGTCACACATACATAGCCAGCTATCCACTGTCCAGGGCACATCCCTCATTCATGTGGAGCAGGACAGTCATGCCTACTCCAGGCCATGCAATGCACTCTGTACTCCCACTCCCGTGTATCAGCTGACACATTGTGCACAGTGATTTGACCCCTCCGGTGTCTGCCTCTGTGTCAGTGTGCTGTGGATTAGTTGCCAGGACTGCTGTGGTGTTTCTTGGTAGGGGCTCAGCATGCCCCTGGAGATGTGACCATAGGAGACGATACTTGTGTGTCACATAGGTGTTTGATCAGCTGCCCGTGCAGACTGGGGTATGCGAATGTGATGTTCAGGCAGCTGTTCCCCATTCACAGCAAATTGTGAGGGGCTCAGGTTCAGAGGGTAGTGTCACAGGTCTCCCATATGTCCAATAGGTGTGACCTGGACAGATGAGGGTTGAGATGATGTGTTGTGTGGGGGATGTACATGTGCACTTGTGCAGCTCCAGGACTTGCATTCCCCATGACCTACTATTGTGACACAGTGCATAGTGTTGTTGTCTGGCTGCCAAGTAATACATCACTGAGACAGTGATGTATGACTTAACAGTCATGCCTCTGCCATGGCATGTGTCAACTTATTTGTGGTCCTGCAGGGGAGTGACATGTGCTACATGCACACCATAGTGGCGCTGGCTATCAGGACATGGGTGCATCATGGTGTCTGTCGCTGGTATGCATCACATGCATTTCCTATTTGACTCTGGGCATCCCTTTCATCCGGAAACCTGTACTGACTCAGTGGCAAGAGCTGTGATGTGTCCACACCGTGTCCTCTGCACTGTCCAACTACTGTGTACTTGGTGCATGTGTCCACACTGGGGTGTTGCAATCCAACAGACACCAGACAGATGGGTGCAAGGCCATGTGGGATGTGAGTGCCATGCTTGGCATCAGACTGACAATTGGCTTCTCCTGTTCAGTTAGGGCACTTTTAGCAATGTACAACTAATGATGCCAGGCCTTGCTCTGTGATGTGCTGTGCTCACAGTGGTGTGTGCGTTTGGTGCAGGTGACTGATGTCTGTCTGTTTCCCCATTGTTTGCAGATACATCCACGGCCACGGAAGGGGACAGCTCCACGGACCAGGAGGAGCCAGAGAGCCAGACTGGGTCAGCAGCCGAGGAGTGGTCGGAGGGACCCAGTGGCACGGAGGGCGAGGGGAGCCACACCGAGGAATCCTCAGCACCATCCACCTCAGCTGAGGACCAGAGCAACTCGGAGGATGACTCCCTTGTGGAGGCGGGTGTCAGCAGCCACCACACCCCAGCTAGTGTTGCTGTCCCCGCCACCACCAGCACCACCACAGCCCTCCCATCGGCTCCCATTCCCCAGGTCCGTGGAGGCTCCCATGTTCGGGAGCATGTCTCCTTTGGCCCAGGCACCGCACCCCTGCCCCTGTGTCCCCTGCTGCCCTGAGTGAGGAGTCTGTGTACCTCCTTCGCCAGCTCCATGTAGGGCAGACAGCCATGCTGAGTGTCCTCCATGCGCACACCGCACTGTTGACTCAGCTGGTGTCGTTCATGGAGGGCATCTCATCGGGCATGTCTGACCTACAGAGGGGCAACAGGTCCATGGACTCCTCCCTGACGGCAGCAGTGTCCCTCCTCAGACAGTCCCTCACCCCTCCTGCCTCTGCTCCATCCACACTCCCCAGCACCTTGCCCGTCCCAAGCACACACACACCGGCACAGGCACACACCAGCACACACACATCCAGCACACAGACACACACGCCACAAACTAAACGCACACGCACGCACAGTCAGGGGACTGAAACCAGACTCACAGGGGATGGGGCCCTGGTACACGCACACGCATCCACGGGCACTGCGCAGTCCTCAGTTGCCTCTCCCTCCAAAGCACCCTCCCTTGCCTCACCTGCAACCCCAAAGACCCAGCGCCTCTTCCTCAGTGACCTCGGCCTCTTCCCCTCCGATCCAGCTGCCCCAGCATCCAGGGGGAAGAGGAAGCCCCCCACACGGAGCAGAGTGCCCCTTGCCCCCGGACACCCTCCCCCAGGCGCAGACAGACTGAGGCCCCCACCCGCAAGTCCCCCAGAGTGGTAAGAGCAAGACCCCGCCGCCGCCCTGCAGCTCAAGCACCAGGTCACCTTCCTCCATCCCTCAGGCCCCCACTCCACAGGTGCCCCCGCCACACCCTGCCCCAGGTTCCCCCACCCACAGATATACCATCCCCAAGAGGCTCCGGCCTTCTCCCCCTGCCACTTGCTCTCCCGGCACCACACCCCCGCTGCGCTTGTCTGTGCCACTGATGTGGTGAGGGTGTCCTCCCCTCTGTCCAGCCCACCTTGCCTGTTCCCCATTCTCCTTCCCTGGTGGTAGGCACTGCAGTGGAGTCCACTACCACCCTGTCTGACTTGGGCACTGCAGTGGCGGACCTGTCCACTCCATCTGCAGGGTCCACTGCAGTCGTGCCGGCACCCACAACATCTGAGCCATGCCCCCAGTTGTGCCGGCACACACCATGTCAGACACCTCCACTGCAGTTGTCAGTGGCTCTCCAGCACCCACCACCCCTTCCCTGCTTCCTCCTGGTGAGCCCTGATCCTGTCCCTGCGGTGCCTGGCCTACCCCCTCCGGTTGCCCCTCCTAGTGGATTGTCCCTGGTTTTGTGCAGGCATGTGTAGGGTGGCATCTGCCACTGTCACCCACTTGTGACTTTGTTGATGGACTGGCCATTGGCCTTTGTTTATGTTCTACCGGACTTCTACTTTTAATGCCACATATGCTGAATAAAGCAACTTTCTGTTCTCTAGTGCTTTTGCTTCTGATGTTCATGATGTTGATGATGCTAATAATGCCCTTGCTGCAGTGATGGTGATATTTGGTCTCATGATAATGAAGTGTTACTGTGCAGGAACCCATGTGGTCCAGGGGTTATGTGTCCTATCCTGTGGTGTATCCATGTCATCCATAGCAGCATCTGAGGGTGTCATGTGTTCAGTATTTGGCAATGAGATTTCCTACTTAGATTGGCAACTTCACATCTGTGGCTTCCACCACTGCACATCTGTTGTGCCTGCCATTGTTCTATTCGTCTACTTCCCTGACCGTGTGGCCATCTCCAGTGAACATGCAGGTTTGGGCATCAATGGGGAAGGACTCATCTGTGTTGTCAGTGCAACATTGCTATACAAGTGTGTTGGATCTGTGCTGATGATTCCGTTGGCACTTCCATGACCAGGCTGATGGGACGGGAGCCCTCATTTGTTGCTAATTGTTGATTGTGTGTCCCATTGCTGCCATGGTATGGTATCTGTTCGCCTCACATCTGCAGTCTCCACAGGGTATCTGCATGTGTGTGCCCATTGGTGCAAATATGTGGGTCTGCATTCGGATGGTCACTTCTGTCATTGTGTCATTGATGATTGTTGACGGTGTCAGCCCCCATGGGTGTTGTTTGTCTGCACATGGCCAAAGTTATGTCTTATTTGCACTGCAGGATTTGGCTCCCCCAATTTATGTTGCAATGGGACACATACACTACTTTGCCACTGATGTGTTTGTTGTTCTGTGACCAGGAATCATCCATGCAGTTTGGCAGTTGCACCTCTTACTTTGTCAACACTTGCCTTTTGGTCACTGTGATGATGGGGGTTTGGACCCCATTGCCACAATGTTCAAAATGTGCTTCAGCTATGGACCCCACACTTACATTTTGGTCACTGTGATGATGGGGGTTTGGACCCCATTGCCACAATGTTCGAAATGTGCTTCAGCTATGGACCCCACACTTACATTTTGGTCACTGTGATGATGGGGGTTTGGACCCCATTGCCACAATGTTCAAAATGTGCTTCAGCTATGGACCCCACACTTACATTTTGGTCACTGTGATGATGGGGGTTTGGACCCCATTGCCACAATGTTCAAAATGTGCTTCTGCTATGGACGCCACACTTACATTTTGGTCACTGTGATGATGGGGGTTTGGACCCCATTGCCACAATGTTCAAAATGTGCTTCAGCTATGGACCCCACACTTACATTTTGGTCACTGTGATGATGGGGTTTGGACCCCATTGCCACAATGTTCAAAATGTGCTTCTACTATGGACCCCACACTTACATTTTGGTCACTGTGATGATGGGGGTTTGGACCCCATTGCCACAATGTTCAAAATGTGCTTCAGCTATGGACCCCACACTTACATTTTGGTCACTGTGATGATGGGGGTTTGGACCCCATTGCCACAATGGTCATGGCCTGCTTGCATTGTGGGTGCCACACACATATATGTGTGGCACATGTGCTAGGGGGTCACATTGTATGTTCAAAGTCATGTTCGGTGTTGTAGGCATTTGACACAGTCTACACACGCTTGTCATGGTGTTGGGGGGATGTCTTCTTCTTGCATTCCCTAGGTTGTGGTGTGCTGGTTGTGTCATGCATTGTCCATCCTATTAGTGGGGGTGGTAGTAGTGGTAGGCATCCTGCCCCCCTGGCTAAGGGTGGTGGTAGGCATCCAGCCTCCCCTGGGTGAGGGTGGTAGTAGTGGTAGGCATCCTGCCCCCCTGGGTGAGGGTGGTAGTAGTGGTGGGCATCCTGCCCCCTGGGTGAGGGTGGTAGTAGTGGTAGGCATCCTGCCCCCCTGGGTGATGGTGGTAGTAGTGGTAGGCATCCTGACCCCCCTGGGTAAGAGTGGTAGTAGTGGTAGGCATCCTGCCCCCCTGGGTAAGGGTGGTAGTAGTGGTAGGCATCCTGCCCCCCTGGGTGAGGGTGGTAGTAGTGGTGGGCATCCTGCCCCCCTGGGTGAGGGTGGTAGAAGTGGTAGGCATCCTGCCCCCCCTGGGTGATGGTGGTAGTAGTGGTAGGCATCCTGCCCCCCCTTGGTAAGGGTGGTAGTAGTGGTAGGCATCCTGCCCTCCCTGGGTAAGGGTGGTAGTAGTGGTAGGCATCCTGCCCCCCCTGGGTGATGGTGGTAGTAGTGGTGGGCATCCTGCCCCCCTGGGTGAGGGTGGTAGTAGTGGTAGGCATCCTGCCCCCCCTGGGTGATGGTGGTAGTAGTGGTAGGCATCCTGCCCCCCTGGGTAAGGGTGGTAGTAGTGGTAGGCATCCTGCCCCCCCTGGGTAAGGGTGGTAGTAGTGGTAGGCATCCTGCCCCCCCTGTGTAAGGGTGGTAGTAGTGGTAGGCATCCTGCCCCCCCTGGGTGAGGGTGGTAGTAGTGGTAGGCATCCTGCCCCCCCTGGGTGAGGGTGGTAGTAGTGGTGGGCATCCTGCCCCCCTGGGTGAGGGTGGTAGTAGTGGTAGGCATCCTGCCCCCCCTGGGTGAGGGTGGTAGTAGTGGTAGGCATCCTGCCCCCCCTGGCTAAGGGTGGTAGTAGTGGTAGGCATCCTGCCCCCCTGGCTAAGGGTGGTGGTAGGCATCCAGCCCCCCCTGGGTGAGGGTGGTAGTAGTGGTAGGCATCCTGCCCCCCCTGGCTAAGGGTGGTAGTAGTGGTAGGCATCCTGCCCCCCCTGGGTAAGGGTGGTAGTAGTGGTAGGCATCCTGCCCCCCCTGGGTGATGGTGGTAGTAGTGGTAGGCATCCTGCCCCCCCTGTGTAAGGGTGGTAGTAGTGGTAGGCATCCTGCCCCCCCTGGGTGAGGGTGGTAGTAGTGGTAAGCATCCTGCCCCCCTGGCTAAGGGTGGTAGTAGTGGTAGGCATCCTGCCCCCCCTGGGTAAGGGTGGTAGTAGTGGTAGGCATCCTGCCCCCCCTGGGTGATGGTGGTAGTAGTGGTAGGCATCCTGCCCCCTGGGTAAGGGTGGTAGTAGTGGTAGGCATCCTGCCCCCCTGGGTAAGGGTGGTAGTAGTGGTAGGCATCCTGCCCCCCTGGGTGATGGTGGTAGTAGTGGTAGGCATCCTGCCCCCTGGGTAAGGGTGGTAGTAGTGGTAGGCATCCTGCCCCCCTGGGTGAGGGTGGTAGTAGTGGTAGGCATCCTGCCCCCCTGGGTGAGGGTGGTAGTAGTGGTGGGCATCCTGCCCCCTGGGTGAGGGTGGTAGTAGTGGTAGGCATCCTGCCCCCCCTGGGTGAGGGTGGTAGTAGTGGTAAGCATCCTGCCCCCTGGGTAAGGGTGGTAGTAGTGGTAGGCATCCTGCCCCCCTGGGTAATGGTGGTAGTAGTGGTAGGCATCCTGCCCCCCTGTGTAAGGGTGGTAGTAGTGGTAGGCATCCTGCCCCCCTGGGTGAGGGTGGTAGTAGTGGTAGGCATCCTGCCCCCCTGGGTGAGGGTGGTAGTAGTGGTGGGCATCCTGCCCCCTGGGTAAGGGTGGTAGTAGTGGTAGGCATCCTGCCCCCCTGGGTGAGGGTGGTAGTAGTGGTAAGCATCCTGCCCCCTGGCTAAGGGTGGTAGTAGTGGTAGGCATCCTGCCCCCCTGGGTGAGGGTGGTAGTAGTGGTGGGCATCCTGCCCCCTGGGTGAGGGTGGTAGTAGTGGTAGGCATCCTGCCCCCCTGGGTGAGGGTGGTTGTGGTGGTAGGCATCATGCCACCCCTGGGTGAGGGTGGTAGTGGTGGTAGGCATCATGCCACCCCTGGGTAGGGGTGGTGGTGCGCATTCAGGCCCCTGTGTGCATATGTGGCATTGGTGATGGGCATCCCGCCCCTATGGTGCTGCTGTTGCTGGTGTAAGTATATTCTGCATCCCTGTGTGTGTGTGTGATGTGTCGTGTACGTGTTGTATGTGTTTTGTGGTTGGTGTCTGGCTTACCTTCTGCGCCGTACGCGTCCGTGCCTGTTCCGGTAGTAAATGTAGAATATTGGTATGATCGGGACGAAGGGATTCATGGTTGGTTCGTGTCGTTCGTCCTTCTCGTTGCTTCGCGTCGCCCTCGTCGCTTCGCCTCGTCCTCGTCGCTTCGCGTCGTCCTCGTCGCTGGCGTGTTCGCCTCGTAGCCGTGGATCGTGTTGTGGCGCGAATCGGAGCTTATGTGCGCCTCTCCCGGATGCTTTGACGTGCCGTGCGTAGCGACGGGTTCGGCGCGTACGGAAAGCGCATCGTACTTGTCCGGCCGGACGGGGCTGCATTTTTCCTTCCGTGCGACTCGATTCCGGCGTTTCCGGATTCGCCTCGGTCGGGGAACAGGACCTGGTTTGGGTGAGTACGGCTCGGCCGGATTTTTTGCTGTTGTGCGCATCGTACTTGCTCGTTCGGTGTGCTGTACGGATCGGTCGGGAAACAGGCTTTCGCATGGCTTTTTTCCCGACCGAATGGTATTGGGTGCGCCTCCGACCGAGATCGGAATCGGCCCCACAGTGTGTAAAAGAAAAACCTTTGCATTATGAAGTTGCTTTTAACTTTGCAGAGTTGTCCTTTGAATGACAACTAAGTCCTATGTCATGATGCCCAAATGGGCCTTCATACATGAATGTCGATCATATTTATAACCTGCATTAAATTCACCTAGTCAGCTTTAAATATGTGCAAACAAATGTGTAACTCAATATTTGATAAAAAGTGCAAACTAATACAGAAAACTATATAAAAAATCATTATGTACATTTCATATGTTTTTGAGGAGATAAGACCATACAACATACCTAGTTTGTTAATCATCACATTAGATCTCTAAAATATATAAAAACAACTGATTCTGACGCCCCATACTAATGTGAGCCCACATAGTATTCTTTAACCCACTAGTCTAAGCCTTCAGAGGCATGTGAAAAGATCTTCGCTGGCATTTAACCCTGCAGGATATCTTGTATCAAGTTCCAATATGTACCGGGTTTCTAGGAGGCGTAACTTTGCCTCCCGGTTTCCCCCTCGTTTAAGCGGTAAGACCGTGTCGATAACATAATACTGGAGATACGCAGGGTTACTTTCATGCTTAAGCTCAAAATGCCTCGCGACTGGGTAAGCCTGATCTTTGCCGCTGATTGCCCTTATGTGCTGGGTATCCTTTTGTGGGCTGGCAGTTTAGTGCTGCCGATATACCTCAACCCACAAGGACACTCCAGAACATAGACGGCAAAATCGGTTTTACAAGTCAGCCTCTTACTGATTGTGATAGGGTCTGGTTTGAAAGGGCTATTATACTGAGTTTTGTTGCATCCCAATTTGCATGCCTTGCAGCTAGGACACTTCCTAAATCCCTTACATTGTGCCAACCAAGTGGTTGGGGCTAGCATCTCTGGGCTACTACTCTCCAAGGCACTGCTCATTGACGAAGCTTTTCTAAAAGTCAATGCAGGTTTGGCTGGAACTAACATACCAATGACCGGATCTTCCTGTACCAAATTCCAGTTACGGTAAAAGATTTTTCTAAGTTCCTGATGTTGACTATTAAAAGTCAGTATCACCCGTGGGTGTATTGCTTTGGACATATTATTCTCTGATATCTGCTTGATTCTCGGAGTGAGGGCTTCCCTTCTAGACAGGCCCCTTGTTTTTCTAATGGCACTGTCTATGATCTCATAAGAATACCCTCTTGCCAAAAATCTCTGCTTGCAGGCCTCCTGCGCAACCTCACATTCACGGTCCGTGCTGCAGATCCGCCTGACACGCAGTATCTCACCATAAGGGATGCTGCGTATCAGGTGCTGCGGATGATGACTGGTCGCATGCAGGACCGTGTTGCCTGCAGTTGGCTTCCTGAACAATCTGGTGGCTAAGCGATCTTGCTCAACATAGACCTCTACATCCAGGAAACAAACCGATTCAGCATTGATGGTTGATGTGAATTGTAGGTTGTAGCGGTTATTATTGAGTGTGTCCACAAATTCATTTGCACCCAACTCCGTGCCCCTCCAAATCATAAATAAGTCATCAATGTATCGTAAATATACAATCACATGTTCATGCATGATCGCCTTGTTTTGTCCCATGAGGACCTGCTCCTCCCACAGCCCCATATGCAAACAGGCATAGCTGGGGGAGAAGCAGGCCCCATTGCGACTCCCCTGATCTGCTGATAGATCTGGTTGCTGAACATAAAAAAATTCTGTTCTAAACATGCCGATATCATTGAGATCAACATCTTATTGTGTATGTAGTAGTGCATTGGACGCAAATTTAAATAATATTCCACAGCTTTAAGGCCATCACAGTGCCTAATAGAGGTGTAGAGTGATGCTACATCAAGAGTTATTAAAAGCATATCCGGACCCCACACCACATGCTCAATTTTGCGTAGAAAGTCTGATGTGTCCTGCACATAAGATGCCAGTCCTTTAACCCAGTCTTGTAAAAAATAATCTACGTATTTGGAAGTGTTCTCCATTATGCTATCAATGGCAGAAATGATGGGTCTCCCAGGTGGTTTATCAATACATTTGTGAATCTTTGGGATGAGATAAAAAGTGGGAATAACCTGATGTTCTTTTTTTAAGAAACGATATTCCTCATCCGTAATAGATCCTGCACTCTTCCAAGCCAGTAGTTTGAGATAGTGATCATTCCATGCTGCTTTCACCAAATGGATATTGCTCTTTCTATAACATGAGGAATCAGCCAATTGATGTAAGGCTTCCTCCATATAAAGTTGGCGCGGCCATAGAACAACATTTCCACCTTTATCCGCTCTTCTCACGATTATGTTGTTATCTGATTGCAGTTTTTTCATTAGCTGTTTATAGCACAAATTTTGTTTGTCAATGCCATGGCGGACTTTATTTGTTGCTATGTACAGTTTTTTCAAATCCTTGGTTACTAGATCTTGATAAACATCAAAATTGTCATGCAGCATGATTGGCTGGAATACAGATTTGGGTTTGAAAGGCGTTGAACAAAGTCCTCTGTTGTCCAACAAATCTTGATTTTTGGCAGACATATCATATAATTTGTAAATTTTTAAATAATTTTAAAATAAACTAAAATGAATAGTTTATTAATTGTTTTAAAGTAAATATATAGGAATTATGTATGTGTGTAACTTTTTAATTAAGCTTATTTATTATATTTTTTTAAATTCATATTAAATATACTTTTTTATATTAATTTTATTCAACATATTTAATATTTATTATTTTATTTTATATATATAAAATTCGATATTTTATACAACTATATTTTGTACATCAATATTTTTTTTCAATATTTTTGTACTTAACTGTTTAAGTATAGGGAGTCGATATTTTTGCATTCTATAATTTTTCGATATTTTTACTTCTATATTTTATATCTATATATATTGTCAGTTAACCATTTTGCCAATACGATTTTAAATTGGCAAAAACAAAAAAGAAATCTAAAAGGGCAGCCATTGCATTACAATGCATGCGCACTTCTGGGCGGGCATCTTGGAATTATGTCATTATGAGAAAAAATATTATCAAATTGCAGCTGGTGCGTTACAACACCTGTGCATCCATGGATTTTCATTTTGGAATGTTTTTCTAATAGACCAAAACGATTCCAAGATGGCTACAAATGTCGTGCATGTGTTATGATTCTCCTGCAGCCGCTGATTTTTTTAGGTTTAATTTACTGTTCTAACATATCTGACAACCATTTTAGAACAGTACATTTTAAAACGTATGCATGCGATGCCACAAAGCAAAAGAAGCAAGTTCCTCGAGAGCAGTGCACTGCTGTTAGGCCCGTGCACATTCATTTATCAATTATTCAAAAACATTTATTAAAAAAAAGAAAACAATGAAGCAGGATTGGGGAGAGGCAAAAATGTAATGGATGAGTGAGGGGCCAGAGGGGATGGGCAGTTGTGAGCAGATGGGGAGAGAGTAACAGAGGAAAAAAGCTACATGTTCCCACAGAGTGCTAAAAGAAAAATTTAAAAAGTAGCTTCACAAGTCTGTAGTGGAAGGACACAACTGATCCAATCAAAAGGATGTTAAACAAGCTATGCTCCAGGGTAAAGCCAAAAACAAAAATAGGAATACAAGCCTTCAAGTAATGAGCAGGGAATTGAAATACACCAGAAAGCCATACAATCGAGGAAGGGGCTCATTTTGTGCCAGCGGTACAATGCTCAGCATAAGTGTTATGTAATTATGTGCATATAACTCATTATCGTATTGCTTTCCAGGTGTGTTCTTGCAGCCAACAATTGCTGATCATGTTTTATTTATTTATTTATTTTTGTGTCCTCATTCATCTCAGACTCCAATCTGTCGCTCAACCTTTTCCAATTCATGCCCTTGAATTGCATGGGAAAGACATTTGACTGAGGAGGCTGTCTCTCTCCATATACGCAGCAAGTAGAGCTGTAAAGGTGTAATCATAGAACATGATATCTACTGTTTGCATTAGCGTCTCATTAACCCTCTTGTCTCCCTATCCAATTCACCAATGGCCGTCAAAACTTCTAACCCTTATAGACTCCCTAAGCCACATCTATTTTTGATACATAGAGAAGAGCATCAAGCCACTCTTAGTAGAGGGGAGGCATATCTCCCACCCCTTTACTACAGATTTCCCTTCTTGACAGCGCAATGAGATAGAGGAGTAGCTTTCTCGTATTCCCACTCAGCTCCTCCAGCCCCTCTGCTATCCCAAAAATAATCAAAGAGAGGCTTACCTTTATATCCACCCCCACAGTGCTTGAAATGGTCTTGCCCACTTTTTCCCAAAACATCTGGATTTCTGGGCATTCCATGAACACATGCATATCTGTTGTCTTCACTAACCCACATTTAGCACATCTGGTGACACCCCCTTTCCGCATCTTCGATATTCTGCACAGCGATAAGTAAGCTCTGTAGAGGGAAAAAATATGGTTTCTTCTTATCACAATGGCTGATGATGTTTGGATTTTTTCAGTATTTAGTATGAGCCTTCAGATTCAATTTTCTATTTAAGGATGTTTTTTCCTTGGCTGAATAATTCTACTCTGATCTACTTTCATGCATTGCAACATGGCTTTAAAACAAATACAGGTGAAAGGCTAATATGAAATTTTGAATTTTATATAACGAATTAGACTTACAAATCAAAATGTCTGCCCTTATAAAATTACAGTTAAATATGCCTCGCAATGCAGTGGATTTGCAGTCTCAATTCACAGAATAGTATCAGCACCATGGACTTATTCACGGATGAGATATGAGTTCTACAGTAGTGAACTGGTTGTAAGACTGGGCAGAGTCGCCGTGAATTGGGGTGTCTGTGGGCGGCGCCTGGGTGCAAATATTAAGTGTTACAGTGGGAGTGTCACAAGTATTCATAGTATGGTATGAGTATTCATATAGCACTTGCTGCCCTTGATGAGGCAGTGAAGAGCTTTGCGGACTTGTAGAGCTACCATCTGCATTGTCTGATCTTCCTCAAATCCCCCTCCAAATGAGGGCTCTGTTTAACTATTGTTGCTAAAATACTAGAGTTTGTTGTTTCCCTAACATGCAGGTTGGGAGGTGTGCTTGAGTGAGTGCAGGTTGGGAGGTGTGTCTGTGTGACAACATGGTGAGAAATATGTTTGTGAGGGCAGGGTAACAGTTGTGTCTGTGTGCAGAGAGGCTGTTAGGTTAACAGTTGTGTCTGTGAGTACAGTGTGACAGTAATGTCTGTGAATTCAGTTAGACTAAGGTGTCTAAAAGTGCAGGATAGGCAATGTCTGGGTGCATTGTGGGGGTGTCACTGAGTGCAGAGTGAGAGGTGTGTAAGTGCAGGGTGAGTTATATCTGAGTGCAGGGTGACAGGTGTCTGTGAGTACACGATTAGAGCTGTGATTATAAGTGCAAGGTGAGTGGTGTACTTGTGAGTGCAAGGTTCCAGCGTGAGTAGAGTTTCAATATGACTGCAGGATATGCCTGTGTGAATATAGGGTGACGTGTCTCTGTGTGAGTGTGTGGTGAAATGTATTTCTGTGAGTGCAAGGTGAGTGGTATGTCAGTGTGAGTGCAGGGTGAGTGGTTTGTCAGTGTGAATGTAGGGCAAGAGGTATTTCTCTGTGAGTGAAGGGTGATAGGTGTGTTTGTGTCAATGTAGGGTGAGGGTGCTTGTAGGTGCAGGGTGAGCAGGATGCAGGATCTCTGAGTGTAAAGTGAGCTGGGCTTCTGTGTGAGTGCAGGCCGAGAGGAGTATCAGAACATTATTAGACTAGAGGGGTCTCTTTCCAAGTGCTGGGTAATTGGTGCCTGAGTTGAGGATGACCAGAGTCTGTTTAAGTGCAGGGTGAGAGGGGTCTCTATGTGAGTGCAGGGTGAGAGGGGTCTCTGTGTGAGTGCAGGGTGAGAGGGGTCTCTGTGTGATTTACAGGGTGATAGGAGTGCCTGTCTGAGTGAAGAGGGAGTGGTGTACCTACACGGTGTGCTTATGTAAATTCAGAGTGAGCGACGTGCCTGGGTGAGGAAAAGATGAGTCCTGTGTCTGTGTTACTGCAGGTGTTCCTGTATGTGCAGAGTGAGCAATGTGCCTGTGTGTGTGCAGGGTAAGTACTATGCCTCTATGCACCCTTCTCACGTACAGGATGAGCATTGTTCCTGTGTACAAGAAGGGGGCTAGACATTAAAGCCAGACTTATTGGCCTTGCCAATGTTTGTTAATTAAGAAGCCAACCTAAACTAAACCCAATGGCACTTCCTTGATAGAGAACAAATAATGTAGGTATGATCAGAATTTACCCTTTGCTAGTGTCCCACTACACCTAACTGTCATAAAATGCCTGCTCGGGAACTTGTGTCTTAGGCTACGATACCTCCCCCTTTATCAGCAGGCTTAATGACAATCTCTGGATTGTTTCTTAGAGAAAGGTTGGAATTTCGTTCAAACTTGGTAATATTGTATTTGAAAATACCTGCTCTGAGAGCTTAAGACATCAACATTTCTCAGGATGATCTTCTTAAAGGTCATATTTTCTGCAGATATTGTTTGACTTAGCAGATGGATAGACAAAGGAGGGTCCAAAAATCTGCATCCCCTGAACCCTGATATGGATTATTTAGAGTTTATTTTATGAAAGAATTTATATAATCCATTTTTAGTGCCGGAGAAATCAGGTCTACAGTGGGAAACCTTTACTGAGTATGGGAAATTCAGATGGGGAGAGAGTGTGCTTAGAAAGATTAAATGTAGAGGCCGTGTCATGGTGAGTTATGACCAGTGTTATTCACCAGAAGTAATGCTGTCTACTGGTCTGACTCTCACCATGGGGTTACAATTGGTGAAATGTCCTGCCTGTCCTCCTGCCCCTCCCCCTGTCTCTCCAAGAGCCCTAGCCTCTTTTGTCCCTTCCTGAAAAACGAGGGATGGAGGGTTCCTGGTGTCTGGTGGCAATGATGAACCACGGATGCCCAGTTGGGGAGCTTCCTCACAGTCAGAACCGGCTGATGCAGAAGATTCTGAAAAGGTAATGTATTTTCTTTTCGAATTGCAGACCCTCTTTCTTAAGTGGCCCTTAAGAGTAAGTATATGATTCGTTGATCCTAATGTATCTTACCATGTTGTCCAGTTTTTTGTGCTGGGTGATAGTCTTAAACTCATTGATATTTTTTTCAAGATTATTGATCACTTCCCTGGCATTGATCAATATTAGATTACAAGTACTGTGTCATTTAATGACCTTGCAATTGTGTCTTGATTAATTTTGTCTTTAGTTTTTCCAATTTCTCAGTTTTTTGTCTACAGGTGTTGTGGTTAAGCTAAAAAATAATGGACTGTTCAATAGTTTTTCTATGTATTTCTTGATATATGTAATTATGTCCTTTTCAGACAGATCTGGAAAGGATGTATGTACTATCTAAAACTGTTTTTGACATACGGGAAGTCTTTAAGAAAGGAGGAAAGCAAAAAGGCCTTCTCAATCATTCCGCTGCCATCAGTAAATGTGAAAAATATGCGGCTTATCCGGTAAACCCCGGAAACCTAGCGAGTTTAATACTACTAGAACTACACCTGACAAAGGTAAACTGTTTTGGAATCCCATTCAAAATTAATCACTGGGGCAGAGGAGAATTCACTACATAGTACCCCACTTATAACTAATTTTGTAATCAAAAAACACTATAAACTCTCGGCATTTCAACCCTTTTATGGTTTCAGTTTTCTATGGGGTCTTCCTCAGGACCAGAAATGGTACCACCCTAGGCAGGAACATTAAATTTGAGGATGACTGTTATCCTAATGGGCTGATAATCTGTTCAGAAGGTAGACATAATAATCTCATCTAAGGAATACTCAGTTAAAATCAAGTGCATTCTAAAAAAATGGGGAAGAAAAAATAAAACTGTAGTCTCCCTATTATAATATGATGTCAGATTATCACACTTGGAAGTTATTGCAAATAATGCACTTAATAGCTGTACTACGTAATTGCTGTTGATAACTAGAGAAATGATAGCGAAAAAGCGTAACAATAATTTACAAAAAACTAGCTGGAAAAGTGAGTGACATCAAAACAGCTATGAAATGAGAATACGCATTCACCAACTAGAGCAGAAGATAATTACTCATCTGTCTTATTGAATTCAGGAAGTCAGGTTCTGAGGAAAAAACAAATAACAAATCTTGTGCTCTACCTGATGTAGAGGCCTGGTACCAAATGGAAATGCTGTCATTAACTGATACAAAGAGCGAGAAGCTTATCTAATCTTAGCTGCATCTAACTCAAGAAATGCTGGAAAGTGAGCACATATGTGCAAAAGCTCCTTATTTGGCCAAGGAGACATGCCGTTGCACTTCGAAACAAGCATTGGCAAAGCCAATTGGTCTCGGCAATGCCCGAGCTATTGGTCTTGCCAATCTGAATGTCTTTTAGCCATGTTGTCTAGCAGCACATCTGCTGTTCAGCATGGCTAAAAGTTACTGAAAGCCCAGAATCACAGCTTGAATTGCGACCCACTGTGATTTAGTATTGTGTGAACTGACCTATTCTTACATAGGTTGGTTTGCAAAATACCAGAGGATTCACAAAAAGTTAGTACGCAAATTGCGACCCTTTTTGTGAATTCTATTTTAGTATATCTGACCTAAAATTCTTAACGGCAGGCAAGCCAACTCCATTACTCACATTCATTTAGTCCATGTTCCACAGACTTGGCCTTGTCAATCTATTAATACTCATGCATTGTGAGAGTAAACGAAATGGCACCAACTCGAGGATTGCTGGAAATGTTTCCAATTACTTGCCAGCGAAGGTCTTCAAATATTGTATTGTATTGTAATTGCATTTGTATAGCGCTTACTACCCCTGACGAGGCGTCGAAGCGCTTTTTCGGCGAGTAGCACGCTACTCCGGGACCCATAGAGGATTAGTGTTGAATTAGTATAGTGAAACATGCAAGTAAATTTTAAGTGGTGGATATGTTAGTCAGTTATTTGGATTCAGAAGGATAGCGGAGGGATAGAAGAGGGAAAAAAGGTTTGCATATATATAGCGCTTCTAACCCCTGATGGGGTGTTGAATTGCTTTTTTTTGGGCGAGTAGCACGCTACTCCGGAAACCCATAAAGGATTAGTGGTGAATTAGTATGGTGAAATATGAAAGTAATTTGAGTGGTGGATATTAGTCAGTTATTTGGAGTGAGAAGGATAGTGGAGGGATAGAAGGGAAAGAAAGGTTTGCATTCATATAGCGCCTGTTACCCCTGGTGGGTGTTGAAGCGCTTTGTTGGCGAGTAGCACGCTACTCTGGAACCCATAAAGGATTAGTGGTGAATTAGTATAGTGGAATATGGAATTAGTGAAGTGAACATGCTAGTCTGTTATTTTGATTGAAAAGGATAGTTGTGGGATAGAAGAGTGAAGGATTTCTTTTGTAGGTCATAGCAGTAGGAGGAGGCTTTTTGATGAGTAAAAGGGTTTTTGGAGGGGAAGAGTCAGAGGGAAGAGTTTAGAAAGGTTTGTCTTGGGCATTGGTACAGTAAAGGAGGTGTCAGAAGATACAAGGAGGGGTAGAGTAGGAGAGAGTCAAGAAAGGGTTATTTTGGGGAACATAGTAGTGGTATGGCGTTTGCGATAAATGAGAGAGTGGGTGTAGAGGATATAGTGATAGATGTATAGGGTGAGATAGGGTAGTGAATTGGAAAAAGTAGTAGAAAGAAGTTTGAGATGAGTCAAAAAGTTGGGCTAGAAGATATATTGAGGGAAGTATAGGCTGAGAAATAGGGTAGTGCATTGGAAATGCTAAATTAGAAGAAAGTGATAAATATATAGATCCATAAGTACATTGAGAGTATATAGATGCATAAAGGAAGTAAGTATATGCAGATTAAAAATATTGATAGAGGTAGCGGATGTGAAATAGGGTAGTGCATTAGATATGCTTTTTCAGGAGAAGAGTAATAGACACATTAATTAATGGGAAGATGGGCAGCATTCCTGGCCCTGGCCCGTCTCGAACAGGCTCAAACAGGCACTCACCCTTGTCCTCTCTGCCCTTAACAGGCTCAAACAGGCACTCACCCTTGTCCTCTCTGCCCTTAGCCTCGACGCCCGGGCTGAGACGCCCTAACCCTGGCCTTTGATACCCCTAGTAATCAGGTGACCCCGTCAGCCAATGGGAACCCTAGCCCTATCCAATCACAACACTAGCCCTAAAAGCTAGAACCAATAGGAGATCAGGACCTTACAGCCAATCTTAGCCCTACTCCAAGCATCCAATCAGTTCAAAAAACCCTGATCTCTATGTCCAATAGAGGCCCTAGCCCTACCAGTAGTCCCAACCTTAGTCCAAGCAACCAATGGGACGGGAAGCCCTAGTCACTACTTCCAATGGAAAGCCTAACCCTACTCTTAGTCCCACACCTAGTCCAGCAACCAATAACACCAGAAGCCCTAATCGCTACTTCCAATTAAAGGCCTAACCCTAGTCCTAGTTCCACCTTAGTCCCAACAACCAATAAAACAGGAAGCCCTAGTCCCTGCTTCCAATAGAAATCATAACCCTAGCCCTAGTCCCAACCCTACATTGATTGAATCACAGATCCAGAAACCAATCAGAACCCTCAAATACCCAACCAATGAGGACACTAACTCAAACCAATAGAAACATCAGATACAACCACCAATCAGTGTATACATGTAGCAGCCACTAGCAGACTATATAAGGTCCCAGCAACCTCAGACAAGGTTTGCTGCCCAGGGAGTTGGAAGCTGCTTCTCCTGTCCAGAATCTCCTAGGAGACAGACAGGCTCAATCCACACTTTGGATTTCTGCAGGTAAAGGCCTCACAAACTTGAAATCTAACAATACTGTTTGAATACAACTTTACTCCCTCTCCTGGCCAAAAACGAAGTGCACAGTCCCTATTAAACACAGTTTAAACAGCTCACAGAAGCACCCTCTGATGTAGAAAATCCCTGTTGCTGGAGGGGGAGGCAGGGGGGCTGGTTTCACTGGCTTGATAACACAAAATGGTGGCTGGGGGTGCACTGTTTAACATACAGGTCTTAGCACAGAGCAAAGGAGAAATTTGGAGGGAAAACTGAATAGTCACCAGGAATGAGAGCGACAAACTACAGAGTTTGGACTGCAAATCCCACAATTCAACACGTTAAATGGAAGCAATCATGGGCAGGAAAACCACAAGTTTAACACACAAAACAGGTGATAAAATATACAATCACAGGCAGGTTAAAACTACATTTTTAAACTGTAACAACCACAGGCAAAGACAGTCATCACAGAAAGGGAAAATCGTTTTTAAAAACTTTTTGGAGGAGGGAAGAGACAGCACTAGTCTGCCTCCTTACCACTTGCTGGACTCTGCTCACTGCAATCTGGGGCACAGGTAGGCTGCAACTCACAAGATGGAGGAGAATGATTTGGGGTGCACCCAGCAAAGCCTTAAGGGACCTGGGCAGGTGTGAGGAGGGCTCAGAGTTGCCTGGGAGCTGAATAGCCAATCCCCAGTCCTAGGCCTGCTGGCCTGGGGGTGGGGGTCTGCTTCTCCTGTCCAGAATCTCCTAGGAGACAGACAGGCTCAATCCACACTTTGGATTTCTGCAGGTAAAGGCCTCACAAACTTGAAATCTAACAATACTGTTTGAATACAACTTTACTCCCTCTCCTGGCCAAAAACGAAGTGCACAGTCCCTATTAAACACAGTTTAAACAGCTCACAGAAGCACCCTCTGATGTAGAAAATCCCTGTTGCTGGAGGGGAGGCAGGGGGGGCTGGTTTCACTGGCTTGATAACACAAAATGGTGGCTGGGGGTGCACTGTTTAACATACAGGTCTTAGCACAGAGCAAAGGAGAAATTTGGAGGGAAAACTGAATAGTCACCAGGAATGAGAGCGACAAACTACAGAGTTTGGACTGCAAATCCCACAATTCAACACGTTAAATGGAAGCAATCATGGGCAGGAAAACCACAAGTTTAACACACAAAACAGGTGATAAAATATACAATCACAGGCAGGTTAAAACTACATTTTTAAACTGTAACAACCACAGGCAAAGACAGTAATCACAGAAAGGGAAAATCGTTTTTAAAAAACTTTTTGGAGGAGGGAAGAGACAGCACTAGTCTGCCTCCTTACCACTTGCTGGACTCTGCTCACTGCAATCTGGGGCACAGGTAGGCTGCAACTCACAAGATGGAGGAGCATGTGTTGCAGAGCACTGAGGTGTACAACTAGAGGTGCTTGCGTCATGCTTTGATTCTGCTGTGGTGCTATAATATGTGGATCTTTACCTTTTGCAAAGTCCGACCAATATAGATCAAATTGTATGAACACCATATTGCGTATCTGACATTAGATATATTGCAATTTGTAAACTTTCACACAATTATGTTCAAATGTCTTAATTTCAATGCACAGATTGCATGAATCTATATTTCTGAACAGTTGATATACATATAGGAATGGATCTCTCATACCAGCATGAAATTTAAAGTTTCAATAATTTACTCTCCATGGTAGCTGCAGGACAAGTATATAACTATGTCCGCAACTTTTGTTTATCCGTTATCAGCCGCGACATTAGTGAGAGGAAGGAGTATGCGGAAGGAGGAGCTACATGGTGGGAGCTGGGAGACCTGCTGGGTGCTCTCAGAATTCTAGTGAGGGAGGAGAGGTCACGCCGTCAAACACCAGTCACAAGAACACTTTCTAATGATAATAAAAAAATGCAGTAGAAGGATGCAGAACTCATATCTATAGCCATGGGCTAATCATGTAAGAAAAAGCGGGATGTCATGTGGCACTGAAGGGTGCCACATGTGCTGCTCCTTTACTCAGATGTCTGGGTTGTATCATGCCTTGCAACACTCAACACTAGCAAAGTGCGGGTGCTCCTCATAGCTTTCCTACTCATTCTCTCTCATGATGTCAGCAGTAGCACTGGTTGAGTACTCCACTTTTCAATGTTCATGATGGTGACAGACAAGAAGTACTTTTTCTTAATGATGGTGGTGAATGGAAACATCACAAAATGGTGTGGGCTGATACCATTACGTCATGAATAGGCCATCCAACCAATGCTTAACGGGGCTCAGCAAGACAAGTCAATGGCTCAAGAGGGCTGATCCAAAGTTCCTTTCTGTGAGTATATGTTTTTATGCTATTGGTGTGTGTGTGTGTGTGTGCGTGTGTGTGTGAAGAAAGGGGGCATTTTCTTGCTTAACCATCCTGTGTCTCTACCTGCCTGTGGAATCAACGTCTGCTTTTAGATTGACAGGGGCTGGGTTGTGCATTCACTCCAGACACTCACACAAAAGGAGCTAAGGTGTGCCCTGCATATGGTGATGGGCCAGACTGGGCTAGAGTGGTGGGAGGAGTTGTCACTGACACCTGAATAGGCTGTGGCTGCTCTGCACAATGCTGTCTCCCCCCTCTGTAGTGTGGCTGGACCAAGGAGGGCAGAACTGGTTTTGCTAAACCAGAGAGACTTTCTGAACAAAGGGAGAAAGGGGTATAAGCATTAGACCTAAAACTCCAAAACTCTATAACTGTTTTGGACTAAGAGCCTGCCAAGAGGAAGAGCTGGAAGAGCTGCCAGGAGGAGTACGGCCCCTTTGCTGTGTGTTGCTTTGTTGGGTTGGCCTGCGGTGGCTGCTTCTGTCTTGGGAAGTGAAAGGACAGGACTGAACTTTCTACACCTTATTTCCTGAATTTCACCAAGGGCTTGAAGTAGAGCTTACCTCCTGTTAAAGAAGTCTCAGGACCAGCAAGACTTCAAGATCATCTGCTACCAGCACTGGGAATTGTGTGTTTTGTGCTGCAACAGAAGAAAAACCACTACGATGCCATCAATGACGCCGCTGCCAACTCCACGACCAGAGGGCACCAAGAGAGAGGCTCGCCCCGATTCGCATAGCAACCCTGTCCTCACCGACAACAACACCTGACGCCGCTGCTTGCACCTGAAGGCACCGCACCTCGCACCACCTCACTTCACATCGCTGCCCTGGTATCATTGATGACGACACTCCATGCGGACATCAACGCCGCTGCCTGCACCGTGGCCTGTGGGCACCGCTTGTATGTTACTCGATGCACTGCCCCATCCCACACTGCAGCCTTGGCCCACCAACTCCGGCACCAACGATTCCAGATCGTCAAAAGACGCTGCGATTTGCACCGCAACCTGTGTCCCCCACACACCCCATTGCCCCATTTCACACCGCAGCCTTGGGTCTACCCACAACAGTGCTTCTACAATGACGATGCCGCTGCCTGCCCCGTGACCTGTGAACACGTCCCGCTTCGCACCACAGCCCTGGTCTTACCGGTGCCGCTGGATGCCGTCACTGAGTCGCTGCCTGCACCGTGACCTGAGAGGACCACACGCTGCACCGCTTCACTTCACCACAGCGCAGACGCCGCTGGAGCGCCGGACTTTAACCTCACAGAGTTCAATCTGCAACACGTGTGACATCAAGGGCCCAAGAACTCCTGCATCTACCTCCGGAGCCAATGCCGCAACACCGCATCTTCATATCTCATCGCAAGGTCCTCGATGCCCTACATTTCCAAGGTACTGTTTGCGAGTCTTCCTGGCAACGTAGCTGGCCCACGACCTCGCGGTTGGCCTGAACTGTTGGATTTGTTTGTTCACGATGCCGTGATAGCCCTAGATGGAGCTATCGACTTCAAGGAACTGTATTTTAACTCTATTCTTGCAAAATTCATATCTTGATTACTGTATGTTGGATTTGTATTGCTTAGGTCTTGTTTTACACAGATAAACATTGACTATTTTTCTAAAACTGGTGTGGTGTCCTTTTGTAGTGTTTTTCTTGTATTACTGTGTGTTATGTGCAAATGATTTACCCATTTCCTCTGAGATAAGCCTGACTGCTTGTGCCAAGCTACCAAGGGGGTGAGCAGGGGTTATTTTAGAAGTGTAATCCCCTATCCTGACCAGAACGAAGGGTCCCTATTTTGACAGGGTACAAACCAGCCAACTAGAGACCCCCATTTCTAACAATTAGGTTTCGCCTATGTGATTAATAATACATTTTTGTAGTTGTAAATTTTAGCTTAGTGAGCAGTTATGCAATATAAGTTACTGAAACTTCATAAAAGTGTTATGACTTGTTTATTGAGAAAGGCAATATATTGTGCAGTAATTGGTGGAAATATAAAGCATGCAGATTAGGTTTTGTCAATGTTTTGTTAGACATGTTACACAGCAGCGTGAGCTGCTGTGCAGAATGGTTTAAAGATATAAAAAGCCTTATATCGCGGTCAACGGTGGCCACGTCATAGCATTTTTTTAAAACTCTAAGTCATGTTGTCCAGCAGCTAGTGCTGCTGTGCAACATGTTTTTAAAAAAATGAAAGTGTGGCATCTAGGCTGTGTTGAGAGCTGTGGTGCTTATGAATGGAGTAACGAGGAGAATATATTTATTTCTCCTCATTCTTTCCTCTTTCTGTGTGTTCTGCATTCTGCAGCACATAGAAAGAGGAAAATGACTCTAAGGATTGTTTTTGTGCTGAAAGGTGTCCGTTCCTGCACAAAAACAATCCTGCGCTACGCAGCACATTGCTTATGGCTGGGTCCAAACTGAGGTGGCATGGTACGCGAAAAACTATGGATTGGAATGCGGCCCAAGTGATTGCCAGTGGCTAGGATTAATTCAAGCATTCCATCCATCACCTTGTTGGTTTTGTATTTGACGCCCTAAGTGCACTGGGTATACCCAGACTTGAATCCCGGGCTCACTGTGCCACTGAAACCAAGCTATACCAGGCTGAAGAGCTCTAACTATGGCGAAACCAGTCCTAGGTTGCTTGTGTTCCAGTTCAGGGAAGACCTGGTCTGGCAGTTTGCACTAGACTGTTCCCATTGGAGCAGGGTCAAGACTGATTTGTATGGATGGGTCCAATCTGAAGCAGCATGGTGGATGAATAAGGATGGATTGGGATGCTGCCTGAGCGATTGCCAGTGGCTGAGATTAATTTCAGCATTCCTTCCATCACCTTTTTGTTTTTGCACTCTCACAATGAGGTTGTCTATCTCCAGTCTTGTCAATCTGAGAACTGAGTAATTTTCTCATGAGCTACGCCTGATCAGCAGACAAAAAGTCCCCTAACAACTCAGGATTTATTTTTAGGATGTCCAGTCTGTGACTATTTCACAACAGCACTCATACATTAAATAAAACCCTTACATAAATGACTACATGGAAAACAGATGTAACAGAGGTTGGTATTTATATAATGTATGAATCGAATAGGTGAAAAAGTACAACCACTGGGTATCCTGCCAGACAGGAGGCTGACCTGGCCCCTTTTATATCATTCTTGACTAAAATTGTCATTACCGTTTAACAGGAGAAGGTGGAGAAATCTGCACATGGAGGCACGAATTCTAGAATAATATTTTCTTGACTGATTGCGGGAAAATTGAAGTTGACTCTGGAGCAGTCCTGTATTTTAAGATTAGATTGATAAATCAGCTGAACCAATCACTTTATGGAACAGCTAAATTAAACAAATGGGTTCTGCTCCAGACTGCGCGTGCTGCTTTTCATGTCCACGGGGAGTGGGCAGTGCTGCAATGCGTGTACTTTTGAATCCATTATCATATGGAAAATAAGAGCTATTCTAATTTATGCCACGTGCTTGACAGGAAACTTGTCCACAGTTCATCTGGGAGATCACACATTTCCATACCTTGAGTCATAAAAGGTGTCACCTCCTGACCTGTCTTCATTCCCTGTCCAACCCACTCTGTCCTGTTCATCTGACCCAGGGGTCTTCCTAAGGTCATCTAACAGTAACATCTCATTGAGACGTTGAGTGTTGGCACTGCTCCCCGTCTTCAGCTTTCTAGAGGCACACAGGGCTTTCAATTCTTGGAATGAAAGCTCACTTTATCTAGAAGGCAGAGAGCCACTGGCATCTCCTTTAGTAGACATACTAAGTGTGGTGTGTGCACCTACCTAACCTAGTGGGAATCTAAACTCTTAGGTTGGAGAAAGGGTGTGCTAAAACCTTGACTTACCCAACCCCAAGTTCAGTAGAACTTACTTAGCCAAGCAAGAATTATATGTCCCTAGTACTTAGTGGTTTTCAGTTAATCAATACAAAGATTTATCTGGTAAAACAATGCAGGCTTGAATCCCAACCGCTGCACACCAAAGCCTGGTATATGATGTCCACTAATTAAAATGGGCACCTTGCACCATTCCAAACAACCCTTATGGTGATTTAAGAGGTCAAAGATAACCTTGAAAAGCTATCCAAGTGGTAGGTGTGGAGAGCAGCCTTCAGGCTTAATCTTGAAGGAATGTTAAGAAGCTTGTTTTACCAGAATGCAACCTTATTGTATTGGTTAAATGAAAGGAGAACCACACAGTAGTTATAAAAATATGTATTTATTATTATAACACACTTTAAATACCTCACAGTATCTGCTACCCGCAGATAAACACAAAGCACACAATACTGTAGCACAGAAACAGTCGTAAGTAGCACTAATACACAGTGGGCTCCAGGGGGAGACCAAACCATGTACTAAAATAGTGGTATAAGAACCACGACTTGAGTCCAGACAGTGTCTAGGGGATGTAGAATTGCTGGGACCCCAGGTAACCACCCAAGGTGAGTAAGTAGGGACCCCACGGAGGACGGGTGCAGTGTGGAAACATGACCGCGTGCTACGTACAATTCAATGGGAGAGTCGCGATTGCAATTTTACAGTTTAAGGACCCTTCCCAGTGGATTACGAGGAAACCCTTTGTAACATAGAAAGTTGGAGAGCCACCCCACCCGTGGATGCCGAAGCACCAGAGTTACCTATCCCAGGGAAGCAGGGTGCATAGGGCTGAAGTGGCGTCGGAAACTGTCAACGATCTCAATGGGAGTCTTCAAAGAAATGTCACTGCTGGAAGGAGGAAAAGTGTCCGGTGGAACCAGCAGGTGGATTCTTGATGGGAGGAACCTGAAAGCAGAGGGGACAGAGTCTGGTTCACTCAGGGCTGACCAGGGGCTCGGTAGACGAATGCCCACTGATGTTGGGTGCTTCAGGTGTGATGATGGAGGCCTTGACTCTACAGCTGCAGGGACCAGGAGACGTCGAGGATGACCAGGAGCCGGATCCGAGCTGTCCCAGGAAGGATGTCGAGTGCTGAGGGGTTGGTGTCCGGCGGGAACGAAGAAGGTCAAGGAAGGTTACGGTCTGGCCCAGCAAGGACCAGGAGACTCTCCACAGCAAGGGGAGTCCGGGCAAGCCTGGAGCAACCAGGGGAGCCCAAGAAAAGCAGTGTTGTCCCTCAAGTGGACCCACAGGCCGGAGGCACAGGAGTTGCGAGGGGGCCTCTAGCAGTTTCACAAAGTAACAGCTTGCAGAGCACAGAGTGTGAGAAGGCTGAAGTCCTTTCTATGAAATGTGCGCAGAGGTTGGGGCTATCAATAACCCAATGCACTTAGTTGGGGAACGCCAACAAGCATATGCACTTACAAAAGTATGCAGTGCACAGGGGTTCGGGTTATGCAGTCCGCAAGAGGGACATTTGCCTTAGACTTGGTGAGAGGGCAGCTCAACCTCGAAGAACATAGGAACCCACCTCCTGTGTTGCTGGAGCCTCCGGAGTCCGCAAGAGCTCAGGATCAGCAGACCGGTCAGTTGCGTTACAGTGCCTGTGAATGCAGGGGAGTGACTCCTTCACCCCAAGGGAGATACTTCAGTTGTCCTTGATGCTCCACAGGTCCTGCACAGAGCCTGTATGGTGCACGGGCACAGACGATGCTTTGGACAGAGAGGGAGACGAAGTCGGGCCCAGTCAAAGTCCAGCGAAGTCCAGAGTGTCCAGACTGTCGAAGGTCAGTTGTTTCTGGTTCAGAATCTTGTCCACGTCGAACCTAGGGTCCTACAGCCTGGTAAGCCCTTTTGTACCCACAGGAGAGGGTTGGACAGATTATGGGGACCCTCCCAGGGGAGGGTCAGGACAGTGGGGAGGTTACTCCCAAGTCCTTTGTCCAGTTTCGTGCCAGAGCGGGAGCCAACGGCTCCCAGGACTGGTTTGAACTGGACTATGCACAGGGACACCAAGTGTGCCCCAGATGCAGACTTTCCGGCACTTTGGAAGTGCACCCACCCAGCCCGAATACACTAAATCCTGTCTGGGTGGTGGTCACACCTCCCTGTGACAGGATGCCTATTGTCCTGCCTTCCCTTGCTCGAGCTTGGCTCAGCAGCAGGAGGGCAGAAATGTGTCTCTGGTCGGCAGCAACCATTTTGTGCTGCCCGGGTCGAGAAGGCTGGTACCGTGAAGACCAGGGACCCCACAAAGCTCACTTCAGAAGGATGGAATCATACCTCCCACACCGGTGTGGAGGTATGATTCCAAGGTGTTTGATACCAAACACGACATGTTTTGTTGCAGCCGTTTTCGAGCTAGCAATTTACGCGAGCATATAATGCACCTCTACCTATATGTCTGGCTGCGTCACCGACAACCCAGGAGAATGGTCTCCAAAGGCTGTAGGGGTGCTCTGCTCATGCAGGGGCACCCTCTCACGTAAAACCCAGCACCCTGCCCTCAGGATTGTCAAGGCCTGGTATAGGTGTGACTGATAGGTTTTAAGTGTGGTGACCTCTAGATATAGTAACCTATATCTTTCGTAAGTGGTGCAAGCACCATCTTACACAGGCTGCAATGGCAGGCCTGTAGTTCCATTTTGCATGGCCTCTCATGAGTGGCATAATACATGCTTCAGCCCATGGGATGCCTCCGGGGTACCTATTCCCTGGGTACATGTGTACCATATACTAGGGTCTGACAAGGGTACCCCAGTATCCAATCTGGAGTGTACCCGAGTACATGGCATAACATTTTAGGTAGAAAGCAGATAGACTGAGGTCCTGATTAGCAGGATCCCAGTCAGACTAGTCAAAAACAGTGCAACATCAAGCAAAAAGTGGGGGTAACCATAAGAAGCAGATCCTACTTTCCTACACAACCCCCCAAACATAAGGAGGTGAGACTAACCTTGCCCAGTTGAGTCTTCATGTTCTAAGTGGAAATATCTGGAGAGTCCATCTGCATTGGCATGGTTACTCCCAGGTCTATGTTCCACTGTATAGTCCATCCCCTGTAGGGAAATGGACCACCTCAAAAGTTTGGGGTTTTCACCCTTCATCTGTTTTAGCCATAAGAGGGGCTTATGGTCTGTCTGAACAATGAAGTGAGTGCCAAACAAGTATGGCCTCAGCTTCTTCAGAGCCCAGACCACAGACAAAGGCTTCCCTCTCAATGGCTGACCAACGTTTCTCTCTGGGGTCAACCTTCTGCTAATAAAAGCTACTGGTTGATCCTGACCCTCTGCATTAAGTTGTGACAACACAGCCCCTACCCCCAATTCAGGCATCTGTTTGGACAATGAATTGTTTGGAGTAGTCAGGACTCTGCAGAATGGGAGCAGTGCACATGGCCTGCTTGAGATCATCAAATGCCTTCTGACAGCTAACTGTCCACTGAACTTTCTTGGGCATTCTTTTTGAAGTAAGATCATTCAAGGGAGTCACTATAGACCCATATCCTTTCACAAATCTTCTGTAGTACCCAGTCAGGCCCAAGAAAGCTCTGACCTGAGTCTGGGTAGTGGGAGCAACCCAGTCCATGATGGTCTGGATTTTGCTCTGCAATGGTTGAACCTGGCCTCCACCCACAAGGTGGCCCAGGTACACAACCTTACTCTGCCCTATCTGGCACTTGGTGGCCTTGATAGTGAGACCTGCTTTCTGCAGAGCCTCCAAAAAATTCTTTAGGTGGACCAGGTAATCCTCCCAGGTGGAGCTAAAGACAGCTATATCATCAAGATATGCTGCACTATAGGCTTCCAGACCTGTAAGGACTTATTCACCAAGCTTTGGAATGTGGCAGATGCATTCTTCAAACCAAAGTGCATCACCACAAATTGATAATGCCCACTAGGGGTTGAGAATGCTGTTTTGGGTTTGGCATCTTCAGCTAGTCTGATTTGGCAATATCCAGCAGTGAGGTCAAATGTGCTCAAGAACTTGGCTGAGGCCAAAGTGTCAATGAGCTCATCTGCCCTAGGAATAGGGTGAGCATCTGCCCTAGTGACTGCATTGAGCCCCCTGTAGTCCACACAAAACCTCATTTCTCTCTTACCACCCTGGGTATGAGGTTTGGGTACCTAGGACCACTGGACTAGCCCAAGGGCTATCTGAGGGCTCAATCACTCCCAATTCCAGCATCTTTGGACCTCAGTCCTGATGCAATCTCTGACATGGTCAGGCTGCCTGTAAATCCTATTTTTAACAGGTAGGCTCTCACCTGTGTCCACTTCATGGGTACACTAGGTGGTCTGACTAGGAGTCAAAGAAAACATATGCCTGTATTGATTGAGGACCTTCCTGCAATCAATCTGCTGTTGCTCAGTGAGGCTGCCTGCCAATGCCACACCATCAACTGAGCCATCATCAGGGTTTTGTGAGAGGAGGTCAGGGAGTGGGTCACTCTCTTCCTCCTGTCCCTCATCAGTAGCCATGAGCAAGCCCATGTCTGCCCTGTCCACATAGGGTTTGAGCCTGTTTACATGGAGCACCCTATGGGGGCTCCTGGGAGTTCCAAGGTCCACCAAGTAGGTGACCTCTCTCTTCTGCTCAAGAATAGTATGGGGTCCACTCCACTTGTCTTGGAGGGCTGCTAGGGCCACAGGCTCCAACACTCCATACTTTCTGTCCTGGCTGATGAACAGTCAGTACAGCCTTTTGGTCATGCCAAGCTTTTTGCAATTCTTGACTTGCCTCAAGGTTTATGCTGGCCTTCTTCATGTACTCAGCCATCCTGGAGCAGAGACCAAGTACATAGTCCACAATGTCTTGTTTAGGTGGTTTGAGAGGTAACTCCCATCCCTCCTTCACTAAACACAGGGGACCTCTAACTGGATGCCCAAACAGAAGTTCAAAAGGGCTGTAGCCAACCCCCTTCTGTGGGACCTCTCTGTAGGCAAAGAGAAGGCAGGGCAACAGGACATCCCATTTTCGCCTAAGCTTTTCTGGGAGGCCCATGATCATGCCCTTTAGGGTTTTGTTGAATCTTTCAACTAACCCATTGCATTGTGGGTGATAGGGTGTGGTGAATTTGTAGTTCACTCCACACTCCTTCCACATAGCAGTAATGTAACTTGACATTAAGTTTGTACCTCTGTCAGTTAAGACCTCCTTAAGGAAACCCACTTGGAAAAAAATCCCAGGAGGGCCCTGGCCACCACAGGAGCTGTGGTGGTTCTAAGGGGTATTGCTTCTGGATACCTAGTGGCATGGTCCACCACCACTAGTATGTAACTGTGCCCAGATGCAGTAGGAGGGTTCATGGGACCAATGATATCAATCCCAACCCTCTCAAAGGGAACCCCCACCACAGGTAGTGGTATGAGGGGGGCCTTTGTGGTACCACCTGACTTACCACTGGCTTGACAGGTGGTACAGGAGCGACAAAACTCCTTTGTGTCCTCTGACATGTGAGGCCAGTGAAAGTGAGGGACAAGCCTGTCCCAAGTCTTACTTTGGCCTAGGTGTCCTGCCAAGAGAATGTCATGTGCTAAGGTGAGTAGGAAGCCCCTAAACTTCAGAGGTATGACCAACCTCCTGGGAGCACTAGGCTTGGGATCTCTACCCTCTGAGTATAGGAGTCCTTCATCCCAATAGATCTTGTGGGATCCACTGACACTCCCAGCAGCCTCAGCAGCAGCTTGCTGTCTGAGGGGTTCAAGAGAGGGGCAGGTTTGCTGCTCCAGACTCAAGTCTGCCCTGGAAGGGCCCCCTGTCCCCAAGAACTCAACCTGATCAGGTTCCAGTTCATCTGAGACAGTTCCTTCACAGGGACTGAGATCATCTCCCTCAGAGATTGATCTTCACTACTGAGTCTGGGGGAAGACACAGCCTTACCCCTCCTGCTCCTTCTCTTGGAAGGCACCTTGGTCCATTGTTCCAGGATCCAAGGCCTGTTCAGTGTTAGCCAGCTTGGCCTGTGACCTGGTCACAGCAAACACATCTGCAGTGATGCCCAGCATTGCTGCATGAGTCCTTAGTTCCACCTCAGCCCAGGCTGAAGTCTCCAAATCATTACCCAACAAGAATTCCACTGTAAGGTCTGAGCTAACCACAACTTTCTTAGGGCCAATTAGCCCTCCCCAGCTGAAATTAACAACTGCCAAGGAATGATCAGTCCTGACATTGTTAGCATTGGTCACTTGGTGCATCTCACCAAGTATGATTTGGTCAGGGCCCACAAGATCTTTTGTCACCATAGTGACACTTGCACCTGTGTCCCTGTATACCATGGCCTCCTTACCGTTAATTAAAGGCTGTTGCCTGTATTTGCCCAAGTGACTGGGACTGACAAATAAGGTGGCAATATCCATGCCACATCACAGACAAGTGCAACCTGAGCTGGAGTTCTGACTAAGCCAGAACTCATCTCAGAGCCCAATGTTAACCCTACTAATCCCTTGTTCCCTGTACCACCACTTGAATCTGTACTATGTATGTATGTAGGGAATTTATAGAGCGCAGGAATCACACCCGAAGGGGTATCTCCGCGCTAACATAGAAAACAAGTCAGACAGGCACGGACTCCCATAACTCAAGCCTTGAATAATTCCATCTTCAGGAGTTTCCTGAAGCGAGCAGGACTAGGACATTTACGTAAATCCTCTGGCAAAGAATTCCAGTATTTTGGAGCCAAATAGGCAACAGTTTTGCCTCCGGATCGTATTTTCTTAAAACGAGGGACCACCAGCAACCCTTTGCCTTCCGATCTAAGACACCGGTTCGGGCAGTACACTTTGAACTTATCCGCCTTATAGCTCGGGCTTGTACCATAAAGAGCTCTATGGGCGAAACAGCAGAGCTTAAACTTAATTCTCTGGCGGATTGGAAGCCAATGGAGAAATTTCAGTTATGGCCCAGGGGAGGTGCGGGGTGGTTTATTGAGAGCAAGGCGTGCAGCCACATTCTGGACGATCTGCAATCTGCTAAGAAGAGACTCATTCGCGGATGCCAATAAAGCATTACAATAGTCCAGGCGACCAATGATCAAAGCCTGAATTAAGGTTCTACGTACAGTGAGGGGCAGCCACATGAACACTCTGCGCAAAAGGCTCAAGGTATGATAGCAGGTCCCTGCAGTGGTCATGACTTGATACTTCATGGATAACCATACATCCAGCCGGACCCCTAGATTTTTAGCCACAGAGGTTGGAGAGGGGGCAGGGCCTAACGCTGTCAGCCACCACTCAGGGGACCAGGAAGTTAGTGCAGCACCAAGCAGCAAGATTTCTGTTTTAGCCGCATTTAACTGCAAAAAATGTTCTGTCATCCATTCTGCTATGGCAGACATGCCCTTAGCAAAACGCTGATCGACTAACTCCGTGTCCTTATCAAAGGACAGGAGTAATTGTGTATCATCAGCGTAGGAGAACGGCGTAAAGCCGTACTCTTGGATGACTTTAGCAAGGGGGGCCACATAGATGTTAAACAAGGTAGAGCTCAGACAAGAGCCCTACCTACTAGAGGGAGCAGTTGCCTTAGGGGCAGTGGTGGTTGGAGTTGAATCCTTGGCCTTTGGACAATTGGCATCTTTTGTCCAATGGGTCTTTTCTTTACATAAGTAACACCAAGGTTTCTTTTTGCCTTTACCTTTGTTGGACTGTGACTCCCCCTCCCCCCCCAGGGGCAGGTTTTTGGGGCCCTGATGAAGATTGTCATCTTTACCCTTGTCCCCACCCTTATCTGAAGTTTTAGCATCTTGCTTCTTCTGGTCACCACCATGATTCTGGTTTCTCTGCTTCACCCTGGTTCTGACCCACCTATCTGCCTTCTTTCCCAATTCTTGGGGAGAAGTCAGATCAGAGTCAACCAGGTATTGATGCAACAACTGATTTTGGCAATTATTAAGGATCTGCTCCCTCATAATCAAATTGTACAATCCCTTGAAATCATTCACTTTGCTGCCAAGCAACCAGCCTTCCAGAGCCTTAGTAGCACTATCTACAAAGTCTACCCAGTCCTGAGTTCTGTGTCTTCTGGGTGTCTCTGAACTTAATCCTGTACTGTTCAGTGGTTAAGCCAAACCCATCAATGAGAGCACTCTTCAGAACTGAATAATTGTCAGCATCCTCTTCTCTAACAGTGAGGAGCTTATCTCTACCTTTCTCGGCAAAGGAGAGCCACAAGATAGCTGCCCACTGCTCTTGAGGGACATCTGAACTTTACAGGCCCTCTCTAAAGCAGTTATCCATTTATGGATGTCATCCCCAACATGGTAGGGAGGGACAATCTTGCTCAGGTTCCTATTATCAAATGAATGTTCCTTAATTCTAGGGACACTGTTGCTGCCGCCTTGGGACTCTAGTCCCAATTTCTTTCTAGCTCTCTGGACTTCTAGGGACTCTTTGTCCAGGGCCAGTTGCTGTTGCCTGAGCCTAAGCTTATCTTTCTCAAGTTACAGAAATTGGTACTCCCTGTCATAAGAGTGGTCCCTCTTGCTAAATACAGAGGTCCCTACAGACTGTCCTGAGTGATCTGACTCTGCAGAGGGAGATCTAGATCTCCTTGGTAAACTCTGCACTCTTCCAGGAGGGGTGAAGAGGAGGCCATCTTGGCCTTCTCAACTGACTCTCTGGAAGATCTGAGCTATCCAGGTGGGACCCATCTTGGTCCTCCTGGCCAGGGTTTGAATCTAGGTCATAAAAGGTGTCACCTCCTGACCTGTCTTCATTCCCTGTCCAACCCACTCTGTCCTGTTCATCTGACCCAGGGGTCTTCCTAAGGTCATCTAACAGTAACATCTCAATGAGACGTTGAGTGTTGGCACTGCTCCCTGTCTTCAGCTTTCTAGAGGCACACAGGGCTTTCATTTCTTGGAATGAAAGCTCACTGTATCTAGAGGGCAGAGAGCCACTGGCATCTCCTTTAGTAGACATACTAAGTGTGGTGTGTGCACCTACCTAACCTAGTGGGAATCTAAACTCTTAGGTTGGAGAAAGGGTGTGCTAAAACCTCGACTTACCCAACCCCAAGTTCAGTAGAACTTACTTATCCAAGATAGTATTATATGTCCCTAGTACTTAGTGGTTTTCAGTTAATCAATACAAAGATTTATCTGGTAAAACAATGCCGGCTTGAATCCCAACCGCTACACACCAATGTGAGAAGTTGGCCTGGTATATGATGTCCACTAATTAAAGTGGGCACCTTGCACCAGTCCAAACAACCCTTATGGTGATTTAAGAGGTCAAAGATAACCTTGAAAAGCTATCCAAGTGGTGGGTGTGGAGAGCAGCCTTCAGGCTTAATCTTGAAGGAATGTTAAGCAGCTTGTTTTACCAGAATGCAACCTTATTGTATTGGTTAAATGAAAGGAGAACCACACAGTAGTTATAAAAATATGTATTTATTATTATAACACACTTTAAATACCTCACAGTATCTGCTACAAGCAGATAAACAAAGCACACAATACTGTAGCACAGAAACAGTCGTAAGTAGCACTAATACACAGTGGGCTACAGGGGGAGACCAAACCATATACTAAAATAGTAGTATAAGAACCACAACTCGAGTCAAGACAGTGTCTAGAGGATGTAGAATCACTGGGACCCCAAGGAACCACCCAAGGTTACTACGTAGGGATCCCACGGATGACGGGTGCAGTGTGGAAACACGACCACGTGCTATGTATAATTCAATGGGAGAGTCGCAGTTGCAATTTTACAGTTTAAGGACCCTTCCCAGTGGATTGCGAGGAAACCCTTTGAAACAGAGAAGGTTGGAGAGCCACACTACCTATGGATACCGAAGCACCAGAGTTACCTATCCCACGGAAGCCGGGTGCATAGGGCTTAAGTGGCGTCGGAAACTGTTGTCAATCTCAATGGGAGTCTTCAAAGAAATGCCACTGCTGGAAGGAGGAAAAGTGTCCGGTGGAACCCATAGGTGGATTCTTGATGGGAGGAACCTGAAAGCAGAGGGGACAGAGTCTGGGTCACTCAGGGGTGATCAGGGGCTCGGTAGACGAATGATCACCGATGTCGGGTGCTTCAGGTGTGATGATGGGGGCCTTGACTCTACAGCTGCTGGGACCAAGAGATGTCGAGGATTACCAGGAGCTGGATACTAGCTGCCCCAGGAAGGATGTCGAGTGCTGAGGGGTCGGTGTCCGGTGGGAGCACCAACAAGCCTTGGCAGCGGCAACCCACGAAGAAGGTCAAGGAAGGTTACGGTCTGGCCCAGCAAGGACCAGGAGACTCACCACAGCAAGGGGAGTCAGGGCAAGCCTGGAGCAACCACGAGAGCCCAAGAAAAGCAGTGTTGTCCCTCAAGTGGACCCACAGGCCGGAGGCACAGGAGTCGCAAAGTGACCTCTAGCAGTTTCACAAAGTAACAGCTTTCAGGGCACAGAGTGCGAGGAGGCCAAAGTCCGTTGTACGAAATGTGTGCAGAGGTTGGCTATCAATAGCCCAATGCACTTAGTTGGGGAACGCCAACAGGCATATGCACTTGCAAAAGTACGGGGTGCCCAGGGGTTCGGGTTATGCAGTCCCCACAAGGGATACTGGCCTCAGACTAGGTGAGAGGGCAGCTCAACCTCAAGGAACATAGGAACACACCTCCTGTGTTGCTGGAGCCTCCGGAGTCCGCAGGACCTCAGGATCAGCAGACTGGTCAGTTGCGATATGGTGCCTGCAAATGCAGGGGAGTGACTCCTTCACCCCAAGGGAGATACTTCAGTTGTCCTTGATGCTCCACAGGTCCTGCACAGAGCCTGTATGGTGCACGGGCACAGACGATGCTTTGGACAGAGAGGGAGACGAAGTCGGGCCCAGTCGAAGTCCAGAGTGTCCAGACGGTCGAAGGTCAGTGTTTTCTTGTTCAGAATCTTGTCCACGTCGAATCTAGGGTCCTACAGGCAGGTAAGCCCTTTTGTACCCAAAGGAGAGGGTTGGAGAGATTCAGGGGACCCTCCCAGGGGAGGGTCAGGACAGTGGGGAGGTTACTCCCATGTCCTTTGTCCAGTTTCACGCCAGAGCGGGAGCCAACGGCTCCCAGGACTGGTTTGAACTGGACTATGCACAGGAACACCAAGTTCAAATCACTTAATCTCCCCGTACCTAACAAAAAAAAAAAATGAATGTGTCCATCTGTAATGAAACTGGTGCTCATGTAAAACGCTCTGATACCCAATTTCTCGGGTGAACTTCGCGCTATATAAAACTCGAAAAAAAAAAAAATGTGCCTCAGATGCAGACTTTCAGGCACTGAAGTGCACCCACCCAGCCCAAATACACTAAATCCTGTCTGGGTGGTGGTCACACCTCCCTGTGACAGGATGCCTATTGTCCTGCCTTCCCTTGCTCGAGCTTGGCTCAGCAGCAGGAGGGCAGAAATGTGTCTCTGGTCGGCAGCAACCATTTTGTGCTGCCCGGGTCTTGAAGGCTGGTACCGGGAAGACCAGGGACCCCACGAAGCTCACTTCAGAAGGGTGGAATCATACCTCCCACACCGGTTACCGGTGTGGAGGTATGATTCCAAGGTGTCTGATACCAAACACAACATGTTTTGTTTCAGCTGTTTTCGAGATAGCATTTTATGCGAGCATATAATGCACCTCTACCTTTATGTCTGGCTGCGTCACCGACAACCCGGGAGAATGGTCTCCGAAGGCTGTAGGGGTGCTCTGCTCATGCAGGAGCACCCTCGCACGTAAAACCCAGCACCCTACCCTCAGGATTGTCAAGGCCTGCTATAGGGGTGACTGATAGGTTTTAAGTGTAGTGACCTATAGATTTAGTAAACCTATATCTAAAGTAAGTGGTGCCTGCACCATCTTACACAGGCTGCAATGGCAGGCCTGTAGTTCCATTTTGCATGGCCTCTCATGGGTGGCATAATACATGCTTCAGCCCATGGGGGGCCTCTGGGATACCTATGCCCTGGGTACATGTGTACCATATACTAGGGACTGCCAAGGGTACCCCTGTATCCAATCTGGAATGTACCTAAGTACATGGCATAACATTTTAGGGAGAAAGCAGATAGACTGGGGTCCTGAGTAGCAGGATCCCAGTCAGATTAGTCAAAAACAGTGCAACGTCAAGCAAAAAGTGGGGGTAACCATAAGAAGCAGATCCTACTTTCCTACAGAGACCATGCAAAGTTTTGAGGAAGCTTTTAAAACAAGCTACTCTTTTAAGATGTAGAAATTATGCATTTTAAAGAAACGCAGAGGATGCATTGGTGTAGTGCCTTTTTCCAGCAATAAGCGGAAATAAAGCTGACTGGTAAATGACTTATTTGTGATGAAATATGTTTGTACATTTAATGTTAATATTTCAGCAAGCCTAGGTTAAACCTGTTTTACTATTTGGTTTTCCTGCGAGGAAGTATGTCTGATTAGCTGGCGCAGATGGTCCCCGCAAAAGAAGTGATTCATTCCTTGCTCTGATATTCCAGAAGGACAGAGCAAGTCCACCTCCAACCCACTCCCTAACAATCACGCTGGTCGAGCCACCCTGCTCCCTCAATCTACCCATAAAGAAAAGCCACCTTCAATGATTTAAACAAGCTGTGGGGCACAGTGGAGGCTCGATGGGGAGGGGGAACAATGTGTTTTATAATTGCCTACTTTTATGCATGCCAACTCTGAGTACGCAGTGCTTGAGAGGTAAACCTAAATATAGAAAACTTATGGGACTCAGCATGTCTCTTTGCTGTGTGTTGGGCTCAAGTCGATAAGAATCTGTGAAAGGAAAGGTCAAGCTGCTGCACCTGTGGAAGAGGTCGGGGGAGGAGGGATTTGTTCAGGGCTGAAAGCGAGGCTTGAAGCACGATGTGTTCCCAGCCTCGTGTAATAATAAATTAAAGAAAATTAAAACGGAGTCGACATGCATGCTTGAAATGCATGCAGCCAGGGGTAAAATGATTATGTAAATGCTATGTGCAGGGGAGAATAGGTAAACAAGCACAGCACAAGTGCTGTGCAGGGAAAACATAAAAAAGAATTGCCTCAAAAGTGGCTGGAAACAGTACTTCGGCGATTGGAAACTGATAAGAGAAGCACATGAGAGGAACACCATGAGGAAACAGGAAACAGTGTGCTACAGCCAATAGCAGATACTAATGTAAAGCCTAAGATGGGTACCTCTCTAATGTCTGTCCTATCCCCTTTCTCTTTCAACTCTAACTTTACTGTCCTTTCCTCCCTACAGCTTCTTCGCTGTCAAAAATTAACCAGCAAAAGGGTAACCATATATACAACAATGTAAGAGCGATATTTGCCAGTGGTGGCTTACCCGGCAACAGTATTTGTGAATGTATACAATTTATTAAAAAAAAAATTAAAAAATGGAGGAAATGTAAGTGGCCAGCACAGGAACCAATGAAAAGCAATGAAAGCAAGGGGGCGGGATGTAAGAACCTTTTAAGATATATTTAATACAAAATATTTCACAAGCACAGAACACGTGCTGTGCAGGAGAAACCTAAAAAGGAAAGAAAATGGGAAAAAGACAAAGAAGTAAAGGAAATAAGGCAAAAAAAAAAAGAAAGGACAAAAGACGGTAAAAAGAAGGAAAAAGGGAAAGAAAGACATAGGATGGAAAGAAGGAAGGAATAATGGTTCACAGTATAAAATATTGGATACTAAAATCCATATTACACCCCTACAAGTGTGCTGCAAATTAAACACCATAAAGTTTTGCTTTCTTCCTGGACAAAGTTTACCAACGAACCATTGGTGAAACCGAGAAGAGGAACACAACATGGTATGTTGTGAAATAGCATCAAACCACTTCAAAAGGAATTTACAACAGCATTGGAAGGAGACAGGCACTGATGAAGTTGGAATGTGTCCTGTGCTCACTTCAAATGCATCCTACTATCACATCAGGCACCACTGGCTCTAAGAGAATTTCTTGCGTGGGGATGTGCACCTTGTGCAAAAGGAAAACGCAGTCTCTCAAAGTGACCTTAACCGGAGGCTTAGCCATCGCCTCATGCTCTATGTTGTAGTGGGTGGAAGCAAAATTGAATGACACAACAACAGACCAATGAGTGAAGAGAGATGGCTGAAAGCCCCTTTAAGTAAGTGTATTATGCATATTATTTTAGTTAAATCTCTTGCTAATGACAGGAAGAAAAAGGTAGAGAAAGAAGTGGGAGGAAGTGAGGAGAAACTGCTATGGAGGGCACCCTCCATCATTCCATCTTCAGGTTAAAAATAATTTAAAAGAACACCTCCATAAACGGAACACGCTTATCTTTAAGTTCTGGCCTTATTACCTCAAAGGTATCCAAAGACGACTTAATCAAATCATTTTTTAACTGTTTTCCTGTCACCCAGGTTTTGATGAAAGAGTTACACACCAGTGTTGTGAGTTTAACTTATCTATCCTACAGGCGTTTCCTTTTTTCTGCTTCTCTTTGCTTGCCAAGAAGCAATTTACACCAAAGAATCGACCTTCCTTTCCGAGTTATGTCCTCAGGAAAGTATTCCATATGTTGTTTTGTCTGTTGTTTAGTCAGCATCATGTGACGAGCCGAAAACTGTCTGATAAGGCGCAGCTGTAGAAATGTCAGCAGGCAGCCTTTCCGTTCACATCCTGAAGTGACACTTGCAAAGTGCTGTTGATTCCGAGAGCGTCGCGCAGGCACGCTCGGGAGAAGAAAAGAGGTGGGTAGGGTGCGGGGGGCCTGTAAAGCAGCTGAATCATTTCTTTTCACCCAACCTAGTTCTGTGATCATGTGTTTCGGGTTACGATGCAACTTTGTTTTCGTTTAAACACACTTACTCCAAATATAATGAAGCCATCTGTCACGCACCAGTTGAGGGATTTCTTTGGAACGCAGATTATTGAACAGCGTATTGAAGTACTGTGTTACTGTGAGTACCTGAGTAATGATCGTCTTTATGTGAAAAGTGAACCTGGTCACCTTTGCATTGCCCAGGACAAACCAGGCCGCACGGGGAGCCTTGAATAACCTTGGATTGTCAGTTGATGCAAATGTCCCTTTCAAAGCGGGTGTGACCCGGAAATGACAACACCCACACATTTATGAGATTGTGGATATTTCTAAGATATTTTCGGCCCATTCTCATCTGAAAAGGGTGAAGATTTGCATTCATAGCTAAGAGTAAATCCGTGGGAATGGAGTGGCAATACCAAGAAATTGGTATAAGTATTGGTGGAGTAAATTTATACATAAGAAAAACTATCATCCATATGGTAAAAAGTAAATGAAAAAAGTGCAACAGCCCATATGATAAAGCATGTATCTGGCACACCGGTGGAATTGGCTCAGCATAGACAAAATTAGGAGGTCTCCCAAAGTACTCATGGAAAGGTTTGTGAATCCCTGACATTAGTAAATCTATACTGTTGCAGGCCAGTGAGACTCTGGGTGGATATTTACAAATTTCACTGTGAATATGGCCGCTGGGCTTAAAACTCGAGCTACTCATACCCAAAAATAGATCTAATTTGTAAGTGTTCGTATCATTCGGAGTTTTTAGGAATCTACTGTCCACACAAAACCCCTAAAATATGCATGGAAATCTACGTGTTTCTGTTCCTCCATGTATACTTCTGCAGGTTATCCTTGGAGAGAGGAGGGGCAATCTCCAAGCGACTGCCTAATGGCAATGTACATTAACAAACTTTATTTATTTTTGTCTCAAGGAACATAATTATCCACTTGGCTGAATATTTTCCCCAGCACTCCTATAAAACATGGGGATGTTCATTGCACTTGATGCCTTTGGAATAACACTTACTCTTGTTTCTTGAAGTGTTTTTTCCTTCATTTCACTTCCAAGTTTGCGGATTCCATGAACTTTGCACGGCCACTCTTCTGTAACACCCTCTATTTAGTTAATTGTGAGAATTTGTACGAACTGGTGGATTTTCCACAAGTAGTAGGCTCTATCTGTGTATGTACATGTTCATCGATCCTGCTACCAGAATACTTTTTTGCACACTTAAGCGTTCATTACAGTGGCAGCAAAATTTGGTGCGTGCATACCTGGGGGCCAGAATTAAGGATTCCGGCCTGCATCCCCGCATCAAATTCCAGTTATTATGGCTTTACTCCCTTAAATGGGGAATTACCCCATGGCCCGGGATCTACCAGGTCCTTTATAGTGTTTTCTTTACAATTTGAAAGAAAAAAACCGCGGAAATTTTCTTCCTGGTCTGAACAAGTGAAAAGTTTCAGAGGTGGTGGTAGGGGGAGGGGGAGGGAGGGAGAGGGGCTGGGGGCATTGGGAGCAAGGAGGGTAGGGGCGCAGAGTTACAGCAAAGGCTTGTGCCCATCTGAGGGGGGCACTGTTTGCATACCTGGAGTACTGCAGGTCCTGACTGGGGGCTGGGCAACGCCGCCATCTGCAGCCCTGCCCTTGCAACATTGTAAAGGATACGGTGTCTAACACACCAGATTTATTTGGTTCACGATTTTCAAAAAGGATAATACCAGGCTCCGCGGCACTTAGAATGAAAAGATATGGATTTATTTTTCACCTTGATTTATCTATAACTCAGGGTGAAATACTCAGTGCTTGAAATGGAAAAATGGAAGAACAGGTACTCTGTACCAGAGAACCTGCTTGTTTCTGAGAAGTGCCGGTACTCTCCAATTGAAAGTATTACATCACTCTTGAGAAGTGCCAGTACTCACTCTCAAAATAAAAAAGTGCTGGTACTCCTTACCGGCCCATTTAAAGCACTGCAAATACTGCAACCAGGGCTTTAAGTGGTATGAAAAAACTGGGGGGTCTCTCAAAGGGGTGTGGCCGATGCAATTAAGGAGGTGGCTTAAAAACACGCAAACTAAAAATCTGTGCTTATCATCGTGTGCCGCCCGACTGGTACTTTGCTGCTTCTGTCATTGTATCCAGATATATAATACAAGTAACATTACACCTACAAAAAGCCAGAACTATTGGCTTTGCCAGTGGTTGTTAGTTGTGTAAGATAAGTAAGCAACAACTATGGCTTCGTTGTATAGAATATTGAAAATGCTTCAGTTCTGAAATGATGGGATTGTGAAAGAACTAAAACGAGTCTCTTTGAAGTTACCTCAGCGCAATGAACGGTGGTACTGCTGCAGACTCGCAATGAGGGCCTGAGGTTCCACTAAAGTATGCTAAAGCATTTGAAAATTGGGCCAATCAAACCGCTGCTGCGAGCAAATCATGAACAGTTTCTTGGCCACTTGCTTTGGTGCTACACTTAATATGATGCCACCTCTTTCTCCAAGATGCACTTTTCTTGCTGGCCCATTTATCAACTGCAAATCTTCATTGAGTCCCAGTCATGCATTTGTGCTCTTTCCACTAAAATAAATATCACCTTAGGAAAAGTGTCTGATTTACAGAACGGTCGCAACGTGCAATTTTCAAGAAAGTGGTGGTAATATAATTTCCTTGTTCCTTCTTATGTGCACCAGTATCCACCAGAGGGTGCAGCACTTCAGGAAATACCACTGCCGTTCCGTGGCATAGACATTGTCAATTGGTGGGAATTGTACGTATGGAGGAAATTCCATCACCTCCGCAGTTCGAAAGATTACATCCCTTCCCTAAATGAGCCCTCTCATGACAATCCCGAGCTGCCTCAAGAAGCCAACATACAGAGCGTCTTATTGTCTAAATCTCAAGGAAGTGTTGATGGCTTAGTGCAGCGGAATTCTTTTATGCCAACCCTTAGAGGCAAGGTCACCAGATCTGCAGTTGTGATTCTTAAACAGACAAGCCACCCTGAGAATCAAGCCTTATTTCCTTCACAACTTCCTCTGGCTGTCATATCACAGTGTGCTGTCACAGCGGAATTTTAAAAGCAGTCCTTGTCAGTTCCAATAAAGTGTCTGTGAAAACACCTTATCCCCCGCTGAAGAGAAAACTGAAAAAACCTTTCCTCTAAGACTTGATTAAAGTCATTCCCCTGGCTGAGAACTCACACATTCCAATACCCAGAGAGATAACGCGTGTCACTTGTTAATATTTTGTCCAAATCACAGTCTTCGCACTTTTGTATTTTTCATGAATTGAAAAGAAAGAAAAAAAACACATTCTGCTTGAAATGAATGAATGAGGTGACAGGTAACAAGATGGCTTTAGAGAGCAGCTATATCCAAGACAAGTGCTAGAAACAATAGGTCGTACTTTTTTGTAAATGAAAATGCTTTTTCAATGATTGGTGTGTTTGCGTGTAGATGAGTGAGAGGATGCATGGATGAGAAGTGATGGGGATGAGCGAGTGCATAGATGGATGGATGAGTGAGTGACTGAGTGCCTGGATAGTTAATGTATGAGTGAGTGCATGGATAGATGAATTGATATTTGCAAGGGGGAACTTGCCAAACCTGTCCTGCTGCCGCTCGGAGACCGGGCCAGGGGAAGGACTCTGACTCCCAGACTCCTCGGTCTCCAATCACGTTACTTTCGCGTCCGGAGGCACTTATTAACAGCACTGCGGCCCCGTGGCCCTCGGGAACTTGCCAAACCTGTTCTGCTGCCGCACGGAGACTGGGCCAGGGGAAGGACTCTGACTCCCAGACTTCCCGGTCTCCAATAACGTCACTTTCGCGCCCGGAGGCGCTTATTAACAACACCGTGGCCCCGCAGCGCGGGACGTGTGCGGGACGCACCCGGGCCAAGGGCGGGCCTGTCCACGCCCATCGGAGCCCGAAGGAGGCTGGGCTGGGTCCCCCATCTAACGTTTGGAACCCGAGAAATGTTAGCGGTTGGAAAGGATCCTGAATGGGGAAAAAGAAGCCTAACGCAATGGACTCTGAAGGGGTAACTATGACAACACTTGATTCGTTTTTGGCTAAAGCTACTACATCCATCTTCAAGGAGATTGCAATGACTGAAAGGAGGCTGTCTCTTGGTGGTGGAGGAACTTTAACCAGGGATTCTACATCCAATGACAATACTGATAGCATGCCCCAAGGGAACCAAGGCAGAAAAAGGGTTGGGGAACTCCTAGTGTATCTTATGGAGATCCAGCCCTTCCCCACATGCCCCTCAGGTGGAGATATAACATCCCCACAATCAGATACCCTTGGTAAAAGGAAAAGAGGCCATCCAAATGAATCCCTACTTAAGACATCAAAGAGACCAAGATAGATTTCGCCCATTCAGACTATCCTAAAACTCCAGAATGAAACCCAGGAATCTGCGCAGACTTCCTCAAATGTAGAAATGTTTTTGGACAAATTGGATTTAATCCTACAACCCATAAGGCAACGATTAGAATCTATTGAGTTAAAGATCCAAGAGATAATGGAGAATGGCTCACTTGTTCTAAAAAATTTAGACGTAAAACTAATTCAACCACAACATAAATCCATCTCAAAAGTGCCTTCGATTGTATCTGAACCCAACATGAGTAAGCAGGGGGAACAAGGGCTAGACACTACTAAGAGACACCCTACCCTTGCAACATTGCCTATAGTACAGAGCACAGACTCTTGGCTGGGGCTTTAAATGAAAGAAAAGGGGGGGAGTTAACCATCATGGTTTACACAATCCACCTGCAGCCTGCCCTTTTGTTTTAATATTGGTTAACGCCCCAGTTCTAAACTCGACACAACAAGAATCTACTGCCCAACTCATGAATAAACCACGGCACAGGCTAACCGAGCACATTAGGGTAGGGCACCACATCCAACACCGTCTGATCATGGCTGGGAGAACACCTTGGGTGGGTCAATCACCAAAGACTTGTGATGGGGATTGTATTGTCCTTAACTTTGATAACCCTAAGATTGTGGGAGATTTATTATCACAACTTCCCCCAGCTCTTACAGCAGCATCTCAGATATACCCTGTACCCCTTGGATTTTTTCTACAGACCAAGTTATAACCTAAGACCACAGATACATAGAATAGGTATGGAACCCCTTACCTCCAGAAATTGGCCTGTCCCAAAAGAAACCCCGCCAATTTCCATTTCAAATAGGTTCCTACCATTAGAAAACCTGGACTCCTGTGACTGACTTGCGAGCCGCACTCAGTCAGGCCCTCCAATTAGCCTCCTGGGGTGTGGTAGGAGCGAGTCAGCGAGCGTGGAAAGCAGGGGAATTAGTGAGGATTCAGTGGCTCGGAGCACTAGAACTGCCCTAACGGATGTACCTATTAATGAGCCAGAGATATCTTTAACAGACGGAAAGAAACTAAACTATACCTTTCTTTCATGGAATATCGCAGGATACAATAATAAAAAGAACAACAGTGACTGGCTTAAAGAACTATTAAATTTCCAGATTGTATGTGTCCAGGAAACGTGGGAAGTTGAACCGATTAATTTAAATGGCTTCCGGTCTTTCCATACCCCAGCTCTTCCATCTAAAGGGGTAGAGCTAAGGGGGTATCCTTACTATGCTAGCAAATACTGTCATGCTTAAAATTTTGACATTCTGGAATAACTCTCCTTATTTTCATATCTTAATAATGAAAGGGTATAACAATTGGGATTTAATGCTAATAAATTACTGTAATAACAACTTTGAGAATCATACATCAGTGGTAGAGTCTCTAGGTAGGACTATTTAGGATCTAACCTATCGCCACCCGAATCCCTTGCAATTTATTTGGGTTGGCGATTTTAACATAAGAAAGTGTCCAAGAGACAAACCGAGATTTTGTGGGATAGTGGACCACAATGGAAACCAAATAAATAATTTCACGCACTCACTATATGGAAACATAAACACCCTATTGATGAATTGGCAGTTAGAACTGAGAAATTAGTTAATTTTAGATACCACCTTAACAGTTCCTACCTTCCAATTTGCTCCTACTTATCAAAGATTGGATCACTGGTCTACGATTGACTATGTAATTACTTGTGATAAGTTCAGAAGCAGTATTACTAAGATGAAGGTTAAAATGACAGAGTTCAGTGACCAAACTATGCTCGCATGCTCCGTGGTATGGAGCGATAATGGTAAAAGGGATAGTACATTTTCCCCCAAACCCATCCTTGGAAGCAAAAATGGGTACACATTAAAGTGGGATAAAGTTGATGAGGTCAGCCTAATCACCAAGACCATATCTTCTAAATATAACAAAGTCTTGCTGTGCTTAGATCCCATGGGTGTTTAGATCCCATGGCCAAAGATATAGAGGTGGTTGAAGCATTTGGAAAGATCTTAGCAGACCTACAATTACATCTAACCATTTAAGGTCCTCTAATATGGTCCCTCAACATCGCTGGTTTGACAAATTCTGCTCAGAAGCATCAGCAAACCTACGTAAAGCTTTTAAAGCCACCCTAGGGAAAAAGACCTGATTCGAACTTTAAGAATAAATTATAAGCTGGCCAGAGCAAATAGGCAGAAGCAGCTAAAGGCTGAGGCATAGGAAAACTTAAAGCAAGCTTCATATCAGAACGATAGCAAAGCTTTTTGGAAGATGATTAATACCCCCTTTGGTCTGATAAGGCTGGACCGTCCTTAGATGTACATATAAGTGAGGAAATATGGGTTACCCATTTCAATCTATATTCCAGAAGGCTGAAAATTCCATCCCAAATGAGGACATCCTCCCTTTTAAGGACAAAACGTTCATGTTTTATAAACTTGAAGAAATAGAGCTTGCTCTTTCCCAGTCTTACCCCTTGAAAGCTGCAGGGCCAGGTGGGATCCCGGTGGATGTTTTTCTTTCTAATATACCACAACGGTCCCCCTTATTGACAATTGTTTTTAATTCAGTAGCTAAAAATGGGCCTTTACCCTCGTGGAAGCAATCATTAATAACAACTGTCTAAAAAAAGGGGAAGCATCTAAAATACTAATTACCACCCCATTTCATTGATAGACAGAACGGCAAAATTTATGAGCCGAGTACTACTGAATAGGCTGGAGAACTGGGTTGGGGAAAAGAAGATTCTGACCGAAGTTCAGTATGGTTTTAGGAAGGGTAGGGGCACCCTCGATCAATGCCTCAACCTGACTTTAATAGTGGCAAAATATACAATCGCAAAGAAAGGCCATTTTTACATGGCATTCATGGACCAGTCTGCGGCAAACTGTGGGTCATCATGGAAGCCATGGGAGTAGAGCATTCAATAATAGATTTTATAAGACAACTTTACACAGGCGCAACAGCCTCAGTCCGCAACGGGATTGAAGGGGAATGCACTAAACCTTTTAAAATAGAGAAACGAGTCAGACAGGGCTGTGTACTTGCCCCCTTTTCATTCGCTCTTTACATGAATAAACTGAATGAGGCCCTGGTTGAAAATGCTAAAGATTCCCCAAGTGTAGAGTTAATTCCTCTCCCTATCCTGTTATATGCGGACAACGCTGTTTTATTGGCTCAAACCCCAGGGCTCTTCAAAAGCTCATACATCGATTTGTGGCCTTTATGGCCGATTTGGACCTTCAGGTTAATAAAAAGAAATCTTTTGTTATGACTGTAGGAGGAAACACAAAGAAGATGACAAGATTTCACCTAGATGGGAATAAAATTGAACAAGTAGAACAATTTACCTATCTTGGTGTACTCTTTGATTCTAAATTGAAATGGAAAGAGATGGTCCAAAATAGAATGCATCACTTGGGTAAGAGGGTAAACGGTCAGAATATCGAGTAGGAAATATCGACTTGCACTAATATCGAGTGCAAAATATTGTGATACAGAAATATCGACTGCCAGAATATCGTGGTCAAGAATATCGAGTTTAAGGTAAGAAATATCGTTTTCCAAAATATTGAAGTCATTAATATCGTTTGCAAAAATATAATTGTTAAAAATATAGGGGCCCATTACGATGGCGGGCGGAAGCACTACCGCCGTGCTGGCGGATGCAAAAACCACCAGTTACCGCCCGCATGCCGCAGCCCACACGCCCACCAAATTACGATGTGAAAAGGCAGCCAAACACCGCCGGCAAGCCAGCGACGCCGTCTGCCATCAAAGTGCGCCTGCTCACGTAGCGGCGCAGCCCAATGGAGACACACCGCCAGACGAAATCACGTACCGCCCGGCGTACAAATTACGATGCCGCAAACAAACAGCTCCCACGGCTAAGAGACACCGCACGTGAAAGTGAGGCGGAAACCCGAACGCCGAGCACAGACACCGAAGAGGCGACCCCCGAGCATGAATCCAGCACTGCAGGCCCTCCCCATGCTATACCTGATGCACCACCAAGGAGGCAACGTACCGCGGAGACGCAGGTAGGCACACACACAACAAGGGCACGCAAACAGCGCACACAGTGCAAGTGCGGAAAAGGAGGACATGGCACCCCCTCAACACCCATGCGTGGACAAGACACATCCACCACTGCACCCACAAATGTAACACAGGGCAAAGTGCAACATCTCGCAACTATCATGGGCACACCACCTGGGACCAGGAACTAACGACCCCGTCACGGCACCGCAGCACAGCGGCGATGACGCAGCCACACATGCGCACAACTCAGCGCCCAACCATAACGCCATGTATGCGTCGCACACAAACAACACAGGGACACAACCAAGCACCACACACACCAGCCACACCCAGAACGCACATGACACGTGACAGGCCTGCCACAGTCATGACCCCAACGCCCAATTCACGGACAACACCCAACGTCACACAACCGACGCCCACATGTCAGTGAAGTCACGCAACATCAGGACACACCCCTGTGTGACAAACATGGCGAAGCACACAGCGGCGGCAACACCACCCAGTAGAACATGGGCCCCGTCGGGAAGAGGTACGCCAGTACCACACAGAAACACCCATACCACCCTGCACCCATGAACCAGACATACAAAACGGAACACCAAAGAGCCCGGGGACCGACAACAGGTGGACCCATGAATGACACCCACACACAAGGCCCAACGCATAGCGGAAACACAGCCTGCCGCCCACACACGGGAGAGCAGACAGCACTGAATGACCTTCCATTCCAACTCCGAAACCACATCCCGACTAAACAAGCCGGAGAATACAGCCATTGTCCCAAAAAGACCAACACAGGCATGCAGAGGAAACCGACCACAGGGCAGATAGCGCATATCACCTAAGAACATACCGAACGGGAAAGAAAAACATATATAAAACTCCCCCATGCCGTTCCCATGCAAGTTATCTGGAAGGAGTCACACACCACTGACCTTGAACATTCAGAGAAGCACGTGGGATGAGGGCCCGTGTCCTCCGCACAAGCTAACAGAACACAAGTCCTGCCCCCCACGACCATCACAGACCTCACAGCAACCTCGGAGCTTGCACACTGCAGACTGCACACACAGCCGGAGCACGCCACCACATCGCCCGCAGCAAAATGGCACCTACAACACACTTACCCAACTACGCCAAACAGGTCAAGCTGTACAAACACAACCTGATACAGCTACTGGGATGCGAACCCCTATCCCTGCTGAACGTAAGTTACCGACTGACTTACCGCATCGCATTGTTCAGCTGCGTCATACCCGTCTTCTACTGTCGGAGGTGTCCCTTCCACCATCCTGTGGAGTTGTGCCTCTCCAACCCGGCATGTCCAAGGGCGGACCTGCTACCACTATTCCACCCTCTGGACGCACACGACAGGGCCTGTTCAGCCTATGGGGGCATGGCGTATGTGGCGAACATCGGACCCACACTGCAATGGGACCACTGTACCTCCACACGACAGATCATGGATCACAGCTACATCGAATGTCACCCAGCATGCCCCATCATGCTCCTACAAGGGACAACTTACGAACAACACCGTGACAGCCACCATCCGCTACATTGGCTGGCAAACATGTATACCACCAATGAAATGGAAGCCCTGCAGGAAGCCATCGCATACCTGACAACCTGTCAATTCGTAGGACCCCGGCGCAATCCCCCAATTGAGCCATGATGTCCGACACTGTACCCATGCTTAGCTTCCGCATGGACTGGCCAGTAACCACCACAACAGCCATACCAAACGACCTGCAACTGATACCACACCATCAACGACACTGCCATGACATCGGATGTGTCCGGGACATGCACTCCGTTCCCCATCACATCCAGGAACTCTGCATGTATCGGGGAGGCAGTGGCATGGGATATGTGTATCGCACCCACATGGACAGAACTGCACGTACAACTATGCCATGACATGGATCCTGCGCCGATGGACATATGCACCGCACAGTGGACAGGAATCGCCCGGCTGGAGTATGTGAGAGCTGCACCCCTTTTCCCCTCCCCGGAAATCCCGTAACAGGACCTTTGCATGGACGACAAGTGCATACAACAACAACACGACCCCAGTGACTGTGACATGTCCAGTATCCACCATATGGCAACAACAAGTGGGACGCCGTTGCATGCACGTAAGCCCATGCCCTGATGTCAACTCACACGCACGCGTGCATGAGTAACAACAGCAGCACACCTGTCACATGGAACTGAGATGGACTGTGCCCATGATGCCAAGCGGTCTGGTAGGCTAAATGTATACCGTCTGTGTCAAAGTCCGCAGCACCGCAGCTACTTGCAAATGAACATTAGCACAGCAACAGCCAAGCAGATGTAACTCTGAAGCCCACATCCCACATGCAACAGCTAATCACATGTACCCCTACACCCTTAGCTATGTGTAATCATGCTCAGTATATCCTCCACATGCATACCGCTGCCAGTAGTGTCCACTATACTGCATCACAGAGGACATAAGTCACAATACATGGTTTGAAGAAAGAAACTGTCTCTGCTGATTCCTTTCACAAGTACGAATGTGAGATGATGAGAGTGTGTGATGTACACGGCAGTCGTGACATGACTATGTAGTCCACTGTCATTCGATGTCAACGCAAATGAGTAGCACAACTGTGGAAGACACACATGTGTCGTGTGAAGCGGGAGTGACGCTTCGCTCAGGTGGGTGGGTGTGACGGGTAGATGCGCACATGCAAAGTTGAAACACGCTGTGTCGGGAGGGGTCCGGAACTGCACATTACCGCTTCCTGGGCAATGTCAAAGGCCACATGTCGGGGGGATGTGAACACGTGTGTGCACAGCAGCCGGGCACACGAACAATGCGGTATCAGGCGTACACGTCAGCCCACCCTCTGTGGACAAGCTGGATCCTGTTGTGCGCCCGCCAGGCCCTTGACAAGGCACACACAGCCCCTGCCGACCAGGTGTATCCCCAACATTGTCAACCTGCACAGGCAATCCAGGGCACGGGATGGCAGTGGAGCATGGTGGGGGAGAGGACTCGGCGCGCTCCTCCGGGACACATCACGCAGGCAAAACATCCTCAATGTGCAGCATGGCTCAAGTCATATGGAAGTATTGGGGGACGCACACATCATGAGCAGGAGTGACGTCACGGAAGGTGGCTCGCACCATCCCACCCATTGCCTACATCTCCACACACGTCACATGCCATTGCAACAGAGAAGCCAGCGCGTGCGCAAGCACCTCCAGCCCGCCCCAGTGAGGCAAAAGAGTGAATGTGTGGGTCCATCAGCCCCAGATGGACGCGGCATGGGCCGCTAGGGCAGCTACAGCCTCTGTGTGTCGCAGGTGGTGTATCCGGACTGCGGAGACTGCTATGCATTGTCTATGTTGCCCGGGTCTCGAGTCGGGGCACCACGCAGGTGGACGGCGTCCCGCCACACATCATGCCGTGAGACAGACCACTCGTTCAACTGGACCCACACATACACTCCTTGGCCTCTCCGGTGCGAGCTTGGGGTTGCATCTGCATGCGCTAGCCCCACAGGAGCAAATGCATATTGGGGGGAGCGAGGGGAGGCCATGAGGACAGGGACAAAGACGACTGTATTACTGTCAGTGAGTTCAAGGAATGACTCTGATGTGGACAGGAAAAGACGTGCCCCGTGTGTATTGCAACTAGTCGCTAATCCGATCACCCTCCCATGTCCTGCATGTAAGCCCGCACCTAGCCCCGCCCACCCACCACATTGAAATTAGCACCAGCACAACATCATTCACATTCGAAGCACTGACTGGGGGTGACAACCATTGGACACACTTGTTGAGGCCACCCACGCGTACATGTGGGCCCTCCATGATCCATGTCACCTGCGGCAAAGTGATGACATGCGCAATGACGGAAGTGAGGAGAGCTGTCCGCCCCACGCACAGATGGTGCATCAGCTCCACAGACCCAGCAGCGAGTGCAGCAGGGGTCACATGTGCAGGGGCAGCTGTGCCTGGTGTGAAGGCACATTCAAATTGACAGCACATCGACCAATGTGTAGTCTGCCCACACCTACAGTCCATCATCATGCGGACATAGAAAATGAACTTAAGGCAACACATCTGTGTGGGTGCACCCACTGTGACCAACACTGCGCAATAATCGACGTACTGGCCCTGTGCATGGCCCACCACGCAAAGGAGGTCACATTCAGTGCCACCATCCCACACACACATCCCTATCACGAGACATGGTGTGTCCAATAGTCAGTACTGAGTTAGCGCCCATCTGGAGGGTCCTGAACAGGAGACACATGCAACCCACTAGGCAGTCGGTGCTGTCACCTACTGGCATTGTGCAGTCAATGTGCAGGCCAGGCTTGCTGGGACTGAGAGGGGCAGCATGGCCCAGCCTGACATTCACACGAGCAACAAGTGCACTGAGACCTGCATTGGCAATTGCAGACGTTGGCCTGCACCCAGCTGGCCCGGGACGCCTACCTCCATAGTGGAACACGCAGGGTGCAACCGCGAGGGTCATCGGAGTTGGCCGTAATGGCCTGGCCCATGTTGGTGGCAGTCCGCTGATGCCATGTGCACCACACAGTATGATGTGCGCACTGCATCTGCAGGTGTGGCCATGATGTGCGTGTGGGTGCAGGTGCACAATGGACGGGGCCACAACATGCCGTGTGCATAGGCAGGGACGGCCAGTGGCTGGCCCCCACATGTCTGTTAGCATGTCATCATCTGCACATTGGCATGGGTGCATGGTATACGCATATGCACACGCATGTCATCTCTCACTATGTACATCTGCCACTTGGCACGTGCAAGGTTACGTGTCACATGTGATGTGTATTTGCAAGCACACAGCCGTGTTGGCATGGGGCTGTCAATGTGTACACCTGACAATGCTTCTGGAGGTGTGATCCGTACAGTGCTGCACATAGGGTGCAGTGGTGACACCAATGACTGTCTCATATCCCCTCGTGCCACAGGTCCCACTTGTCTTGGCCGCTCAGCCTGTGCCCACATCGTCATTGGTGTGTGCCATACTCATCCAGCCTCGGAAGCAGTGTGATGCACAGCAGCCAGTCATGTTGCCGTGGTGTTGCCGCTTGCCGGATATGCAGTCAGTCCCCATCAGCACGCCTCACAGGTCATTGAGGCCTGGATCCCCATGTGCATGCACATAGCAATGGGTTGTGTCACTGCCCATTGCTATTGGTGGGAGACCTGTGTAAGTGTATTGTGGCTGTGCTGTCCCTGCATGACAGCTGTTCTGTGACTCATGTTCTTGCTCTGTCATATCAGTTATGTGTATGTGAAAATGTCATGTGGCGTGTTGCTTTGACATGTGTCCACTTCCATCTTTCCTAGGCGGAGACCAAACATTTACCGCCCTTACCAATTGTTGGCGGACATGGAGGATTCTGAGGTCATCCGGAAATTTCGTCTGGATCGACCAACCCTGCATCGACTATGTGCCATGTTGGAACCCCACCTCCGTCCTCGCAGGGTGTATCCGACAGCATTCACCCCCACGGCTAAGGTGATGGCTGCACTGCATTTTTTCGCCACTGGGTCATTCCAGCACACAGTGGGCAGTGGAGGTGGGATGTCCCAGCCCATGTTCAGCATGGTGCTGAGGGATGTACTGGCAGCCATGATGCTGTACAGGAACAGGTACATCAGATTCCCCAGGGCACGTGAGTTGGCGGCAGTGAAGGGTGCATTCTATGCCCTTGGACGGATCCCAGACGTTGTTGGTGCCATTGACTGCACCCATGTTGGCCTTGTCCCACCACAGGCCACTGAGCAGCTCTTCCGCAACCGGAAGCACACGCACTCCCTGAATGTGCAAGTGGTGTGCCTTGCGGACATGGTCATCTCCCACGTGTGTGCAAAGTTCCCAGGCTCGGCCCATGACGCGCACATCATGCGAAACAGCATATTACCACGACTGATGACCAATCTGCAACAGGACCGTGGCTGGATTGTCGGTGAGTATGTGGAGTTGTGTAGCGTGTTGGCTTAAGGATGCTGTCTACTGTCCTGTTTGAATTGCAACGGTTCTCTGTGTCCCCCACGCCCAGGTGACTCGGCTTACCCGAATGGCCCCTGGCTGCTCAGTCCATTACGAAATCCTCGGACCCCAGCAGATGACCGCTACAATGAGGCACATGGGAGGACCAGACGTGTGGTCGAGCGTACCTTTGGCCTCCTCAAGTCCAGGTTCAGATGCCTGGACCGCACCGGGGGGGCGCTGGCGTACTCCCCACAGAAGGTGTGCCAGATAGTGGTGGCTTGCTGCATGCTGCACAATCTGGCCATTCGAAAGCAGATCCCCCTAATTGTGAATGACGGAGATCAACCAGGGCCCCAGCCTGCAGACCAGGACAGCTCGAGTGAGGAAGACAGCGGAGAGGAGGAAGCTGTGAATGTACCGTCAGCAGCTCATCGCCCGCTACTTCACTTGACGGTGAGTGTCCATGTACGATGGCTGATGTGGCTGTAGTTGTGCAGGTGTCTGTGTGCTGTGTCACGGAGGCCTTTTGTTCACTGTGTGCTGTGTGTCAATGGTCCATGTCCAGGTTTGTATGCCACTGACGGTGGCTGTGGCATTGTGCCCTATTGCTCTGTGCGATGTGTGTACATTGCTTGTAGTTGTTGACATGTACTGTGTGATGGGTGTGTGACACACTCATTGAATGTGCTCCTGTTCTGTCTCCCCCTAGGTCCCTACAGCCCCTCCTGTCCCATCGCCATGCCACACATCCGATGCTTTTCTGCTCAAGGTGGCGGTTGATCATCGTTCAATAAACACAGTGCACAGACAGCAGTTTGTGTAAAAGGTGCATTTATTTTCAACTGTGACATGTCATTGTGTGCAAGGTGATGACATGAGTGTTGCGTGCAGTGACAATGAGCTGTCGGCCATGGCTGCGTGATGCTCAGGGTGTACCCACTAGTTCTATGTCCCTAGTCCAACAGACACATGCCATTCTGATGGCTGTGTGGGGTGGGATCGTAGTCCAAGTCAATGCAGTGGGTGGTCAAGGATGGCTGGCTGCCTCACTTGCGTCTGGAGCGTGCGAAGTCCTCCCGGGACATCTGTTTCCACTTCGGACGGCCCCTTCCACGTTTGGGAGGGGGTGTGGTGGCGACCTGCTGGTGGTGGGTGAGGTGTGCTCACTGGCTGTGGACGCAGGGGAACTGGACACTGCTGCCCGACCCTGCGCCCTAGCAGGTGGTGGCGGAGGTGGTGTTGCTGGCCTTGCCTGTGACCTCACCGCCACCACCAGCTGGCCCATGAGGTCCACGAGTTGGTCCATACGGGACACGAATTGGCCCATATGGGCGTCCATGGACCTCAACACCCCCAGGACCTCCCGCGTGTCGGAAGCAGACCTGGCCCATTGTTATTGAAGAGGGAAACGGGCCACATCCTTGTCCGTACTTTGAATGGCGATCACATTGTTAGATCTGTCATTACTTTACGCTCTTAATATGGACCAGAATGAAAGCCGATATGGCTGAAGTCCTGAGAGGCTGATTCTTCGTCATATGCCCCTCCATGCTTATATATTCGGATTTGTTGGATGCAGTCTTTGAGCATCCGTTGACATAGATTGCTAATGTCTTAATACCACTATGTTGAATGATGTTTTGTGAGAATACCCCAATAGGTATTTGAGTGTCCCACGCCATCTGTTCCACTGCTTATGACTTGCCCTGAGGAAGGTGTAGCCCTGTTGTAGGGTTTTCACCGAAACGCGCGTCGGCGTTGGTCCCTTTATAACCTGAAGTGGTTTTCTATTCACCATCTTGACCAGTTTATTAAAACATCTATTTACCTTTTGGCTTTTTGTAAATACCGGGATAGATGTTCTTATGTATGAATGATTGATGGATGTAAAGAGCTCATGTGAATTTCTTGAGTGTGTTGGTATGGATGATGGTTTATTGTGGGGTACTTTTTTATTGTGTCTTTTTATTGTATTCTATTTTTTGATTGTATCACCATGTCATAACACAATTTAATACATCTTTTGATACTTTGCTAATAAAAAGAAAACATTTATTTATTGTATTTCTGTCTTTCCTTCTATGCATGCTCGGGATTGCCTTGGTTGTTCAGGTATTATTATAGGACTCCTTTGTGGGCCTTAATGATCAACTTTTTGAATGGGTGGGGATTTTTTCATATGTTTTGTGCCATTGTCCTTGGGCCTCTTCATAGGCCCCAAGGACTCTGGCCATTTGAGGCAGGGCATGGCTCCCAGGGGAGGCTGGCGTTGGCCTGACCCTGCTCTTCCCACCAGTACTGCTGCCACCGGCCTGCCCACTAGCCACATTGCTCACCACGGTCCTCGCTGTGGCTCCCAGGGTGGACCCAGTCGGCCGGCCTACCACTTGCGCTGGTGCTGGGGCCGGTGATGACGTGGTGGTGGTCGCGGCGGTGGTGGTTGTTGCGGCGATGGTGGTGGTTGCGGCAGTGGGAGTGGCCGCCACAACAGTGGGAGTGGCCGCAACGACTGTGGCAGCAGGGGGCTGTGAGTGGTCATCAGCCCTGGATGATGGGTTGGTGGGTAGGAGGGTGCCTGGGGTGCGGTTGGGCCCTGCCACACCAGATGGGCCTGCTGGGTGGTCCGTGTCCGAATCGGAGGACAGATCCTCCACATCCGTGAGTCCTTGTTGGGGGCTTGCAGGCTGGCTGTGCTGGCTGCTGTCTCCATCTCCAGCATCCAGCAGTTCGTCACCTGTGGGGGGAATGAGATATGTTATTGTGTTGCACATGACAAAGTATGTATAGGTTGTCTGACATCCACAGTTCGTGCACAGTCGTGCACAGGTTTCCCGGAGCCGTGTGTGTGGCTGTGCTATTTGTTGTTGTGTGGGCATGCCAATTGGACTGTGTGCTGTGGACATGTGGCATGGGACGGATTGGCAATGCCGATGGGTGTGTTGCTGTGCTCCTGCTTTTTGTGGCTCTGGTGTATGCGGACTCCAGACCCATCGTGGAGGTTGGTTTGTACTATGCTCTTGGGGTTCAAATGTAACACTTCGAAACGCAGATGGCAAAATGGGGGTCAGCCCCCTGAAACGCATTTGAGATGAACTATGCTTTGGGGGTACATACTGTGTGCCATGGGTGCAGAACGTGACATGTGTTGTGGCAACATGACAGTGCATGGTTTGAGGTGTGTGTATGTCTGACATACCCTGCATTTTTGCTGTCTGTTGTGATTTCTGGCCATGTAATTGGACGCATTGTTATGAGTGAGTGATGGTTGTGTGCCACACGACGTATTGCAGATGGTCCAATTCCTTGGTGTGCGTGCTGCCCTGTGCCATGTGCATCACTGCAGTGCTCGGGGGTGTGTGGCTCATGTTATGTGTGTAGTTGCTCACAGTGTGACGTGCGCTTCATTCACTACTGGCACATGATTTATCATGGGCATGTTTCTTTGCGTGACTACTGTGTGTGGACCAGCTGTTCGGATGACATACCTTTCATGTGACTGGGGCTGACGGATGAGATGGATGGTATGTTGTATGTGCATTGTGTGTCTGTGTGTTTGATGGGTCCAGTGGTGTTCGTGTGCATTTATGTTGTTCCACGCTGTTGCGTCTAGTGTGGTATGTCTTACATGGGCATAGTTGTGGGATGTGTGCTTGACAGGCAGTGGGGGCTACATGGACAGGACTTCGATGGTGTTGCAGTTGTGTGTGATGGGTTGCACTGTGCCTGCCGTGTGGTTCTGTAATCAGTGTGACTTGTGCATGCAGACGTGGCTCCTTGGGTGTTGCTGTGTCTGTGATGGGTCATGTGGGGTGTGACTCTGTGGTTCATGTCCGTGTGCACATTGTTCACATGGTTGTGGCAGGGAGCAGTGCTGCGTGTTCCTCTGCTACTTGACATGTCCCATGTGTTAGTCGTAATTCAGTCCTCATGCCTCCAGTCACCCCACCCTGTCCAGTTTCCCACCTGCAGGTTGTTTTTGAGCGTGCACTGGACTGGATGCAACATGGTTATGGGCGGGGGGTGCTCCATGTTGCAGGTCTGTGGGGGTGGGGGCGGTGTTATGGGTCGTGGTGATGGCTGGACACCCACTGACACCGTTTGTCCTGGGGCGGGATGTCTACCTGTCGGCTGCCGGTGTGCCACTGCAGTGGCTGCTACGTGGGTGTGGGGTGTGGGCTGTGCTCCTCCTTGCTGTGCTGTGGGACTAGGGGCCTGGTGTGTGTTGTACTTCAGATGTCCCCCTCCCACCCACTGCGCTTTGTGTTGCTGCTACTTACCTGTTACTTGTCGGTTGGTGCAGCTACGGCTGCCACATGGGTGTGGGGGGTGCTCCGCCTTGCTGTGCTGTAGGACTAGGGGCCTGGTGGGTGTTGTACTTCAGCTGTCCCCCCTCCCACCCACTGCCTCTGTGTTGCGGCTACTTACCTGTTACTTGTCGGTTGGTGCAGCTACGGCTGCCACATGGGTGTGGGGGTGCTCGTTGTGGCGCTTCTGGAGTACTAGGGGACCTGTTGGTAGTTACGTGGCTGGCTGGGTGTACACATGCCCCCATGGTTTTGTTAGTTGATATGTTTGGGCTGTGTGTGTGGTGGTGCCTGTTGCATGTGTGAGTAATGTGTTGTGTATTGTGTACTGGACATGGGGGTGTTTGTCCCTCGGAGCTATGGCATGGTGGTAGTGCATGTGAGTACATAGCGGTGTGCTGGTATACATTTGTTTGTACTTACCAGCCTCCACTCCCCTGGTAATCCGGTGAGGATCTCCGGATGGATGATGACTCGCACCTTCTCCTCCCACGCTTTGAAGGTCTTGTAATGCGCGGGATTCCCTCCGCCAGTCGTGGCAGCCAGCTCTCGGTTTTTGCTCTCCTTCTTCTTGACCAGGCTTTTGATGTCGTTCCACCGTTTGTTTATCTCTCCTCTGTTTCTGGGTACGGTCCCGACTGCATTGACCTGGTCTACAATTCTGTTCCACATTCTGTTTCTGGTGGCTAGTGGTGTGTGCTGGACCTGGTTGCCATAGATTTGTGTGTGCACCTTGACGATCTCGTCGACCATGACCGTCAGCTCAGTGGAAGTGAACTTGGGCATTCTGTGTGGTGCCATGGTGTTTGTGGTGCTGGTGCGGTGTGTGATGTGTGATGTGCAGGGGGTTTGTGGTGCCGGTGTTTGGTGGTGGTGGTGGTGGTGGGTGTGATGTGTGCGTATCTGTGGTGTGCTGCTGTCCTTGCTGTGTCACTGTGTCCTCTCTCCTCTCTGCTTTGCAATGTTGCAAGGGGTTGTGGTCTGTGGAGGGGCTGCTTTTGTACTTACCTGTTTGGGTGTGTCCTGATGGTCTGTTGTTTTCAGGTGTGTTGTGGCCGGTGTTCTGGGCTTTGTGGTTTATTTGTTTGTCCAGGGGTGGTGTGTTTTCGGGATGTGTACTTTGTCTGTGTATTTGTGCGTGGGTTGCTGTGTGGACTTGTTTGCCATGTTGTGTGTGTTTGTTTGAGTCCGGGGCTGTTTCTGTGCAGGGACGTGGCCGCCATGGCTTCTGCCGTGTCCATTTTCTTCAGTGTTGTTTCCGCTGGCGGGCGGTGTATTTGTTGTTTTTCCGCGCTCATGTCGGTGCGATCGTAATTTCACGTGCGGTGTCTCGACCGTGAGGGCGGGCGGTTTTGTGTTGTTGTGCGTCTTTCCGTCCGTGGCGGGCGGTTTGACTCCGACTCGGGCATGGGCGGGCGGTATTTTGTGTGTTTTTACCGCCGCTGGCGGTTTTCGGTTCGAGGCATCATAATTGCTGGGTCGGTATTCAGAAGGTGTAGGCGGGCGGATTTTTGCCGCTTTCATGGGTGGCGGATTTTTTTACGCCCGGTATCGTAATGGGCCTTATAGTTTTTTTAGTTAGTATTATGTATTTTAGTATGTATTTTAAATGTATGTGCTATATTTTTTTGTCTAAGTATTGCATTTTCTTTAATGTATGTGTTAAATTTTTAGAAGTTATTAATTTTATTTTAATACAATTTTGCGTTTTAGTTCCGTAGCGGGTTATGGGTTTATAGGGGAATAGGGTGGGAAGTAATTTAATTATAATAAATTGAATATTAATTTTATTTTAATTAAATTTTGCGTTTTAGTTCCGTAGCGGGTTGTGGGTTTATAGGGGAATACGGTGGGAAGTAATTTAATTATAATTAATTTTTATTTATTCGTATTTATTTAATTTTCATTTTATAGTGTTAATTATGGTAATTAATTTGTTATTAATTAATTAATAATTGGCTGTTAATTTTTATAGATTAATTAATTGGTAAATATGTTAGTTGTGTCATTTGTTTAGGAGCGGTATGTGGGTTTATAGGAGAATAGGGTGGGAAGTAATTTAATTATAATTAAATTATTAATATTTTTTCATATTCATATTTATTTATTTGATATTTTATATTGTTAACTGTGGGAAATAATTTATTATTAATTTGTTATTAATTATTATTAATTAATTGGTAATTATGTTAATTGTGTGATTTTTTTAGGAGTGGGTTGTGGGTTGATAGGGGAGAAGGGTGGGAAGTAATTTAATTTTAATTAATTTATATAATATTTTTTAGATAATATTTATTAATTATTATTTTATAGTGTTAATTGTGTGAATTAATTTATTAATAATTATTTATATTTTTATTGTTAATTGCTATTAATTAATTAATTAATTGTTAATTAATTAATGTTAATTGTATAATTTTTTACGAAATTGTTGGTGGCATTTATAGGGTAATATGGTGGGAGGTAATTTATTTTAATTAATTAATTCTTTGTTAATTGATGCTAATTAATTAATTACATTTTAATTTTGTCATTTGTGTAATAATTTTGATGTGTGAGTTGTGGTGTTTATAGTGGTAAATGGTGGGAAGTAAATTTTTTAAAATTAATTACTTATTTGTTCATTGATATGAATTTATTAATGTAAAATTAGTTATGGAAACTGTGTAAATATTTTTAGGTGTGTGTTATGGTGTTTATTGGGGTAGATGGTGGAAAGTAATTTAGTTTACATTAATTAATCATTACTTGATCATTAATATTTATTTATTAATTGATAAATATTCTTGGTAATTGTTATTTTTTTTTGGTTTGGGGATTTATGTTGTATAGCTTTAATGTTTGGTTGCTACAATAATTTTGACCTTTTTAAATATGTTTTTTATATTATTAACAATTTTTAAATTGATAATTAATTGTGTTAATTATGGAGGTACACTTTTTTATTTAATTTAGATGAGTGTTGTAAATTGTGTGGTGTTATAGGGTAGGAAAAACATATTACATTTATGTAATTATTTTTTAGACTACAATTAATTTCTATTACAAAATATTTATTTGTTTGATAATTTCTTGTTAAAATTAAAAAAAAATTTTTTTTGTAAATTTTATATTTTTTTACATTACTATATGTTTCTATGTTTTGTAAAAATGTATAATAGATATGTTTTGTTTTTGGGTGTTTTATTATATGTTGTATAGTAGTTGATATTTTGTTTGTTTTTAAATTTGAATTTTCTTAAGTGTGAATAGTAATTTTTACCCCTTTGCTATCCAACACTTTCCCTATTGCTGCATTCGCAGGAGTGGGAATAGTAATTTATACCACTACATTATCCAACACCTTCCCTACTGTTGTACTCGCTGGAGTGGGAATAGTAATTTTTACCCCTGTGCTATCCAACACTTTCCCTACTGTTGCACTCGCTGGAGTTGGAATAGTAATTTTTACCCCTACGCTATCCAACACTTTCCCTACTGTTGCACTCGCTGGAGTGGGAATAGTAATTTTTACCCCTACGCTATCGAAAACTTTCCCTACTATTGCACTCGCTGGAGTGGGAATAGTAATTCTTACCCCTACGCTATCCAACATTTTCCCTACTGTTGCACTCGCTGGAGTGGGAATAGTAAATTATTCCCCTCTGCTATCCAACACTTTCCCTACTGTTGCACTCGCTGGAGTGGGAATAGTAAATTATTCCCCTCTGCTATCTGACACTTTCCCTACTGTTGCACTTGCTGGAGTGGGAATAGTAATTTTTACCCCTACGCTATCCGACACTTTCCCTACTGTTGCACTCGCTGGAGTGGGAATAGTAATTTTTACCCCTACGCTATCCAACACTTTCCCTACTATTGCACTCTTTGGAGTGGGAATGGTAATTTTATCCCCTCCGCTATCCAACACTTTCCCTACTGTTGCACTCATTGGAGTGGGAATAGTAAATTATTCCCCTCCTCTAACCAACACTTTCCCTACTGTTGCACTTGCTGGAGTGGGAATAGTAAATTATTCCCCTCTGCTATCCAACACTTTCCCTACTGTTGCACTCACTGGAGTGTGAATAGTAATTTTTACCCCTACGCTATCCAACACTTTCCCTACTGTTGCACTCGCTGGAGTGGGAATAGTAAATTATTCCCCTCCGCTATCCGACACTTTCCCTACTGTTGCACTTGCTGGAGTGGGAATAGTAATTTTTACCCCTACGCTATCCAACACTTTCCCTACTGTTGCACTCAATGAAGTGGGAATAGTAATTTTATCCCCTCCGCTATCCAACACTTTCCCTACTGTTGCACTCATTGGAGTGGGAATAGTAAATTATTCCCCTCCGCTAACCAACAATTTCCCTACTGTTGCACTTGCTGGAGTGGGAATAGTAAATTATTCCCCTCCGTTATCCAACACTTTCCCTAGTGTTGCACTCGCTGGAGTGGGAATAGTAATTTTTACCCCTACGCTAGCCAACACTTTCCCTACTGTTGCACTCGCTGGTGTGGGAATAGTAAATTATTCCCCTCCGCTATCCAACACTTCCCTACTGTTGCACTTGCTGGAGTGGGAACAGTAATTTTGATCCCTACGCTATACAACACTTTCCCTACTGTTGCACTCGCTGTAGTGGGAGTAGTAAATTATTACCCTCCGCTATCCAACACTTTCCCTACTGTTGCAGTTATTGGAGTGGGAATAGTAAATTATTCCCCTCCGCTATCCAACATTTCCCTACTGTTGCACTCGCTGGAGTGGGAATAGTAATTTTTTCTCCTCCGCTATCCAACACTTTCCCTACTGTTGCAGTCAATGTAGTGTAAAGCGTAGGTTTAAAAAATATTACATATTTTAATATTTTATAATATAATTTTTATTTTTTTATTTGTATGTTACAGGTGTATGTGTATATATATATATATATATATATATATATATATATTTATAAATTTTAATATATTTCTAACATTTTATAATTAAATAAAATTATTATTTATTAATTATTTTTAAGTAAATATAGATTACATTTTAAATATGTATGTTTAATTTAGTTTTACATTACATTTATTACTTCTAATTGTTAAAATATACAAATAAATCTAAAATTTTTTTAAGTTAAATGTATTATTTAATTTATTTTACATTATTTGTTATACATATAAAAAAATGATATTTTCTACTTCGATATTTTTAACAACGATATTTTTTTCTCGATATTTTTGTTCTGACCATTATGAAGATAGGAGGTCGATATTTTTGACAATGATATCTTTGTCACAATATTTCTGTAGGTCGATATTTCTGTTGTCGATATTCTGTCAGTGATCCGGGTAAGAGCATAGCCGGGGGCCAAACCAATTCAGGAAATGGTTAAAATTTATCTAGCGAAAGCAAGATCAATAGCTACATATGGGGCTGCAATCTGGGGGTCAGTAGTTGTGGCAGCACTCCAAGTATTGGAAGACAAATTTGTGAAAAGATTATTGTCTGTCCCAGGAGCTTGCTCAAATTTTATATCTCATAAAGAACTAGGCTTCCCATATATTAGTGATACTATTAAAATGGCCCCGCTTTTATTGTGGTTATCAATTTGAAAATGAAATATGGTACCACTAAATCAATTGATTTTAAGAGATGTTATGAAGTTAGACCATGCCCTTAAATTTTTGTGGTTATCATATGTCAGACAATCATTTATTTCTCTTGGTATGGAGGACTTTTATGTTACACCAACACTTTGCGAAAGCTTTTCTAAAACTAAGCTGAAAGAAATCTTCATGGCAAAAAGCATAAGGGACATATGGGAAAGATGTAAAGGGAAAAGCTCAGTAATGATATGTCAGGATTTACCTGCAGTACAACATGGTTCCCTCTCATACCTCTTCTTTGTAGAGAACTCTTGGCATCGTTTTCTTCTGACAAGATTTCGCTTGAACTACATATCACTAATGCTGGGACACCCTTCAAATGTATTCTCATTAAGTCCCCTCCCTCTCTGTCCCTGTGATGAAAAGTCAAAACAATCCACTTTGCACATATTGTTTTCTGTTCTTTTTATGCCATAGAAAGGAAGAAGTTTATTATTTCATTGGTGCGGAAATTTAATCTCTGTTACTCTGCGGAGGCATTACTTGTCCTTCAACAACTAGAATCCACATATGTATGCTTCGCGACTGCCTCTTATTTACTGGCAGCTGTACAACAGCGACAATACCAGCAGTAGGAATGTCAATGTTTGCTGGACTATTGATATATCGACCACCAGATTGCCCACACAGTCTAACCCCAGACCTATGCAACTTTATTGCCCAGAAGTCACTGCAATATGCCAACTATACGGCCCTAGGAGATTTTAACCTCCACATCAATGATCCCTGCTGTATTCATGCCTCTCAGCTTACTATGTCACTTAAGGGAGCTAATTTTACACAGCACGTAAATACCCCCACTCACTGTGCAGGTCATACTTTAGATTTACTGTTTTCGAACATCCCGTCCTTGGTAGCCGAGATCCCACGGCAACTGGTCTGGACGGACCACTGCCTGGTCCCTTTTTCATTCAAATTGGAAAAATCATAATCTAGTGGAGAAATCCGTAATATGGTAAAAAGAAATTGGAAGAAGCTAACGGCAGAGTCCCTTGGGCCAGTGCTGGTGGAGAGGCAACTGCAGTTAACTAGCGACCCTAATGTCGACACACCCGCACTGAACAAGTGGATCTCTGCCGCCCTGGACACAGTAGCTCCTTCCAAATTAGTTAGAATTTCGAGAGCATCGCCATCTGCCCCCTGGTTCTCAGGGGACCTTAGAGTGGAAAAGAGTAGGTGTAAAAGGATGGCGCGTCTTTGGAGGAAAGATTATAGCCCGACGGCTAAAGTGGCCTATAAGGAAGCCTTAAGAAAGCTCCGCAAACTGATGAGGGAGGCAAAAAGGGACTACTTTGTGAAGCGCATTACAGCGCTGAGAACTCGAGCAAGGAAATCTTCAGGATAGTCAGTTCCTTCACCAAGCCTTTTGCGCTTGAGAGTAAGATACAGCCGTCCCCCTCACTATGTATGAAGTTATCGGACTTCTTTGAGATTAAAATCCAGAAGGTTTATAATACCTTCACGACAGAGGTCGAGACAGCTGAAATAGATGCACTGGGAATCCTAAATACCGAGGATACTTTTTCAGAATTCATACCTATCTCCCAGCAGGAATCTTTGGCAGAAATCCTGAAATGTAAGTCTGGGTCTCCAGAGGATCCGTGTCCCCCAAAACTATGGAGGACATTGGCGCATCTGATTAACCCTGCTTTGAACCACATTTGGAATACCTCGCTTTCTATGGGCATCTTCCCTGATGCCTTGAAACATGCCTTGCTATTGCCCCTTATGAAAAAGCCTAAAGTGGATCCGGGAGAACAACTATCGCCCAAGCTCATTATTGCCAGCACCGGCGAAGATGCTGGAAAAGCTGGTACAGCGCCAACTGGCCAATTTCATTGATGACATGCAGTCCGGTTTTCGGTCCTGCTTCAGCACAGAGACGGCGCTGTTGGAAGTGGCGGAGTCTGTAAGAATGACTATGGACACAGGAGCATCAGCGATGCTAGTACTTTTAGACCTGTCCGCAGCATTCGACACGGTGGATCACCAAATCCTATTATACAGACTCAAATTGATGGGACTGGGGGGAATAGTTCTATCCTGGTTGCAGTCCTACCTTAAAGACCGCACTCAAAGGGTCGCTCTTCAACCCTATCAGTCGGAACCTAAGCCACTGTGGTGCGGGGTACCGCAGGGGTCGGCCTTGAGACCACTACTTTTCAACACCTACCTGGCGCCCCTTTTCTCTCTCATTGCCTCCTGGTAAGTAAAGGCAGTTTTCTATGCGGATGACACCCAGTTGATGTTCTCCTTTAAGGATCACTCTGAGGACTCCTTTATTAGATTTAAGGGGTGTTTGAAGGACATCTCATGCTGGATGAATAAGAATAGACTAACACTCAATGCAGACAAGACAGAGGTCTTGTTCTTTGGTCAGGTATCCCCTCCGTCCGCAGGACTTTGGTGGCCGGCAGAAATGGGCCTGCCACCTATTCCAGCAACTACGGCAAAAAATCTGGGCGTCAAATGGGAAACAGACCTCTCGTTTGCAGCCCAAGTCCGTCATATAGCAGCCTCATGCTTTGGTAAGTTGAGAAGCTTGAGGAAATTTCTGCATCTATTGCCGTAAGACTGTCGTAGAGTCATAGTCCATGCCACAGTGACATCTCGGCTGGACTACGCAAACTGTCTATACCTGGGATTACCTACATATCTGATCAAGAGATTGCAGATGGTACAAAATGTGGCTGCGAGATTAATCAGACGAGTGCCTTATCGGCACCACATATCTCCGCATATTAGACAGCTTCACTGGCTACCGGTAGCGAAAAGGATAGAGCTCAAGGCCCTGACTACGGCCTTTAGGGCATTATAATGAAGAAGTCCTAGTTACCTTAAGCAGCGGCTCTGCCTATACCAACAAAAACGGTAGTTGAGATCTAATTCCAAGCACCTGCTCTGTGAACCTCGCTATGCTAACTCCCGCATAGGGGGTAGATCCTTCACGGTGGTGACAGCCAGATTGTGGAACTCCCTGCCTCCCCACATGCACCTGATTCAGTCTGAACATGAGTTCAGGAAGACCTTGAAGACGTGGCTTTTCAGCCAAGTCTAGCTTCCTGATAAACCCCCTCTCTTGCTGCCTGCATAAGCGCCAGGACACCTCTGTGCGAGGTAGCTGTTGTGCTCTATAAATACTGTTATATATAAATGTATGCACAAATGAAAGTGTTGTTACTAGTAAAATCAATGTCAATGTACATCATGATTTAGGAATGCATAACCTTGTCAATATCAGAAAAGACAATATCAATGTATGCTAGGACAACTATATACACAATGTTCAGTATGTCGATAAAAATGATACCAGTGACTGCTATATTATTTTTAGGAGTTCCAGTGAACTCGGCTCATTGCTACCGGATTTACCCAAGGTGACCTCCCAATCAGCCCTGAGTCAGAGATACATGGGCAGGCCGGTCCTATGACCCACACCCACGACTATGAAATACCAGGTCACAGGTGGGGTCCCTCTTAACCCAAAGACAAACGCTCACCCAGGGAAAACCCTGATCGATCTAACAAATAGATAACTGCACGACAAACAGGTCTGAGGAAAATGGCTCCAATAAAACATATTTGGCCAAAGGCGCACGTTCCCCAAAAATACCACAAAGCTAGATACCTCATGTAGATAGAAACACTCAGCCAATCAGAACATGACATGCACAACACATGTAGTGATCATGCGATCCTTATGCCGGACATCTGGACACATACACACTGGCCCACACTAGCTCTCCCTGAGGTCGAGAGCCATCTGTGTCCTTTTCTGATGCCCGAGGGTAAAGATATCCAAACGAAGAAGGTTCCAAGAAGTTTATTAAGAATACAGAATAACAGGAGGGAGCTGCCTCCAGCCAGCTCACAACGGTCTCCACACTAACGTTCCCCATTCCAATCCTCATGACACACGTATCACAGAGAACATTCTTGCGCTGCACGTTTTGTGAGGAAAACACAAAGAGGTCTAAATGCAACATATCTCACTTCTCATATTAATACATCAATAATGGTTAGCTAAGGAACCACAATTAAGTAACCTTACTAAAACACAAAAAGAAAAAGAAAAAACTAAAAAGACAATGTAGTCCACAAAGATAACATAACTATATCTATATATACGTACATATGCCTATACCACAGCAATGATCTTCAACATGTGCACTTGGTTACATACAATAATATATATATATTTTTTTCAACAGCTTTATTCGACAGATTTTAAGTCATAAAAGCATTTACAAAAATACAGATAGAATTGATTAGATAGAACAGCTGTCAAAGGAAAAACATGTAAATTTGATAATTGGATATATTTTTAAATAAAATGCACGCACTTATTATGGTCATCTTTAAAGTCTCAAAATCATATAACTAAATGATAGGGCATGCAATCCAAGCCTTTAAAAATTTAGGGGAATACACTTATCATAAAACTTGATAAAAACACATACAAAAAATGTAATAAAAGCATTTAAAATATGTACAATACACATCACAATAATATATGTACCAAAAAGCACAGAAGAGTAACAGTGCATAACATTGTAACCAGTATCATTACTCGATGACTTTACCACTACACATCAATTTGGTTAATCTTAAATTCCAAGATTACATTCAACCCATGACATAATCATTATGCCAAGCCAACGTTTGTCTTAAATGAGCGATGCACATAATCACCTTCGCTATGTTCTTCACTCCTTTGACCCACCTGCATCCTTTCATTACGCACACCCTGTTCCCTATCTACACCATCAATAACCATATCTCCTTCCATTCCACTCCTCAACCAACAATCTACAATTTTCACCACTTGTTTACAGTTCCACACGTTACCATCACTCAATAATACAGTATATTGATACACCTTCTTCACCTGTAACAGATCGGAGAACTTGACCATCCTTTTGTCTTTCCTACGTCCTTTTCTTACACGCACCCACTCATCAATAACAAACCCTTTCACTGGTCCATCAACCTTCTCTGCCCAATTTTTCCTTTCCACTCCCTTAGACAACAACCCACTCGCATTCCTTCCACGCATAAATTCAAACAGCACTTTCCTGTGACACTGTTGGGCATGGTGCTGTAAGCCCATACCAATTTCTCTACTGTCCTACTCCATTGATAACCCTGGCTCAATGCAAGTTGCAGACCCTCCTTCACGGTTCTATTCCACCTCTCAATGAGTACATTACTCTGAGGAAAATAGACCGAAGACCTGATGTGCTCAACACCATACGTGCCAAGGAAATCCTTCAACACCTAAAGAGAAAAACTGCACACTGTTGTCTGCCAAAATCTGTTCAGGCACCTCTTCTCTATGCCATAACTCCTCCAAAGATTTAATCAAATCCTGAGATATTACACAATCTGTAAATTTCACCTATGACCACCATGAAAAATAATCAATAGCCACCAGAGCAAATTTGGGACACAAACCCAGTACGGACCAGAGATGTCCAAACCAAATGTTGCCCAGGGTTCATCCATTTTATCCACTACTACGGGTGGATATTCTACTGCATTTTGAGATTTGCCACTCCACACACACGATAAGCAAACTCTTATTGCCCTTTCCACTTCTTTGTCTATCCCTGGCCACCAGTACTCCAACCTTACTCTGCACTTAGTTGCGCTCATACCTGCGTGACCCCCATGTGCCAAACTCACTATACGACTCCTCAACACATCTGGTGCAACTAACAGCTCACCTCTGAAAACTACCTCACCAATAATAAACAACTCTGTGTCAACATTCTTGAAACGACTTTGTTTTGTCAGATGCTTTACTCTTGGCTGGCCATCCCATAACCAAATACTCCTTCACCTCCTGCAAAGTGGCATCCTTCCTGACTGCCTGTGCCCACTCCAGATGAGATATCTGACCCTCAGTGAGCATCTACACACTTGCCACTTGCCAATGTTCCTCTCTTCAACCCTTTCATCCTCATTTTCCAGCGGTAGCCTAGATAGGCAGTCAGCAATTACATTTGTCCTTCCTGGCACATACTCTCCATGAATCTCAAAACCTACTTGGCAATCGTAGATGAAACCTGTCCAGTACCCTTCCTGTTAAACATCTCCACCAAAGGGCAATGGTCGGTGTGAATCACAAATTCTGTCCGCCACACAAACGTTCGGAAGTGACACACACCCAACTAACATGCCAAACCTTCTCTTTCAGTCGTGGAATATGAAAGCTCAGCACCCCTCAAAGGCCTTGAAGCATAGGCTATAGCCACTTCCTTTCCTTCCTTTTGTTGGGGTAAAACCGCCCCCAGACCTACGCCACTAGCATTAGTACATTTTATACATTTATTTATCGTGTCAAAAGGCTTCAGTGCTGGAGCTTTTTGATCATGTCAAATTCCTTATGACATTTCTCACCCCATTCGAACTTGACACTCTGCCATGAATTTCCTCATAGATAATGTTTTGTTGACAAACAGCATAAATAGTACTCCGCTAAACCTAGAAATGATCTCAATTGGTCTTTGTTCCAAGGAGCTGGTGCTTCTTCAATGGCTCTCACCAACTTCAATTTGGGTGCCACCCCTTGCTCACTCAACCAATGTCCCAAGTATTCTACAGCGTCCACATCGATCTTGCACTTCTCTGGTGAGGTTAAATCCACTCTCCTCCAAAATCTTCAGGACGCTCCTCAACACCCCATCATGCACTTCCATGTCTTTCCCAAAAAACAGGATGTTATCCTGGAAGTAAGTCACCTTATCCACATCCTTGAATAGTTGGTGCATGGCCCTTTGAAATACCCCTGCCGCAGATGCCAGCCCAAAAGGCATACGCTTGAACCGGTATGCCCCTTCTGTGGTGACAAAATATGTGAGCGACCTTGGCTCTGGATGCAGCACAATCTGGTGATATGCTGATACAGATCCAGCATAGAGAAAAACGTAGCCCTTTTGATTGTCATCAACATATCAACAATGTTGGGAAGGAGATGCCGATTAATTAAAATACATTTGTTTAAATCACACAGATCAACTCACATGCACAAATCACCATTACCGTTCTTGGCTAAAACCACTGAAGCTAACCATTTTGAGGCTTCGATTTCTTCAATGACATCTTCTTGACATAATCTGAGCAATTCCTCCCTCAGAGGTTCTCTCAACACCAACAGTACCCCTCAAGGTTTGTGCGCACCAGGACATGCCCCCTCCTGCAAGATCATTTTGTGTGCAAACCCTTTTAACAAGCCTAACCTTTTCTGAAACAACGCCAAGAATTCACACTCCCACTGGGTCTCCCTCACTATATTCACATTGGTCAAAGCTCCCAAAACTCGGTCAGGATGATTGGGGCCTAATCTGATTTTGAGTTCTCTTTGCGGTGAGCAACCCAACAAATTTGAGCCATTTTTGGCCACATACACTTTAGAGAAGGTTTTTTCACCTTGAAACTCCAGCATACCCATTCAGTACCCCACCAAATCAATGGGCTTGTTCGCATAAGCTACCAGTTTGATGTCTGGAGGAAATAATTTTTTCCAGCAAATTTCTCTCCCTACTTTCCACCCATCAATGTGTAGCGAGCCCCAGAATCAGCCATCATGAGCACTTCCACCCAGTTGATAGCGATTCCACAATACAGAGGAACTTTCACCCCGCATCTCCCATCTCACTCACTTACAGAAGAAATTTTTCCTCCAAACCTTGCTACTCTTTCTCATCATGAAACATGTTAATACCTTTCTTATCAGCAGAGGAATCGGCCTTATACCCTTTTCCTTTATAAACTCTAGCAAAATGTCCCTTCATTTTACACTTCCTGTACACTTGACCCACAGTCGGACATGTGGGATCAGTCACTGCATGCCCTTTCCACCCGCACTTGTAACATGTCAATGTTCTTCCCACTCCCCAGTTGTTCTTCTTGGGAGCATCCATCACTTCTTTCTTCTCTCTAGATGTTTTATATACAAAATATTGAACCCCTTCCAATTTCTTCACATCACCAGCCGCCATCTGCTTGAATGACTGAATGATTTATGAAGCACACGGCTACTCCAAGGAGTGTCCTGGCGCTAGCTGGAGAGCCCAGGTGCACAGCCCCATACTGGAAGAACTACTTTTCCCTAGAAAAAAGCAAGTCTTAAGTTTTTTACAGAAGATGGGCTCAGAAGCAGTCCATCACACCTCACAGGGAAGCTCATTCCAGGCCATAGCAAGCAAAAAAGAAAAGGCCTACAAACCCTCTTAAAGCGTGGAATAACTAGAAGGGAAGTGGAAGTGGAGCGCAGCGCTGTGGGGGGAAATACTGAGGGAATCTATTGGCCAAATAACGAGGGCTAGAAGAGAACACTAATGCTTTGAAGAGGATGTGCTTTTAATAGGCAACCAATGCAAAACCTTGAGAGCAGTTGCCATTGAGGAAGGCCATAGGCAGATGGAGAAGTAATCTGGCTGCAGCATTTTGAACCACCTGCCGGTGCCTCACCTGGGCTTTGGCAGCTCCTAAGAATAAGACATTCGCATAGTCAAGATGCAAAGTGATCATGGCATGGATCACTTTTCTTCTTGTCTCCAGAGGCAAGAAGGGAATCAATTTTGTAATGGTACAGAGCATCACAAAGCATTGACCTACTACCGCAGAAATCTGAGCCTTCATAGAGAGTGTATTGTCCAGTTTTACTCCCAAGTTTTTTACCCCTGGAGAAGGGGGTGGCGTGGCTTGCAATGCAGAGGGCCAGAGATCTTCCCACCAATTGGACACATGTGACCCGAAAGTGATAATTTCAGTCTTCTCTACATGCATTGCATTTCAGTTGACTGCTCTACAGCCAATCAAAGACAGTACACATGCATACCGAGAAAGGGGCTGCGATAGAGGCAGGTGAACCCTCGAAGGCAAAGAGCAGCTGCATGTCAGCTGTGTAAGAAATTATTTTACAATCAAACAGCTCGACAACAGATGCCACAGGTGGGTCGGGTACTTCTGAGTCCATTGAGGACAGCCTCGATGAGGAGACCAACCTCTTACTGAGGTTGACCAAGAGATTAGATCTTTAGACCAGACAGTAGTCTCTGGAAAAAGGAGTCTCTGGAAAAAGAAAGAGCAGAGATGGACCTAGCTCCCATCAATGGTGGCAGCAACTTAATAAATAGGGAAAGAGAGCAGTCTTATGATCCCAAAATCCCCGAAGGGATTGTCCCCAAATTTGAGGAAGGTGATAACATCGCCAAATGGTTCACAGCTTTTGAGAGGACTTGTAAAATGAGGAAAGTGAGGAAGTCACACTGAGGGACACTCCTTTGGGAACTGTTCACTGGTAACTGCAGGGACAGACTCCTGACCCTTACAGGGGCAAATGCTGAATCTTATGAACTCATAAAGAACACTCTGATTGAGGGCTTTGGACTCACAACTGAAGAGCATAGGATTAGATTTAAGGGGCTCACAAAACCCAAAACCAATCCTGCATTGACTTCGTAGATTACTCAGTTAAGACACTAGATCAGGCTTCTCCAACGAGTAGCTCGTGAGCTACTGGTAGCTCTCTAGCTTCCTGTAAGTAGCTCTCCTCTGTGTAGGCAACCCTAATAAATTAGAAACTTTTGCTTGGTGGAATTAATATGTTTAAGGTGCTATTTGGAGAAAAATGGCTAAATTCCCAAAATATATTGAAATCTGATATTTGAGTAATACATCATGTGGCATTGGGGAGACTTTCTACAAATGTTATCACCTTGGTACCATGGGCATTGGTACTATGGCTGTTATGTATTACCCAAGTAGAGTCAATCCATACTAGCAATGCCTTTCTTACATTTCACTTGGCAACCACGCCTGATGAACTGAGGTGATCACTGCTGGTCGTAATCTTGCATTTGGCGGCCATTAATGTAATTTTGTCAGAGGTGATCACTATTACAACACTAATAATAATAATAGCTCTCAATGAGTTTCATTGAACATAAGTAGCTCTTATTACGGAGAGGGTTGGAGACGCCAGCACTAGCTGGACGGTTAACTGGAAACAATGTGCATGATTTCAATGGACTTTATAATCTTTTTATGAAAGACCTTATTTTGAGTAATTGCACTAATGAGAAGTTACATCAGCATTCGGTAGACCTTAGTCTAATTTTTTGCAAGAATTGGGAAAGAAGGCAGACCACTGGGTCAAGACTAGGGTAACCAAAACAACCACTAAAGGGTGACCAAAAGAAAGGGGTTACAAAACCTCCCATGGGGAAAGGGGTGAGAACCTCAAATACAAAAAGACAGAGGGGCCGATTCCGATCTCGGTCGGAGGCGTACCAACACAATTCGGTCGGGAAAAAAGCCATGCGAAAGCCTGTTTCCCGACCGATCCGTACAGCACACCGAGAGAGCAAGTACGATGCACACAACAGCAAAAAATCCGGCCGAGCCGTACTCACCCAAACCAGGTCCTGTTCTCCGACCGAGGCGAATCCGGAAACGCCGAATCGAGTCGCACGGAAGGAAAAATGCAGCCCCGTCCGGCCGGACAAGTACGATGCGCTTCCCGTACGCGCCGAACCCGTCGCTACGCATGGCACGTCAAAGCATCCGGGAGAGGCGCACATAAGCTCCGATTCGCGCCACAACACGATCCACGGCTACGAGACGAACACGGCACCGACGAGGACGAGGCGAAGTGACGAGGACGACGCGAAGCAACGAGAAGGACGAACGACACGAACCAACCATGAATCCCTTCGTCCCGATCATACCAATATTCTACATCTACTACCGGAACAGGCACGGACGCGTACGGCGCAGAAGGTAAGCCAGACACCAACCACAAAACACATACAACACGTACACGACACATCACACACACACACGGGGATGCTGAATATACTTACACCAGCAACAGCAGCACCATAGGGGCGGGATGCCCATCACCAATGCCACATATGCACACAGGGGCCTGAATGCGCACCACCACCCCTACCCAGGGGGGGCAGGATGCCTCCCACCACTACCACCCTTACCCAGGGGGGGCTGGATGCCTACCACTACTACCACCCTCACCCAGGGGGGGCAGGATGCCTAACACTACTACCACCCTCACCCAGGGGGGCAGGATGCCTACCACTACTACCACCCTCACCCAGGGGGCAGGATGCCTACCACTAGTACCACCCTCACCCAGGGGGGCAGGATGCCTACCACTACTACCACCCTCACCCAGGGGGGCAGGATGCCTACCACTAGTACCACCCTCACCCAGGGGGGCAGGATGCCTACCACTACTACCACCCTCACCCAGGGGGGCAGGATGCCTACCACTACTACCACCCTTAGCCAGGGGGGCAGGATGCCTACCACTAGTACCACCCTCACCCAGGGGGGCAGGATGCCTACCACTACTACCACCCTCACCCAGGGGGGCAGGATGCCTACCACTAGTACCACCCTCACCCAGGGGGGCAGGATGCCTACCACTACTACCACCCTCACCCAGGGGGGCAGGATGCCTACCACTACTACCACCCTTAGCCAGGGGGGCAGGATGCCTACCACTACTACCACCCTCACCCAGGGGGGCAGGATGCCTACCACTACTACCACCCTCACCCAGGGGGGCTGGATGCCTACCACTACTACCACCCTTAGCCAGGGGGGCAGGATGCCTACCACTACTACCACCCTCACCCAGGGGGGCAGGATGCCTACCACTAGTACCACCCTCACCCAGGGGGGCAGGATGCCTACCACTACTACCACCCTCACCCAGGGGGGCAGGATGCCTACCACTACTACCACCCTTAGCCAGGGGGGCAGGATGCCTACCACTACTACCACCCTCACCCAGGGGGGCAGAATGCCTACCACTACCACCACCCTTAGCCGGGGGGCTGGATGCCTACCACTACTACCACCCTCAGCCAGGGGGGGCAGGATGCCTACCACTACTACCACCCTCACCCAGGGGGAGCAGGATGCCTACCACTACTACCACCCTCACCCAGGGGGGGCTGGATGCCTACCACTACTACCACCCTTAGCCAGGGGGGGCTGGATGCCTACCACTACTACCACCCTTAGCCAGGGGGGGCTTGATGCCTACCACTACTACCACCCTTAGCCAGGGGGGGCAGGATGCCTACCACTACTACCACCCTTAGCCAGGGGGGCTTGATGCCTACCACTACTACCACCCTTAGCCAGGGGGGCTGGATGCCTACCACTACTACCACCCTTAGCCAGGGGGGCAGGATGCCTACCACTACTACCACCCTTAGCCAGGGGGGCAGGATGCCTACCACTACTACCACCCTTAGCCAGGGGGGCAGGATGCCTACCACTACTACCACCCCCACTCATAGGATGGACAATGCATGACACAACAAGCACACCACAACCTAGGGAATGCAAGATAAAGACATCCCCCCACCACCATGACAAGCGTGTGTAGGCTGTGTCAAATGCCTACAACACCGAACATGACTTTGAACATACAATGTGACCCCCTAGCACATGTGCCACACATATATGTGTGTGGCACCCACAATGCAAGCAGCCCATGACCATTGTGGCAATGGGGCCTAAACCCCCATCATCACAGTGACCAAAAGGTAAGTGTGGGGTCCATAGCCGAAGCACATTTTGACCATTGTGGCAATGGGGTCTAAACCCCCATCATCACAGTGACCAAAAGGCAAGTGTGGGGTCCATAGCTGAAGCACATTTTGACCATTGTGGCAATGGGGTCTAAACCCCCATCATCACAGTGACCAAAAGGCAAGTGTGGGGTCCATAGCTGAAGCACATTTTGACCATTGTGGCAATGGGGTCTACACCCCCATCATCACAGTGACCAAAAGGTAAGTGTTGACAAAGAAAGAGCTGCAACTGCCAAACTGCATGGATCATTCCTGGTCACAGAACCAAAAACTCATCTGTGGCAAAGTAGTGTATGTGTCCCATTGCAACATAAATTGGGTGAGCCAAATACTGCAGTGCAAATGAGACATTCCTTTGGCCATGTGCAGACAAACAACACCCATGGGGGCTGACACCGTCAACATTCATCAATGACACAATGACAGAAGTGACCATCAGAATGCAGAACCACATATTTGCACCAATGGGCACACAAATGCAGATATCCTGTGGAGACAGCAGATGTGAGGTGAACAGATACCATACCATGGCAGCAATGGGACACACAAACCATGATCACTGTGCTGACCGATGACCTAGGAGTCCCAGGGACAGCAGGGGAAACACACCAAACAACATACAGCCAATGGCACACCCAAGATATGCCAATGCAGTGGTGCAGATGCACAAACACAAACAGGCAGACCAACACTGTCATCATACACAGCAGGTGAGGGGTGGGGGTGCCAGTGTCCCCAGGCAACCACACAACACATGAGGAGAGCTGAATACCAATCATACAGATGTGCATACACTGCCACACTAAGGTAACTCATGGATCCAAATCCCCTATGTGGGCAAGCAGGCATTGTCAGATGAGAGGGAGCACAAAACACACATGTCACACAGGCACGTAGGAACAACAACTGACACAGCAAGACACAGACACACCACAGCACCACCCCCAGGGCCCCCACAATGTGGTGACCCTGGGCTGAATAAAAATCCCACTGTGATGACAAAGCTAAATGTCGTTCACACTGTGAACCACAGTCAGGTGTCCTGAGCAACAAACTACCATCACACCTACACAAGCACAAATCAATCAGCATGGCCAGTAAGCCAAGGCCAACATGGAGGCAGGGGACTAGCTGGGCAACGACTCCCATCTGCACACACTCAAGACCACACCCCTCGACCTCCAACAATGTGCAGCAGTGAAGTACACATGCACTGGTGACATTGCACATGCACCCATGACCATTCCAGGGTGGTGGGTGGGAACCAAGGTGCAGAAACACATCACACATGGCCACTCAACAAGACTCCTGAATGTCTGACACACTGCACACTACGCTGTACATGGACATGACGGCGATACCACACCAACCAATGGGATCCCAGCCACAGTCACACACCAATGAAGAAGCCAAGGTCACCCACAAAGAACACACATAGACAACAACCAACATTGCAGCCCGGACCCTGAGGAGTGCCAGCAGTCACACACACAACGTGTCACAATCACTGAAAGATAACACAAACTGAAAATCACATGACAGGGGCAAACAACAAGTGCCAAGGGGAAACCTGACTGTGACCCATCTGCGTCTGCACACAAACTCAGCCCTGACAGCAAACACACCTATGGGTGACACCCTGATGACCAGTAATGTGCCATGCACCCACATCACAGAGAACACAGGGAGAAGACTTTGGGGGAACATAGCTCAAGTCAGCAAGCATCACAAACAGGTACAACACTAGGGATCACAGCATGCGCAGATAAATGGAAGTGAACACACAGACATGCACACACAACACACACCTTGGGCGCAGGCAATGTCACACGTGTACACACTGCCATGAGGGGACTCCACTCCTGTGTGAGGAAAGCTGTGCCATATGTTGACTCAGTAGGGCCCCATCATGTCAGCTGAGCACTTGGTCACACAATCAACAATTAGCACCAAATGAGGGCTCCCATCACATCAGCCTGGTCATGGATGTGCCAACGGAATCATCAGCACAGATCCAACACACTTGTATAGCAATGTTGCACTGACTACACGGATGAGTCCTTCCCCATTGATGCCCAAACCTGCATGTCCAGTGGAGATGGCAACACGGTCAGGGAAGTAGACAAATCCAACAATGGAAGGCACAACAGATGTGCAGGGGTGGAAGCCACAGATATGAAATTGCTAATGTAAGTAGGAAATCCCATTGCCAAATACTGAACACATGACACCCTCAGATGCTGCTATGGATGACATGGATACACCACATGATAGGACACATTCCCCCTGGACCACATGGGTTCCTGCACAGTAACACCTCATAATCATGAGACCAGATATCACCATCACTGCAGCAAGGGCATGGTTAGCAGCACCAACAACATGTACATCTGAAGCATGAGCACTAGAGAAAAGAAAGTTGCTTTATTCAGCATATGTGTTGATTGAAAACGACGTCCAGAAAAAAAGAGCAAAGGCCAATGGCCAGTCCATTGTCAAAGTTCAAACAGGGTGACACTGGCAGATGTCACCCTACGCATGCCTGCACAAAACCAGGGACAATCCACTAGGAGGGGCAACCGGGGGGCAGGCCAGGCACCGCAGGGACAGGATCAGGGCTCACCAGGGGGAGTCAGGGAAGGGGTGGTGGGTGCTGGAGAGCCACTGACAACTGCAGTGGAGGTGTCTGACATGGTGTGTGCCGGCACAACTGGGGGGCATGACTCAGATGTCGTGGGTGCCGGCACAACTGCAGTGGACCCTGCAGATGCAGTGGACAGGTCCGCCACTGCAGTGCCCAAGTCAGACAGGGCGGTAGTGGACTCCACTGCAGTGCCTACCTCCAGGGGAGGAGAATGGGGAACAGGCAAGGTGGGTTGGACAGAGGGGGAGGACACCCTCACCACATCAGTGGCACAGACAAGCGCAGCGGGGGGTGTGGTGCTGGGAGAGCAAGTGGCAGGGGGAGAAGGCCGGAGCATCTTGGGGATGGTATATCTGTGGGTGGGGGAACCTGGGGCAGGGTGTGGTGGGGGCACCTGTGGAGTGGGGGCCTGAGGGATGGAGGAAGGAGACCTGGTGCTTGAGCTGCAGGGCGGTGGCGGGGTCTTGCTCTTAGGACTCCGTGGGGACTTGCGGGTGGGGGCCTCAGTCCGTCTGCGCCTGGGGGAGGGTGTCCGGGGGCGAGGGGCACTCTGCTCCGTGTGGGTGGGCTTCCTCTTCCCCCGGGATGCTGGAGCAGCTTCATCGGTGGGGAAGAGGCCGAGGTCACAGAGGAAGAGCTGCTGTGACTTTGGGGTTGCAGGTGAGGCAAGGGAGGGTGCTTTGGAGGGAGAGGGAACTGAGGACTGCGCAGTGCATGTGGATGCGTGTGTGTGTTCCAGGGCCCCATCCCCTGTGAGTCTGGCTTCAGTCCCCTGAATGTGCGTGCGTGTGCGTTTTGTCATTGGCGTGCGTGTCAGTGTGCTGGATGTGTGTGTGCTGGTGTGTGCCTGTGCCGGTGTGTGTGTGCTTGGGATGGGTAAGGTGCTGGGGAGTGTGGATGGAGCAGAGGCAGGAGGGGTGAGGGACCGTTTGAGGAGGGACACTGCTGCCGTCAGGGAGGAGTCCATGGACCTATTGCCCCTCTGTAGGTCAGACATGCCCGATGAGATGCCCTCCATGAACGACACCAGCTGAGTCAACAGCGCGGTGTGCGCATGGAGGACACTCAGCATGGCTGTCTGCCCTACATGGAGCTGGCGAAGGAGGTACACAGACTCCTCACTCAGGGCAGCAGGGGACACAGGGGCAGGGGCTGCGGTGCCTGGCCCAAAGGAGACACGCTCCCGGACATGGGAGCCTCCACGGACCTGGGGAATGGGAGCCGATGGGAGGGCGGTGGTGGTGCTGGTGGTGGCGGGGACAGCAACACTAGCTGGGGTGTGGTGGCTGCTGACACCCGCCTCCACAAGGGAGTCATCCTCCGAGTTGCTCTGGTCCTCAGCTGAGGTGGATGCTGCTGAGGACTCCTCGGTGTGGCTCCCCTCGCCCTCCGTGCCACTGGGTCCCTCCGACCACTCCTCGGCTGCTGACCCAGTCTGGCTCTCTGGCTCCTCCTGGTCCGTGGAGCTGTCCCCTTCCGTGGCCGTGGATGTATCTGCAAACAATGGGGAAACAGACAGACATCAGTCACCTGCACATAACGCACACACCACTGTGAGCACAGCACATCACAGAGCAAGCCCTGGCATCATTAGTTGTACATTGCTAAAAGTGCCCTAACTGAACAGGAGAAGCCAATTGTCAGTCTGATGCCAAGCATGGCACTCACATCCCACATGGCCTTGCACCCATCTGTCTGGTGTCTGTTGGATTGCAACACCCCAGTGTGGACACATGCACCAAGTACACAGTAGTTGGACAGTGCAGAGGACACGGTGTGGACACATCACAGCTCTTGCCACTGAGTCAGTACAGGTTTCCGGATGAAAGGGATGCCCAGAGTCAAATAGGAAATGCATGTGATGCATACCAGCGACAGACACCATGATGCACCCATGTCCTGATAGCCAGCGCCACTATGGTGTGCATGTAGCACATGTCACTCCCCTGCAGGCTCAACAATCAGTAGACACATGCCATGGCGGAGGCATGACTGCAAAGTCATACATCACTGTCTCAGTGATGTATGACTTTGCAGCCAGGCAACAACACTCTGCACTGTGACACAATAGTAGGTCATGGGGAATGCAAGTCCTGGAGCTGCACAAGTGCACATGTACATCCCCCCCACAACACATCCTCTTAACCCTCATCTGTCCAGGTCATACCTATTGGACATATGGTAGACCTGTGACACTACCCTCTGAACCTGAGCCCCTCACACTCTGCTGTGCATGGGGAACAGCTGCCTGAACTTCACATTCACATGCCCCAGTCCGCATGGGCAGCTGATCAGACACCTATGTGTCACACAAGTATCGTCTCCTATGGTCACATCTCCAGTGGCATGCTGAGCCCCTACCAAGAAACTCCACAGCAGTCCTGGCGACTAATCCACAGCACACTGACACAGAGGCAGACACCTGAGGGGTCAAATCACTGCGCACAATGTGACAGCTGATACACGGGAGTGGGAGTACAGAGTGTATTGTATGGCCTGGAGTAGGCATGACTGTCCAGCCCCACATGAATGAGGGTTGAGCCCTGGACTGTAGGCAGCTGGCTAAGTATGTGTGACACACGTCATATACATACTCCTGGGGCCCAAACATTGTTCCCACCCGCAGCATGGGTGTGTGCCAGATACCCCAGCCACATGTGGTGGATCAGCTCAGCAATTGGACCACAGATCAAAGTAACACGCCGAATACATGTCAGAATACAGGCATTGTGTAAGCAATGGACCCACCCATGATGCCCACCACAGAGTCAGGGAAACAGATGCTGTCTCCCACCTTGAGTCAAGCAAACTGCAAGGACACAGTCCTAAGTGACAGAATCCCCTGCATGTAAGGGCCACACCTGGGTATCAGATGAGGAGTGGGCAGTGCACAATAGAGGGACATGGCTCCTGGACAACATGACTGCTGTACTGTGGCAGTTTAACCAGGCCCGAGGAGGGCACATAGCATGTTAGACAGAGTTCACAGTGCAGTCTTTGACTCACCCCCTCCTTGCTGCTCTCTGGCCTTCAGCTGCCCATCCAGGTCTGGAAAGACCACCGCCAGGATCCTGAGCATGTGGGGGGTCAGGGTCCGTGTTCCGCCCCTCCTGCGAGGAGGCGACAGCTTCAGCTGGACCCGTGCAATCCTCCGGGTCCAGCCCCGAAGGTCCTGCCACCTCTTTTGGCAGTTGCGGATCCGGCGCTTGTAGACCCCCACGGACCGGACAGCCCGGACGATGTCCTTCCATATCTCCTGCTTCCGATGGGCAGAAGCCTGTCAGGATGACAAAGTGATAAGGCCATTACTACACATGCAACATATCCGTGCATGACACAGTTGCATATACATGTCGCAATCACAGGGGCACATGGTGTACACAGGCAGTGCACGGCTGCCCATGGACAGTTTTCCAGAAGTCACTACATGGTATCATTGCATGGGGAGTAAAACCCTGTTCAGAAGCACTGTCACTGCACCATACCTGTCCAGTGCAAGTCACTACACACTATGGGGGGTGACAACTACTCAGTGAGCCTGCTAGCCAGTGGCGTGCAGACTCTCAGCCTTGCTAGTCTGACAAAATGCACATTCAGAAAGGCAGTGCACAGGACACTCACCTGCTCCCCTGGTGTCCCATACAGCTTGCTGTACTGTGGAAGTAGGCTGTCCAGCAGGGCCTGGTTCTCTTCAAGGCTGAAGGCTGGGGCTCTCTCCACAGTACGTGCCATTGCAGGGTCCAGAGGGGCAGAGACAGCAGCAGTGCAGTGGCAGATGTCGTCTTGGAGCATGTAGTGCAGGCAAGTGGGCTCTCAGGGGAACAGCCAGCAATATATATGTGCTGGAGAGGCAGATACTGTCCCTTGTGTCCAAAGTGATAGGTCCAAGTCGTTTGCATCTTCTGAATCTGGCCAATCCATGGAATAGCAGCACCTAAACACGCCCACAGCATCCTTCAAATCTTCAACTTCATGACATACATGATTTTGCAACATTGTTGTGGGTGACCAACTGAATTTCCAGCAACCGACTCGTTCGAAATTCGAAAACGCGTCCGTTGCCAGGCAAGCCCATTGTCAATGGGTGCGCACCGATCGGTCCATTGCAGTTCAACGCGCACAGGGGTACAACGCGTACCCGCACACATTGAAGGCAATGGGCCGGCCGGAGGCACCGATCGGTCCATTGCGGTACAACGCGCACAGGGGTACAACGCGTACCCGCACACATTGAAGGCAATGGGCCGGCCGGAGGCACCGATCGGTCCATTGCGGTACAACGCGCACAGGGGTACAACGCGTACCCGCACACATTGAAGGCAATGGGCCGGCCGGAGGCACCGATCGGTCCATTGCGGTACAACGCGCACAGGGGTACAACGCGTACCCGCACACATTGAAGGCAATGGGCCGGCCGGAGGCACCGATCGGTCCATTGCGGTACAACGCGCACAGGGGTACAACGCGTACCCGCACACATTGAAGGCAATGGGCCGGCCGGAGGCACCGATCGGTCCATTGCGGTACAACGCGCACAGGGGTACAACGCGTACCCGCACACATTGAAGGCAATGGGCCGGCCGGAGGCACCGATCGGTCCATTGCGGTACAACGCGCACAGGGGTACAACGCGTACCCGCACACATTGAAGGCAATGGGCCGGCCGGAGGCACCGATCGGTCCATTGCGGTACAACGCGCACAGGGGTACAACGCGTACCCGCACACATTGAAGGCAATGGGCCGGCCGGAGGCACCGATCGGTCCATTGCGGTACAACGCGCACAGGGGTACAACGCGTACCCGCACACATTGAAGGCAATGGGCCGGCCGGAGGCACCGATCGGTCCATTGCGGTACAACGCGCACAGGGGTACAACGCGTACCCGCACACATTGAAGGCAATGGGCCGGCCGGAGGCACCGATCGGTCCATTGCAGTACAACGCATCACTGTACATGTGACTGGCATAGGTCAGCATGCCTGTCTCAGATGGACATATGCCAGACACAGATAGCTCCCAGGGAGTGAGGGGCACACCTACATCACGGCAGCCTGTCCAAACCTTATCATAAGGCATGTAAGGCTGCATTTCCTATTGTGTGTATGTTGGTGTACATGTTGTCCTGTGGGTGTCACCTGTGGGCAGCCACCCCCAGGCTGTGCACGTGTTCATGGGGACAGGATCCTGGGTGTTACGTGTACGTGACCACTGTGATGTGCAACTGTTCATATCTGTGCATGTGTCATGGTCACATTTCACAGTGGTGTTTGTGTATGTCATGTCACATACCCCGTGAGTCCCATGTGGGACGGTATGTTTGAGCCAGGGTGTCCCAGTGGCACAATAGTGATGGACCTCCACAGTCTTTGTGCATGTAGTGTTTACAATGTCTCTGATTTCATGTGCACAATGGGAGACAGTCTCCACATCCACGTTGTGTGTGCATGGACTCTGATGTTGTGCGTGTGTGTCACAGACGTCCATGTCTGTCCTGCCATGGCAAGTGTGGCCACTACCTGTGGGGGTCATGTTTGTTTTGCTGTGGTGTACACATGATACTCCAGGTGATGCCAGTGTCCATGTGGCATTACAGGGTCCCTGGGAATGTACCTGTCGTTGAGCTGTGGTGCCTGGGGCACATCTGTCCTCACATGTCACTGTGGGGGGTGACTGTGACACGGCATCATGATATCCAATGGGCCAACCTGGGACAAATTGATGCCACCTGTAGGACCGTGTTGACAGATGTTGGCCATGTATGTACCATACATGTCCTTCCGGTACTGCACACTTCATGTAGTTGTGCCTCATGATGATGTATGTTGGGATCTTGAGTGTGTTCAATGCTGCATATGTGGGGTGACTTACGATCTTGCTTACTTCTCCTCTGCACTGCAGGGCTCCTGCTGTCCATCGGCCATTCCCAGACCTGGCAACGATGGTGGAACGGGACAGCATCCGACGGTACCGCTTCACCAGGCAGCTGATTGAGGATTTGGCAGTGCAGTTGTCCCCACATTTGCAGCCTGGCCGGCCGTATCCTACAGCGCTGACCCCCAAGGTGAAGGTGATGGCAGCCCTACACTTCTTTGCCACCGGTACCTTCCAACATACTGTGGCGTCTGCTGGTGGGATGTCACAGACCATGTTCAGCCGTGTGCTCCGCGATGTTTTGGCAGCAATGTTGCTCTTCCTGAACCGGTACATCTATTTCCCTAGACTGCGACGACTCACTGACGTGAAGAGTGACTTTTATGCCCTGGGGAGGATGCCGCATGTCATTGGCTCCATTGATGGGACACATGTGGCTTTGGTACCACCACAGGCCCAGGAGCAGGCCTACAGGAACCGCAAGCACTACCACTCGGTCAATGCACTGGTGGTGTGTCTTGCAGACATGACCATCACACACGTGTGTGCCCGTTTCCCTGGTTCAGCACACGATGCCTTTGTGATGAGGAGTAGTCGCATCCCCAGGATGATGGCACAGATGCAGAACCAGCGTGCCTGGCTTGTCGGTGTGTACTGACTTTGTGCCATTGTGTGTGATCTGATCTGTAGTATTCCGCCCACTTTTCCAAGTCAGCTAATGTGCACTTGTCTGTCCGTAGGTGACTCGGGATACCCCAACATGCCGTGGTTGCTGACACCCCTCAGGAACCCTGTGACACCTGCCCAGATGCGCTACAATGAGGCACATGGTCGGACCAGGAGAGTGATTGAGCGGACCTTTGGTCTCCTGAAGAGCCGCTTCCGCTGCCTGGACAAGACCGGAGGGTCCCTCCCATATGCCCCTGCGAAAGTGTGCAAGATTATCATCGTCTGCTGCATGCTCCACAACATGGCAGTGCGGAAGGAGTTGCCTCTCATCCAGGATGACGATGACCAACATCCGCCACCTGTGGAGGATCCTGGCCTGGACCACGATGCCAGTGACGATGATGATGATGATGGTGATGGTGATGTCCGCACACAGCTCATCACCAACTTCTTTAGCTGAATGTGAGTATCCTGAGGTGTCATGTCAATGATGTGAGTTGGCATGATGTGTGGGTGGTGCTCTGGTGCTGTTGGAGTGTGTCCATGGGCTACTTGACTGGATGTGTGTTGCGATGTGTGCTTACAGGTGGGCTGTACTCCCCAACAGTGTTGACATGCTAACTTGGTTCTGGGTGGGTATCTTGTAACATGTATTGTGCATGAGTTTTGCTGTTCTGTCCTGTACTCCATTGCTTTTGACTGTGTGTCATTTCTGTCCTTCACAGGGTACTTTCAGATTCGTTTGGTCAACTGTGTCCACCGACGACGTGATTGCACATCCAGGCTGGTAGCTGTTGTGTCCCTACAGGTGATGTGCGCCACACCCATGGACTTCCTTCCATCTACAGTTGTTGACTGTGTGCCCGCTACCAGGTGGGGTTACCTTGCATCTGTAGTGGTTACGGCATGTTGCTACTGTGTAATAAACCTGTGCTTCACTTAGTGATGTGCGTTGTCTGTGGTCACACATTTGACTGCCATTTGCTTACTGCACCTGTGGGCTACTTGACTACAACTGGGAATGGGTGTGGTGTCTGTGCATTGCACCGTCTTCCCTGGCAACATCAGTGTAGGCAATGAGTCAGATGGCCTAGGTGTGTGTGTGTCGTGTAGCCCTGGTGGTGTGTCTCCCTCATGTGTGTCACGTTGCCTGTACTCACATACCTGTGTTGTCCTTGCTGTTGCAGTTCGCATACACAGTGTAATTTTGCAGTTCATCATCCCCATAACAGCACCCACGTTGGAATCACGACAGAGGCAAGTATGGTGTATTAGTGTGTTTATTGTGATACATTTGTGTTAATAGTGCATAGGATGGGTTGTGCTGTACATGAATCTTGCAATCCCAAGTTCCTAGGTGAATTGAAAGTCCGGGTAGACAGGATCCCCAGTATCGGGGCCACAGTTGTCTGACACATTGGTCCAACTTGTACTCCCCATGCAATGTGTGGGAGTAGTGTTGCCGTCAACAGGGTGAACAGTCTGTGCACAAAGGCGAACATCCAGAACAGGTTCAGGCTTCCTGGGAGTTGCGCTTGGCCATCGGCCTCTCACTTTTCCCTCCTCGGACGACCCCTCTTCTTGGGGGGGGCCCTCAAGTGCAGGCTGCTGCGGTGCAGGGGACTCTCCGCCAGAGTCCTCCTCCCTCCCTGTGGCAGTTGCAGTTTGTTCGGCACCAGATGTTGTTGGCACACAGGGAGGTGTGGACTGGTTGCTGTTCATCTGGCGGAGGCATTGTAAAATGTCCCTGTGCACCGCCGTCATCTCATGCAGTGCATCCCACTTGGACTCCACGCGGGACATGTGTGAGTCCACACGGGACATGTGTGACTCCACGTGGGACATGTGGGAGTCCAAGCGGGCATGATGGGCAGCCTGCTGCTGTTTAATGTCTCTGAGGAGCCCCACTACCTGGCTGAGCTCTCCGGTGCTGGACTGGTACGCATCAGCTATGCGTACCAGTTGTGGGTCGTCATGCACACCAGCAACGTCTGCAAGCAGCGACCTCTGTCTCCCACCCCTCCCACCACCCCTGCTGACATGTGCAGTGTGTGCAGTGGCACGCACAGATAACCCTGGTCCACCTTGGGGGTTGGTGGTGGTGGTGGTGTCCATGGCCCCAGGTTGGTCCAGGGTCACTGTGCTGGTGTTGCTCCTTATTCTGTCCATGTCGGCAGGGATGGTATTCGTGGTGACAGTCGTTGTAGGGGTGGGTGCAGGGGGTGCAGCTGGTGGTCCTGCTGGTGCTGCAGCTGGTGGTCCTGCTGGTGCTGCATGTTGACTTGCACCGGATGTGCCAGGTTGTTCTTCATCGTCCGAGGAGGACAGAGGCTGTACGACGCCAGTGAGCTCGGCATCCTCTTGAGCCTGGGACTGGGACTCCTCAGCGTCTGCTGCTGTGTCCCCATCATCACCTGTTTTTGGGAGACACAAACAATGTATGTCATGTTTCTGCAGGCATCAGTGGTTGACACACATGACAGTTGTGACTGTGCCTCTGGGTGCGGGCCTGTACATTGCATTGTCCTAAGTCGTCACAGTCAGGAGTTGATATTGGTGTGGCACATTGTCCTGCATTATTTGGGCATTTCTATGTATTTTCTGGGGTGTGAACATGGTCTGCATTGCTTGTGTTTGGTTGACAGCCAGACCTCCTTCCCACCCAGCCAGCCAGTCAGTTATCCCACCATGGAACGTGCTTGCGTTGCAGGGAGTGTAAGTTGTCTCTCAGGATGTCAGTCAGTGGTGTCCTGCTGTTTGTTGGTGCACAGTTGCCAGCAGGGCCTTGTGCTCCCCACAGCAGTAGCCAGTGTCAGCCATCTTGTGAGTCCTTCTCCACTCCCTGTGATGTGAGCATGGTTCAGGGTGGTGTTGATGGGCCAGTTGTGAGGCTGAGCAATGTCTGTGACTACGACTCCCATCATGCTATTGCCTCCACCCCCTTCCCAGCATGCCCATGCTTCCTTCCTTTTGACTCTGCTTCCCTGTGGGGTGGGCTGGCTGTGCTGACAGGATGGCTGGGAGTGTTGTCCTGGCAGTTGTTTGGCTAAGAGTCCCAAGAGTGTCCCTGTGCTTCACACAACATAACCCAGGGTGGTGGTGCTTTGTGGGATCTTGTGTTAGGATGGAGGGCATTGCATTCTACCAGGTGGGTACTGTGGAGTTTGTGTTGGGGGGTGTGAGGGGAGGTGCTGGTGACTATAGTCAGTGCTGCAAGTCCCCCTTCCCACCCAGCCAGCCAGTTATCCCACCATGGAACGTGCTTGCATTGCAGGGAGTGTAAGTTGTCTCTCAGGATGTCAGTCAGTGGTGTCCTGCTGTTTGTTGGTGCACAGTTGCCAGCAGGGCCTTGTGCTCCTCACAGCAGTAGCCAGTGTCAGCCATCTTGTGAGTCCTTCTCCACTCCCTGTGATGTGCGCATGGTTCATGGTGGTGTTGATGGGACAGTTGTGGCGGTGAGCTATGTCTGTGACTACGACTCCCATCATGCCATTGCCTCCACCCCACTTGCCAGCATTCCCATACTTACTTGCTTTTGTGTGGAGTTCAGTGGGTGTGGGTGTGAGGGCAATGGCAAGATGGCTGACAGTGGTGTCCTGCTGTTGGTTGGTGTGCAGTACCCAGCATGCCCTTGTGCTCCCCACGACACAGCAACAGTGTCAGACATCTTTGATGGGCCTTTCCACTCTCTGTAGGATGTGCATGCGTGAGTGTGAGCTTGCTGGGCCATGTGGTGGGGGATGTAGGGCTGTGACTACAACTCCCATCATGCTATTGCCTCCACCACCCTTCCCAGCATGCCCATGCTTCCTTCCTTTTGACTCTGCTTCCCTGTGGGGTGGGCTGGCTGTGCTGACAGGATGGCTGGGAGTGTTGTCCTGGCAGTTGTTTGGCTAAGAGTCCCAAGAGTGTCCCTGTGCTTCACACAACATAACCCAGGGTGGTGGTGCTTTGTGGGATCTTGTGTTAGGATGGAGGGCATTGCATTCTACCAGGTGGGTACTGTGGAGTTTGTGTTGGGGGGGGTGTGAGGGGAGGTGCTGGTGACTATAGTCAGTGCTGCAAGTCCCCCTTCCCACCCAGCCAGCCAGTTATCCCACCATGGAACGTGCTTGCATTGCAGGGAGTGTAAGTTGTCTCTCAGGATGTCAGTCAGTGGTGTCCTGCTGTTTGTTGGTGCACAGTTGCCAGCAGGGCCTTGTGCTCCTCACAGCAGTAGCCAGTGTCAGCCATCTTGTGAGTCCTTCTCCACTCCCTGTGATGTGCGCATGGTTCATGGTGGTGTTGATGGGACAGTTTTGGGGCGGGCAATATGTGTGACTGCGACTCCCATGATGCTATTGCCTCCACCACCCTTCCCAGCATGCCCATGCTTCCTTCCTTTTGACTCTGCTTCCCTGTGGGGTGGGCTGGCTGTGCTGACAGGATGGCTGGGAGTGTTGTCCTGGCAGTTGTTTGGCTAAGAGTCCCAAGAGTGTCCCTGTGCGTCACACAACATAACCCAGGGTGGTGGTGCTTTGTGGGATCTTGTGTTAGGATGGAGGGCATTGCATTCTCCCAGGTGGGTACTGTGGAGTTTGTGTTGGGGGGGTGTGAGGGGAGGTGCTGGTGACTATAGTCAGTGCTGCAAGTCCCCCTTCCCACCCAGCCAGCCAGATATCCCACCATGGAACGTGCTTGCATTGCAGGGAGTGTAAGTTGTCTCTCAGGATGTCAGTCAGTGGTGTCCTGCTGTTTGTTGGTGCACAGTTGCCAGCAGGGCCTTGTGCTCCCCACAGCAGTAGCCAGTGTCAGCCATCTTGTGAGTCCTTCTCCACTCCCTGTGATGTGAGCATGGTTCAGGGTGGTGTTGATGGGCCAGTTGTGAGGCTGAGCAATGTCTGTGACTACGACTCCCATCATGCTATTGCCTCCACCCCCTTCCCAGCATGCCCATGCTTCCTTCCTTTTGACTCTGCTTCCCTGTGGGGTGGGCTGGCTGTGCTGACAGGATGGCTGGGAGTGTTGTCCTGGCAGTTGTTTGGCTAAGAGTCCCAAGAGTGTCCCTGTGCTTCACACAACATAACCCAGGGTGGTGGTTCTTTGTGGGATCTTGTGTTAGGATGGGGGGCATTGCATTCTACCAGGTGGGTTCTGTGGAGTTTGTGTTGGGGGGGGGTGAGGGGAGGTGCTTGTGACTATGGTCAGTGCTGCAAGTCCCCCTTCCCACCCAGCTAGCCAGATATCCCACCATGGAACGTGCTTGCATTGCAGGGAGTGTAAGTTGTCTCTCAGGATGTCAGTCAGTGGTGTCCTGCTGTTTGTTGGTGCACAGTTGCCAGCAGGGCCTTGTGCTCCCCACAGCAGTAGCCAGTGTCAGCCATCTTGTGAGTCCTTCTCCACTTCCTGTGATGTGAGCATGGTTCAGGGTGGTGTTGATGGGCCAGTTGTGGGGGTGACCAATATCAGTGACTACGACTCCCATCATGCTATTGCCTCCACCCCCCTTCCCAGCATGCCCATGCTTCCTTCCTTTTGATTCTGCTTCCCTGTGGGGTGGGCTGGCTGTGCTGACAGGATGGCTGGGAGTGTTGTCCTGGCAGTTGTTTGGCTAAGAGTCCCAAGAGTCGTCCCTGTGCTTCACACAACATAACCCAGGGTGGTGGTTCTTTGTGGGATCTTGTGTTAGGATGGGGGGCATTGCATTCTACCAGGTGGGTTCTGTGGAGTTTGTGTTGGGGGGGTGTGAGGGGAGGTGCTTGTGACTATGGTCAGTGCTGCAAGTCCCCCTTCCCACCCAGCTAGCCAGATATCCCACCATGGAACGTGCTTGCATTGCAGGGAGTGTAAGTTGTCTCTCAGGATGTCAGTCAGTGGTGTCCTGCTGTTTGTTGGTGCACAGTTGCCAGCAGGGCCTTGTGCTCCCCACAGCAGTAGCCAGTGAAAGCCATCTTGTGAGTCCTTCTCCACTCCCTGTGATGTGCGCATGGTTCATGGTGGTGTTGATGGGACAGTTGTGGGGGGGGCAATATGTGTGACTGCGACTCCCATGATGCTATTGGCTACACTGACTTGGCCAGCATACACAGAATTCCTTCCTTTGAGTGGTCTTCACTGTGTGTTGGTGTTGTTGTGGTGGCTACATGTGTGGATGTGTTTGTTAGTTCTATTTGTGCCACTGCCTAGCTGTAGTTGTAGTTGTGTTTGTACATGTGTTGGCACAGTTGGATGTGACTTTTTTGATGGCATGTGTTGTCTTTATCTGACTGACATACACATTTTGGGATGATTCTGTTCTGGTTGCTGTGTAATTGCTATGAGTGCATGGTTTGACTCTCCCCTTGACAGTGATGTGTGTGTTTTGTGGCAGTATATTGTGTACATTTGTTGTGTACTCACCAGGCTCTGGGATGTCCTCTAGTCCATATACGCTCACTGGCGGAAGGATGGCCCGCACCTTCTCCTCCCAGGGCCTGAGGTATATTGGCTTGGCAGGAGGGCCACTGCCGGTGTGTTGGCTGTTGATGTAGTCTTTCTTCAGCATGTCCCGTACCCTCCTGCGCACGTCATACCACCTGTTCTGGATGTCCGTCTTTGTGCGCCGACATGGTGATTGGGCGTTCACCCTGTTGATGATCCTCTCCCACATCTTGGTTTTCTGCGACATGGGGGTCTGTTGGACCAGAGTGCCAAACAGCTGTGGCTCCACCCTGAGGATCTCGTCTACCATGACTTCCAATTCACTATCTAGGAACTTGGGATTCTTCTTGGGGGGCATGGTGATGGGTGGTGATGGTGGGTGATGTGTGTGTTGGTGTGCAGGTGAGGGTGTGTGAGTGTGTGTTTTGCTGGGTGTATGTGAGGTAGGTATTTGTTGGTGTGCTGATGGTGTGTGGCTTGTGTGAGGGATGAGCTGTGGGTGTGTGGTTGCTTTCTCTTGGGTGCTGGCAGTGGAATGGCATTTGCAAAGGCTCATGGTAGTGATTTGTGTCCTTTATATAGGTGGAGTTGTGGGTGTGTCCTTGTTCTCTGTCCCCACCCCCCAGTATTTATTGGCTTGGTAATTGCTTGTTTGGCCTTTTTTTGGGTGATTTTTCCTTTGTGCTGTTTGTGTATGTTGGAAACGTTCTTGTGACCGAGTCGGACCCTGCATTGGTCTCGTACGGTGTTTTCCGTTTCGTTCACGCTGTGTTTGTGCAGTTTTCTATGCTGCGTACGCGTCGGTCGCGGTGTATTGTGTTGCTTCGGCTCGGTTTTGTATGCGTGTCGGTCGTACGGCTTGTCCTCTGTCCGACTCGCTCGTGGTTTTCGCGCCTTGCATCGTACTTAGCGGTTTGGAGTTAGCGTGTACGTTTCGGTCGGATTTGTTCCGGGTGCGTGTCGGTCGGTTGGATTCGCGTGTTTTTCCGGCCGGATTGCTGTTTTCCGTGCGGCTCGGTCGGTCGGCTTGGTTTCGTTACGTGTCGGTCGGATTTTTCGCGCCTTGCATCGTACTTGGCGTGTCAGGCGCCACGGGTGCGTGTCGGTCGGTATTTTTTCCGGATCCGAGTCGGTCGGTGCTTTTTCCGGCCCCAATCGGAATCGACCCCAGAGTCTTCTCAAGGGCCCCAAAAACCTGCTCAGGGGGGTGGGTTCCAAAACTCTTCCCAGTCCAATTGTAGGTACAAAGGGAAACACTTTGATCCCCAGAAGGCCTGGTGTTTCAACTGTAAGAAGTTGGGACACTTAACTGGAGATGCTACTTGTCCTAACAAGAAGCCCCCTAGTCCTCCTCTAGTTAGTACTGGTGTAGCTAATCTCCAGATAGGATCAACAGTGTGCCCAGAGCAAATCAGTGTTCACACTGAAGCAGTTCTTGTCACTGAGGATGAGGTTGAGTTTGCCACTTTAGCTGTGTGGCCACCCAACTTAAAGAAGTATTTACAATACCCCTGGATAAATGGGACTAGGATATAAGCCCTGAGGGATACAGGTGCCAGTGTCACTATGGTGAGAGAGACACTGGTTTTCCCAGAGCAATACCTGATTGGAAAATCTTATCCATTCACCAACGTAGACAGTGTCACTACTACCTATTCCATGGCTATGGTGATCTTAGACTGGGGGTGGGGGGTTACTGGCCTGAAACAGGTAGTGGTCTCTCAAAAGCTTCCAGCTGCCCTTCTGCTTGGAAAAGACCTGGAGACCTCAGCATGGGCTGAGGTGGATTTGAAAACCCATGCAGCAAAGCTGGACATCCCTGAGATTGTGTGTGTCAAGACTAGAGCACAGAGCCGAAAACAGACAGGGTGAAAAAAAGTGTTGGAGCCTGAAAGAATGGCCCAAACCTCCAAGAGGAAGGGTAAGAAGACTGGGAAGCCAGCTTCTGAACAGCCAAAGACTAAGGATCCCTCTCCTCAGGGAAACGACTTGGAAGCCCCAGAGGGAACTGAGCCATGGAAGTTGACCCTTACCAGGTTGAGCTCATAGGCCCAGGGGGACCCACTAGGGAACAGCTATGCCTTGGACAGCAGACCTGTCCAACTCTTGAAAGCCTGAGTCAGCAAGCTGCTGCACAGGAAAAGAGAGATGCCAGTGGTACCCACAGAGCCTATTGGGAGGGAGGACTCCTGTATACTGAGGCCAAAGACCCCAACCCTGGAGCCACTAGGCGAGTGGTTGTGCCTCAAATGTAAAGAGAGTTCTTACTCACTTTGGCTCATGACATCCCCTAGCAGAACATCTTGGCCAGACCAAGACTTGGGAAAGGCTAGTTAGCCATTTTTACTGGCCTCATATGTCCCAGAAAGTGAAGGAGTTTGTCGGCTCCTGTGTCACCTTTCAAGCCTGTGGCAAAACAGGTAGACACCCAAAGGCCCCCTTAATTCCACTGCCAGTGGTTGGGGTTCCGTTTGAAAGGGTAGGTGTGGACATAGTCCGTCCACTCAAACCTCCCACAGCATCAGGAAACAAATTTATACTGGTGGTAGTGGATAATGCCACTAGGTATCCTGAAGCAATTCCCCTTAGGATTACTACAGCTCCTGCAGTAGTCAAGGCCCTCATTGGTGTCTTCACTAGGGTAGGGTTTCCTAAGGAGGTGGTTTCAGACAGAGGGTCAAACTTCATGTCTGCATACCTCAAACACATGTGGAAAGAGTGTGGAGTGCAGTACAAGTTTACTACACCCTATCACCTACAAACCAATGATCTAATTGAAAGGTTCAACAAGACATTTAAGGGCATGATCATGGGGCTCCCTGAAAAACTCAAAAGGCGATGGGATGTCCTCTTGCCATGTTTGCTTTTTGCCTACAGAGAGGTGCCTCAGAAGGTTGTAGGGTTTCCCCCTTTGAACTTCTGTTTGGCCATCCTGTTAGGGGACCACTCTGTCTTATTAAAGAGGGTTGGGAGAAGCCTCTCCAAGAACCCAAATAGGATATTGTGGACTATGTACTAGGCCTTAGGTCCAGAATGGTAGAGCACATGGAAAAAGCTTCCAAAAATCTTGAGGCCAGCCAGAGCTCCAGAAGCACTGGTATGACCAAAAAGCTGCATTTGTGGAACTCTAACCATGGCAAAAAGTATGTGTTTTGGAGCCTGTGGCACCAAGGGCCCTCCAAGACAAATGGAGTGGCCCTTACCTCATTTTAGAAAAGAAAAGTGAGGTCACCTACTTGGTAGACCTGGGCACAAGCAGGACCCCCAAAAGGGTGATCCATGTGAACCGCCAAATGCTTTTGCATGACAGGGCTGACATAACCATGCTGATGGTTACTGATGAGGATCAGGAGACAGATAGTAAAACTCTCCCTGGCCTCCTCTCTTACAGCCCCAAAGATTGGTCATGTTGATGAGGTCGTCTATTCAGACACCCACACTGCCCACCAGCAGGCTGAGTGTAAGGAAGTCTTACAGCAGTATGCTAAGATCTTCTCCTTGACCCCTGGTCAGACAAACTGGTGTACCCATATTGCGGACACTGGGGATAGTGTATCTGTCAAGAACAAAATCTATCGACAGTCTGATCAAGTTAAGGAGAGCATCAAAGCTGAGGTCAGCAGGATGCTGGAGTTAGGGGTTTTTGAACCCTCTGAGAGCCCCTGGGCCAGCCCAGTGGTTCTAGTCCCCAAACCTCATCCAGAGGGTAGAAAGAGGGAAATGAGGTTCTGTGTGGACTATATGGTCTCACCTCTGTCACCAAGACAGATGCTCACCCCATACCAAGAGCTCATGGGTTGATAGACAAATTGGGTGCAGCCAAATTTCTAAGTACCTTAGATTTAACTGCAGGGTACTGGCAGATTGGCATGGCACCAGGAGCCAAAGAGAAAACAGCATTCTCCACACCTGATGGGCATGATCAGTTTACTGTTATTCCCTTTGGTTTAAAGAATGCCCCAGCCACCTTCCAACGGTTGCTGAACCAAGTCCTTGCTGGATTGGAGGTATTTAGTGCAGCATATCTTGATGATATTGCTGTCTTTAGCTGCACCTGGAAGGATCACCTGATCTACCTGGGGAAGGGGTTAAAAGCCCTGCAAACTGCAGGCCTACCTGTCAAGGCATCCAAATGCCAGATAGGGCAGGGAACAGTTGTATACTTTGGCCACCTTGTTGGTGGGGGCCAAGTGCAACCTTTACAACCCAAGTTCCAGGCCATCCAGGACTTGGAAGCTCCAACAACCCAGACTCAAGTCAGGGCATTCCTTGGCTTGACTGGGTACTACAGGAGGTTTGTGAAAGGCTATGTATACATTGTGACACCCCTCACAGAACTCACCTCCAAGAAGATGCCCAAAAATATAAACTTGACAGTTAGCTGTCAAAAGGCTTTTGACACCCTGAAAGAGGCAATGTGCTCAGCACCAATTCTCAAAGCTCCAGACTACACCAAGTAGTTTATTGTGCATACTGATACCTGTGAGCTAGGGATAGGAGCGGTCTTATCCCAGACCAATGATGAAGGCCAAGACCAGCCTGTTGCTTTTATAAGCAGGAGGTTACTCCCCAGGGAGCAGCGTTGGAGTGCCACTGAAAGGGAGGCCTTTGCTGTTTTGGTCCCTGAAGAAGTTGAGACCATACTTGTTTGGTACTCACTTCACAGTTCAAACAAACTGACCACAGACCTCTCAAATGGCTAACGCAAATGAAAGGTGAAAATCCTAAACTTTTGAGGTGGTCCATCTCCCTACAGTGGAACATAGACCTGGGACTCCCCATGCCAATGCAGATGGACTTTCCAGGTTCTTCCACTTAGACAATGAAGACTCTCTAGGGAAACCATAGCCTCATCCTCTTTTTTTTGGGGGGGGGGTTGTGTAGGAAATTGCCCCTTTTTGCATGGTTGCCCCCACTTTCTGCCTAATGTTGATGTACTTTGAGTGAGTGTGCCCTGGGTTCCTGCCAGCCAGGTACTCAGGGCCTATGTTCTTTCCCTAAACTGTACTGTTGCAAAAACCAATTGGCAACTCTCTGGCCACACGTAAGTCCCTTGTAAAAGGTACCATAGGCTCCAAGGGCACTGTGACCAGGGAGGGCTGCTAAGGGTTGCAGCACTTATTGTGCCACCCTTAATGACACTTTACCTTTACACACACACACACTGCCATTGCAGGCTGCGTGTTTGGGTGCAGAACAAATTGAAGAGTTGACATGGCACACATCCCTGTATGCCATGCCTACCACCCACTGCCCTGGCCTAGGTAAGCCACCCCTCTAGCTGGGTGCACTATACCAGTGGTGAGGGTACAGGTGCATGAGCCCTGTACCCCTACAGTGTCTATGTCAATTCTTAGACATTGTAAGTGCAGTAAAGGCCATAAAGAATATATGATATGGAAGTTTGTCATTACGAACTCCACAGTACCATAATGGCTTTACTGAAAACTTGGAAGTTTTATATCAAACTTCTCAGCACCTTAAACCCACACTGATGCCAGTGTGGGAATTAATGAAAAATGCACTCAGAAGGCATCTTAGAGTTGCCCCCTGAAAAATGACATACCTCTAGTGTCCTGGCTGAGTGGCTGCTCGCCAGCTGCCACCACCAGACATGTTTCTGGATCCCTGGGTCAAGAGCCTGCCGCTCTTGGTGACCTGAAACAAAGCACATCCTGGGACGAGGTGTCAAGCCTCCTCCCCCAGGATGGGTAGGATCCACGAAGGAGAAGCTTCAAAGGCTTGCCATCTCTGTGAGCTGCCCCAGCCATTTGCTGCTCCCAGCAACTGGCCCCCACCGGTTCTGACCCCCACTTTTGGTGGGAGAATCCACAGGAAAACCAAGTTAGGAGGAGAGGTGTACCCACCTTTGCCAACCTCACCCCTCAGAGGGGGGGGAGGCGAGGGGAAGCACAACTCTCTGTCCCTGACCTCTTGCAGATGGGGGGTGTTGGACTTGGCCCTTTTGGCAGGTTCACCCCTAAACTTTTTGCCTGTTAATATGACCTGATCTTAGTAGTTTTTGGCCTTTGCGCACTTTAGCACTGTGTCCCAGTGTAAAGTGCGTGCGCACTCTGAGTGCATGTGGTGAGATTGTCCTGCCCTCCCATAGGAATGCATGGGGGATATGTGTGTCCATGGTAATTCCTGGTGTGAGAGGAGCGCAGGGGCGAGTTTAGTATGTGCGAACTCGTGAGAATAAATGCTGCGCAATGGTGTGCGCAGATTTATTATGACTGGTGTAGAAATGCCACTTTTAGAAGTTGGCATTTATGTGTGCTCTGTGTCTGCCTGCCTGATGTGAATTGCATGTCTGGCTTTGTGAGTGACGGGGGCTGGGAGGTGTGTGTGGCTCCAGGAGGGGCAGGGTGAGTCAGCGCAGTGGTGAATAGGGAGATCTGCATCTAGATGGGAGGGAGGAGTTGCACCTGGGACCTGAATAGGGCTGTGCCTTCCCTCCACAATGCTGGCTCCACCCCCTGTGGTGCGTCTGATGTCCCTAGCCTGTCCTGTGAAAGGAGAGAGGAGCTGAGCAAAACAAAGTGCTCCAAAGCTCCCCCAAAACCAGTTGCATCTGGTTTTCCCCAGCCCTGTGCTATGTGACAAAGGAAAAGGGTGTATAAAAGAGGGGCTGTGACCCCATGAAGAGGTTCTGCTCTGTTGTGCTGACTTGCAGGGGACACTCTGCCAGGAGGAACCGCCGCAGGACCCAGCTGCTGTTTCCTGGGGGTCCCTGCGTGCTGGCCTGCCTGGCTGTGCTGCTGAGGTGTCCCCAGCACCAAGGACTCTTCCTTTTTTGGCTTGGCAAGGACTTTATGGCTCCCCAGCGCCTCGTGAGCGCTATACTCTAATTTTACTGGGGGAGAGGGCTGGAGACTTTGCCCTAGCGCTTGAGAGCGCTTCTATTTTTAATTGGCAGCGCTGGCCTGCTGCCTGGGGATTCCCCGCATCTCTGAAAAGGCGGGTGCCCACCCCGCATTTTGAATTTAATTTACGGCGGGTGCCCACCACGCGTCATGGCTGCAGTGCTGATTAATTAAGTAGCGGGAGCCCACCCTGCTTATCTGATATTGTCCTCGCGGGTGCCTACCCCGCATCTTGAGAAGGAATCACCGCCGCGGCACCGAGCCGTACAAAAGGAAAAGCCGCCGGCCGCCCTCGCGGCGAAACAGGAAGACAGGCATTTAAAAGGCCTGATTGAGGGCGGGGCCGACCTGCGGCCGGAAGCTGGTGTCGTCGGGGCTCCCAGAGGAACGAGGAGAGCCCCGTGGGTCGCAAGGTGACCGGCGAGAGAAGAGGCAGCGGAGTGCACGTCTGCAGCCAGGCGGGGTTCCTGTGACCGGAGAGAGCCCCGCGCAGCAGACGAGAAGTGTGGCAGCTGACCGGCGGGGGCTCCCGTGAGAGGAGGGAAGCCCCGCGCCGCCAGAGAAGAGCGAGGCAACAGGTGAGGAGAGAGCCCCCGAGCGGGAGGGGGCTCTCCTGGTGCACACCGCCCGGATTCTTTGGGGAGAAGAAGCCCGGTGAGTAAGGGCTCCATCAGTGTCATTGGTGCCGGTCCGAGGCACAGCGTCGGGGCACACTGTCGGTGCCCGCCATAAAGGGGGCATCCTTGTTGTTAGAAGGCCCGGGCCTCTCACGGCACATTTCCGGTGCTTTGGCCAGGTTCGCAGTTGCCCCGCTTGACAGTGGGCAACTACATCACGGGGGCACTTCCCTTCTATGAGAGTCTCAGAGAGGGGCTCGTGCGGCACGGGGGGTGCCAGTGCCCTTGGCTTCCCAGTTGCGCCGCCGTAGCGGACAACTGCAACGTGGGGGCAGGTTTTGTTAAGAAGCCCCAGTGGGGGCCCGAGAGGCACGAGGAGTGCCAGACTTTTATTTGCACCTTTTGCCAACTGTCCTGCGAGAGCGCAGGCAGCTGCAACCTTGGGGGACAGGTTCATTTTAAATTGCGAGTCCCAGAGAGGGGCTCAGGGGGCACGCTGGTGCCCGTGCTCAGTTTCACAGCTGCCCAGCAAGTAGTGGGCAGCTGCCACGTTTAGGCTTGCGCAATTGCGCACCCTTGACTCCTGCTGCCTAGGCAGCGCCCTGACTCTTGGGACATAGGGCATTTGAGCCCCGGTGAGAGGCCAGTTGGCCTGGGGCCAGTGTCAGTGCGTTGTGCCCCCGATTGGGGCACCCTGTGTTTATGCTTACGAGGCCTATTGCCTCATGTGATTTATGCCTAATGTGATGTAGGTGTCCCATCTTGTAGGTTACAGGATCTCGTGCTAAGTTCCTACCTGTACCAGTAATTACTGGTTGTGCGCTACATTTATTATTTGCATTTACTTACCTGATCTGATGGTTCTGACCGTGGCCCGATTGGCCTGGTCCTGTATATAATTCCCCTGTGAATATTGCCTAGTGCCAGTTGGCGCACTGTATATTATGTGATTATGTTTCTAAGGTATTTATGACAATACAAAGGCTATTTTTTATATAACCTTGTGTGGAGTTCCTTTTGTGGTGTGCCTAGTGTGTTGCTGCTGTGAGAGTGTGTTGCGCAAACGCTTTACACATTGCCTCCGGGATAAGCCTGACTGCTCGTGCCAAGCTACCAAGGGGGTGAGCAGGGGTTATCGTCGGCGTGTAACTCCCTCGCCCTGACTAGAGTGGTGGTCTCTGCCTGGCTTTGGCGCAAGCCTTAGCCAACCAGAGATCCCATTTCTAACAGGGGGACCCAGCCAACCAGAGTGAGGCTTATGCCCCCTCCCCAACCCTGAACCTTGCCTCCTCAGACCAGAGCCAACAAGAAGAAACCAGAAGAAGAAGGACCGAACAGTAGCATGGAGAAAGGAAGAGGAGGTCACCCACTGACTTGGCCCCAGCCCTACCGGCCTGTCCCAACCTCAGACTCCTCCAACCTCAGACTCCTCCAGAAGAACCTTGGTGTGTCCTGCAGCCAGCAGCCCTCAAAAACCCGGAGTACCTGACCTGCCTTCACAACCAAAAAGACTTTGTCTCCGGAGAGCACCAGACTTGCTCAAAACCAACCGACTCTGACTCCGGCCGATTCCGTGAGTCTTCACCACTCCGCTCCCGGATCCCTGAGCCTGAGTGACCCAATACCCTACGGAGGTCCCCCCGGCAATCCAAGCCTGGATCTCAGTGACCCCTAAATCTCTAGGAGCTCCCAAACTAAGCCTGCAGCCAACAACTGGAAGGCCCCCGCAGCCAACAACTGGAGGGCTCCTCAACCGTGACCGAAGGTGACACCCTGACCAACTCCGTAACCGAAGCAGTCCAAAAAGACCAACCGCGACCTTCTGACCGACTCAGCCTACGAACGCTTGTGGTCAAAAGACGACGACTTACAAAGACCCCATTCGCCTCCTCAGCCATTGACAGACTCCGAGGGAGCCCCAACCAAATCTGCAGCAACAACCAAGACCGATGGTCCCCACTGTGAAACCGTGGGAACCCTGATGATCTCATCCTACACCCGGCTGCCTCTGTGCCACTGGCGGTGTAGTTCTGGTGTTGGCCATTGGGCCCTACAGTGCTGACCTCGACCCCAGGAACTTTTGTTTCACCAACCTGGTTGCCTGCTCACCAGCAGTCCTCAAACACACGACCATGCTTAGCCTGTTGGCTAACTTGTGGTCCCTGTACTCTGTACCAGGCCGCCTCTGTGCAGCTGGCGGTGCGACTCGAGTGCCCATCTGACCAAATCCTACTCACGAACCCATAATCCCAGTTGTGTTTTTCCAGGACTAAGGGGCCGATTCCGATCTCGGTCGGAGGCGCACCCAATACCATTCGGTCGGGAAAAAAGCCATGCGAAAGCCTGTTTCCCGACCGATCCGTACAGCACACCGAACGAGCAAATACGATGCGCACAACAGCAAAGAATCCGGCCGAGCCATACTCACCCAAACCAGGTCCTGTTCTCCGACCGAGGCGAATCCGGAAACGCCGAATCGAGTCGCACGGAAGGAAAAAGGCAGCCCCGTCCGGCCGGACAAGTACGATGCGCTTTCCGTACGCGCCGAACCCGTCGCTACGCACGGCACGTCAAAGCATCCGGGAGAGGCGCACATAAGCTCCGATTCGCGCCACAACACGATCCACGGCTCCGAGGCGAACACGGCAGCGGCGAGGACGACGCGAGCGACGAGGACGAGCGGGCGACGAGGACGAGGCGAAGCGACGAGGCGAGCGACGAGGACGACGCGAAGCAACGAGAAGGACGAACGACACGAACCAACCATGAATCCCTTCGTCCCGATCATACCAATATTCTACATATACTACCGGAACAGGCACGGACGCGTTCGGCGCAGAAGGTAAGCCAGACACCAACCACAAAACACATACAACACGTACACGACACATCACACACACACACAGGGATGCAGAATATACTTACACCAGCAACAACAGCACCATAGGGGCGGGATGCCCATCACCAATGCCACATATGCACACAGGGGCCTGAATGCGCACCACCACCCCTACCCAGGGGGGGCATGATGCCTACCACCACTACCACCCTTACCCAGGGGGGGCAGGATGCCCACCACTACTACCACCCTCACCCAGGGGGGCAGGATGCCTACCACTACTACCACCCTTAGCCAGGGGGGCAGGATGCTTACCACTACTACCACCCTCAGCCAGGGGGGGCAGGATGCCCACCACTACTACCACCCTCACCCAGGGGGGGCAGGATGCCTACCACTACTACCACCCGTAGCCAGGGGGGCAGGATGCCTACCACTAGTACCACCCTCACCCAGGGGGGCAGGATGCCTACCACTACTACCACCCTTAGCCAGGGGGCAGGATGCCCACCACTACTACCACCCTCACCCAGGGGGGCAGGATGCCTACCACTACTACCACCCTCACCCAGGGGGGCAGGATGCCTACCACTACTACCACCCTTAGCCAGGGGGCAGGATGCTTACCACTACTACCACCCTCAGCCAGGGGGGCAGGATGCCTACCACTACTACCACCCTTAGCCATGGGGGTGCCAGATGCCCACCACTACTACCACCCTCACCCAGGGGGCTGGATGCCTACCACTAGTACCACCCTCACCCAGGGGGGCAGGATGCCTACCACCACTACCACCCTTAGCCAGGGGGCAGGATGCCCACCACTACTACCACCCTCACCCAGGGGGGCAGGATGCCTACCACTACTACCACCCTTAGCCAGGAGGGCAGGATGCCTACCACTACTACCACCCTCACCCAGGGGGGCTGGATGCCTACCACTAGTACCACCCTCACCCAGGGGGGCAGGATGCCTACCACCACTACCACCCTTAGCCAGGGGGGCAGGATGCCCACCACTACTACCACCCTCACCCAGGGGGGCAGGATGCCTACCACTACTACCACCCTTAGCCAGGGGGGCAGGATGCCTACCACTACTACCACCCTCACCCAGGGGGGCAGGATGCCTACCACTACTACCACCCTTAGCCAGGGGGGCAGGATGCCTACCACTACTACCACCCTCACCCAGGGGGGCTGGATGCCTACCACTAGTACCAACCTCACCCAGGGGGGCAGGATGCCTACCACCACTACCACCCTTAGCCAGGGGGCAGGATGCCCACCACTACTACCACCCTCACCCAGGGGGGCAGGATGCCTACCACTACTACCACCCTTAGCCAGGGGGCAGGATGCCTACCACTACTACCACCCTCAGCCAGGGGGGCAGGATGCCTACCACTACTACCACCCTTAGCCAGGGGGGCAGGATGCCCACCACTACTACCACCCTCACCCAGGGGGGCTGGATGCCTACCACTAGTACCACCCTCACCCAGGGGGGCAGGATGCCTACCACCACTACCACCCTTAGCCAGGGGGGCAGGATGCCCACCACTACTACCACCCTCACCCAGGGGGGCAGGATGCCTACCACTACTACCACCCTTAGCCAGGGGGGCAGGATGCCTACCACTACTACCACCCTCACCCAGGGGGGCAGGATGCCTACCACTACTACCACCCTTAGCCAGGGGGGCAGGATGCCTACCACTACTACCACCCTCACCCAGGGGGGCTGGATGCCTACCACTAGTACCACCCTCACCCAGGGGGGCAGGATGCCTACCACCACTACCACCCTTAGCCAGGGGGGCAGGATGCCCACCACTACTACCACCCTCACCCAGGGGGGCAGGATGCCTACCACTACTACCACCCTTAGCCAGGGGGCAGGATGCCTACCACTACTACCACCCTCAGCCAGGGGGGCAGGATGCCTACCACTACTACCACCCTTAGCCAGGGGGGCAGGATGCCCACCACTACTACCACCCTCACCCAGGGGGGCAGGATGCCTACCACCACTACCACCCCCACCCATAGGATGGACAATGCATGACACAACCAGCACACCACAACCTAGGGAATGCAAGAAGAAGACATCCCCCAACACCATGACAAGCGTGTGTAGACTGTGTCAAATGCCTACAACACCGAACATGACTTCTAACATACAATGTGACCCCCTAGCACATGTGCCACACAAATATGTGTGTGGCACACACAACGCAAGCAGGCCATGACCATTGTGGCAATGGGGTCCAAACCCCCATCATCACAGTGACCAAAAGGCAAGTGTGGGGTCCATAGCTGCAGCACATTTTGAACATTGTGGCAATGGGGTCCAAACCCCCATCATCACAGTGACCAAAAGGCAAGTGTGGGGTCCATAGCTGCAGCACATTTTGAACATTGTGGCAATGGGGTCCAAACCCCCATCATCACAGTGACCAAAAGGCAAGTGTGGGGTCCATAGCTGCAGCACATTTTGAACATTGTGGCAATGGGGTCCAAACCCCCATCATCACAGTGACCAAAAGGCAAGTGTGGGGTCCATAGCTGCAGCACATTTTGAACATTGTGGCAATGGGGTCCAAACCCCCATCATCACAGTGACCAAAAGGCAAGTGTTGACAAAGTAAGAGGTGCAACTGCCAAACTGCATGGATGATTCCTGGTCACAGAACAACAAACACATCAGTGGCAAAGTAGTGTATGTGTCCCATTGCAACATAAATTGGGGGAGCCAAATCCTGCAGTGCAAATAAGACATAACTTTGGCCATGTGCAGACAAACAACACCCATGGGGGCTGACACCGTCAACAATCATCAATGACACAATGACAGAAGTGACCATCCGAATGCAGACCCACATATTTGCACCAATGGGCACACACATGCAGATACCCTGTGGAGACTGCAGATGTGAGGCGAACAGATACCATACCATGGCAGCAATGGGACACACAATCAACAATTAGCACCAAATGAGGGCTCCCGTCCCATCAGCCTGGTCATGGAAGTGCCAACGGAATCATCAGCACAGATCCAACACACTTGTATAGCAATGTTGCACTGACAACACAGATGAGTCCTTCCCCATTGATGCCCAAACCTGCATGTTCACTGGAGATGGCCACACGGTCAGGGAAGTAGACGAATAGAACAATGGCAGGCACAACAGATGTGCAGGGGTGGAAGCCACAGATGTGAAGTTGCCAATCTAAGTAGGAAATCTCATTGCCAAATACTGAACACATGACACCCTCAGATGCTGCTATGGATGACATGGATACACCACAGGATAGGACACATACCCCCTGGACCACATGGGTTCCTGCACAGTAACACTTCATTATCATGAGACCAAATATCACCATCACTGCAGCAAGGGCATTGTTAGCATCATCAACATCATGTACATCAGAAGCAAAAGCACTAGAGAACAGAAAGTTGCTTTATTCAGCATATGTGGCATTAAAAGTAGAAGTCCGGTAGAACATAAACAAAGGCCAATGGCCAGTCCATCAACAAAGTCACAAGTGGGTGACAGTGGCAGATGCCACCCTACACATGCCTGCACAAAACCAGGGACAATCCACTAGGAGGGGCAACCGGGGGGTAGGCCAGGCACCGCAGGGACAGGATCAGGGCTCACCAGGAGGAAGCAGGGAAGGGGTGGTGGGTGCTGGAGAGCCACTGACAACTGCAGTGGAGGTGTCTGACATGGTGTGTGCCGGCACAACTGGGGGCATGGCTCAGATGTTGTGGGTGCCGGCACGACTGCAGTGGACCCTGCAGATGGAGTGGACAGGTCCGCCACTGCAGTGCCCAAGTCAGACAGGGTGGTAGTGGACTCCACTGCAGTGCCTACCACCAGGGGAGGAGAATGGGGAACAGGCAAGGTGGGCTGGACAGAGGGGAGGACACCCTCACCACATCAGTGGCACAGACAAGCGCAGCGGGGGGTGTGGTGCCGGGAGAGCAAGTGGCAGGGGGAGAAGGCCGGAGCCTCTTGGGGATGGTATATCTGTGGGTGGGGGAACCTGGGGCAGGGTGTGGTGGGGGCACCTGTGGAGTGGGGGCCTGAGGGATGGAGGAAGGAGACCTGGTGCTTGAGCTGCAGGGCGGCGGCGGGGTCTTGCTCTTACCACTCCGGGGGACTTGCGGGTGGGGGCCTCAGTCTGTCTGCGCCTGGGGGAGGGTGTCCGGGGGCGAGGGGCACTCTGCTCCGTGTGGGGGGCTTCCTCTTCCCCCTGGATGCTGGGGCAGCTGGATCGGAGGGGAAGAGGCCGAGGTCACTGAGGAAGAGGCGCTGGGTCTTTGGGGTTGCAGGTGAGGCAAGGGAGGGTGCTTTGGAGGGAGAGGCAACTGAGGACTGTGCAGTGCCCGTGGATGCGTGTGTGTGTGTACCAGGGCCCCATCCCCTGTGAGTCTGGTTTCAGTCCCCTGACTGTGCGTGCGTGTGCGTTTAGTTTGTGGCGTGTGTGTCTGTGTGCTGGATGTGTGTGTGCTGGTGTGTGCCTGTGCCGGTGTGTGTGTGCTTGGGACGGGCAAGGTGCTGGGGAGTGTGGATGGAGCAGAGGCAGGAGGGGTGAGGGACTGTCTGAGGAGGGACACTGCTGCCGTCAGGGAGGAGTCCATGGACCTGTTGCCCCTCTGTAGGTCAGACATGCCCGATGAGATGCCCTCCATGAACGACACCAGCTGAGTCAACAGTGCGGTGTGCGCATGGAGGACACTCAGCATGGCTGTCTGCCCTACATGGAGCTGGCGAAGGAGGTACACAGACTCCTCACTCAGGGCAGCAGGGGACACAGGGGCAGGGGGTGCGGTGCCTGGGCCAAAGGAGACACGCTCCCGAACATGGGAGCCTCCACGGACCTTGGGAATGGGAGCCGATGGGAGGGCGGTGGTGGTGCTGGTGGTGGCGGGGACAGCAACACTAGCTGGGGTGTGGTGGCTGCTGACACCCGCCTCCACAAGGGAGTCATCCTCCGAGTTGCTCTGGTCCTCAGCTGAGGTGGATGGTGCTGAGGATTCCTCGGTGTGGCTCCCCTCGCCCTCCGTGCCACTGGGTCCCTCCGACCACTCCTCGGCTGCTGACCCAGTCTGGCTCTCTGGCTCCTCCTGGTCCGTGGAGCTGTCCCCTTCCGTGGCCGTGGATGTATCTGCAAACAATGGGGAAACAGACAGACATCAGTCACCTGCACCAAACGCACACACCACTGTGAGCACAGCACATCACAGAGCAAGCCCTGGCATCATTAGTTGTACATTGCTAAAAGTGCCCTAACTGAACAGGAGAAGCCAATTGTCAGTCTGATGCCAAGCATGGCACTCACATCCCACATGGCCTTGCACCCATCTGTCTGGTGTCTGTTGGATTGCAACACCCCAGTGTGGACACATGCACCAAGTACACAGTAGTTGGACAGTGCAGAGGACACGGTGTGGACACATCACAGCTCTTGCCACTGAGTCAGTACAGGTTTCCGGATGAAAGGGATGCCCAGAGTCAAATAGGAAATGCATGTGATGCATACCAGCGACAGACACCATGATGCACCCATGTCCTGATAGCCAGCGCCACTATGGTGTGCATGTAGCACATGTCACTCCCCTGCAGGACCACAAATAAGTTGACACATGCCATGGCAGAGGCATGACTGCTAAGTCATACATCACTGTCTCAGTGATGTATGACTTGGCAGCCAGACAACAACACTATGCACTGTGTCACAATAGTAGGTCATGGGGAATGCAAGTCCTGGAGCTGCACAAGTGCACATGTACATCCCCCACACAACACATCATCTCAACCCTCATCTGTCCAGGTCACACCTATTGGACATATGGGAGACCTGTGACACTACCCTCTGAACCTGAGCCCCTCACAATTTGCTGTGAATGGGGAACAGCTGCCTGAACATCACATTCGCATACCCCAGTCTGCACGGGCAGCTGATCAAACACCTATGTGACACACAAGTATCGTCTCCTATGGTCACATCTCCAGGGGCATGCTGAGCCCCTACCAAGAAACACCCCAGCAGTCCTGGCAACTAATCCACAGCACACTGACACAGAGGCAGACACCTGAGGGGTCAAATCACTGTGCACAATGTGTCAGCTGATACACGGGAGTGGGAGTACAGAGTGCATTGCATGGCCTGGAGTAGGCATGACTGTCCTGCTCCACATGAATGAGGGATGTGCCCTGGACAGTGGATAGCTGGCTATGTATGTGTGACACACGTAATCTGCACACTCCTGGGGCCCAAACATTGTTCCCACCCGCTGCATGGGCGTGTGCCACATACCCCAGGCACATGTGGTGGCTCAGCTCAGCAAGTGGACCGCATATCAAAGCAACACGCAGATCACATGTCCAAACCCAGGCGTTGTGTGAACAATGGACCCACCCATGATGCCCACAACAGAGTTAGGGAAACAGATGCTGTCCCCCACCTTTAGTGAAGCAAACTGCAAGGACACAGTCCCAAGTGACACAATTCCCTGAATGTAAGGGCCACACCTGGGTATCAGATGAGCAGTGGGCAGTGCACAATAGAGGGACATGGCTCCTGGACAACATGACTGCTGCACTGTGGCAGTTGAACCAGGCCAGAGGAGGGCACAAAGCATGTAATACAGAGTTCACAGTGCAGTCTTTGACTCACCCCCTCCTTGCTGCTGTCTGGCCTTCAGCTGCCCATCCAGGTCTGGAAAGACCACCGCCAGGATCTGGAGCATGTGGGGGTCAGGGTCCGTGTTCCGCCCCTCCTGCGAGGAGGCGACAGCTTCAGCTGGACCCGTGCAATCCTCCGGGTCCAGCCCCGAAGGTCCTGCCACCTCTTCTGGCAGTTGCGGATCCGGCGCTTGTAGACCCCCACGGACCGGACAGCCCGGACGATGTCCTTCCAGATTTCCTGCTTCCGATGGGCATTAACCTGTCAGGATGACAAAGTGAAAAGGCCATTACCACACATGCAACATATCCGTGCATGACACAGTTGTATATACATGTCTCAATCACAGGGGCACATGATGGACACAGGCAGTGCAAAGCTGACCATGGACAGTTTGCCAGACGTCACTACATGGTATCATTGCATGGGAAGTAAAACCATGTTCAAATGCACTGTCACTGCACCATACCTGTCCAGTGCAAGTCACTACACACTATGGGGGGTGACAACTACTCAGTGAGCCTGCTAGCCAGTGGCGTGCAGACTTCTCAGCCTTGCTAGTCACACAAAATGCACATTCAGAAAGGCAGTGCACAGAACACTCACCTGCTCCCCTGGTGTCCCATACAGCTTGCTGTACTGTGGAAGTGAGGCTGTCCAGCAGGGCCTGGTTCTCTTCAAGGCTGAAGGCTGGGGCTCTCTCCACAGTACGTGCCATTGCAGGGTCCAGAGGGGCAGAGACAGCAGCAGTGCAGTGGCAGATGTCGTCCTGGAGCATGTAGTGCAGGCAAGTGAGCTCTCAGGGGAACAGCCAGCAATATATATGTGCTGGAGAGGCAGATACTGTCCCTTGTGTCCAAAGTGATAGGTCCAAGTCGTTTGCATCTTCTGAATCTGGCCAATCCATGGAATAGCAGCACCAAAACACGCCCACAGCATCCTTCAAATCCTCAACTTCATGGCATACATGATTTTGCAACATTGTTGTGGGTGACCAACTGAATTTCCAGCAACCGACTCGTTCGAAATTCGAAAACGCGTCCGTTGCCAGGCAAGCCCATTGTCAATGGGTGCGCACCGATCGGTCCATTGCGGTACAACGCGCACAGGGGTACAACGCGTACCCGCACACATTGAATGCAATGGGCCGGCCGGAGGCACCGATCGGTCCATTGCAGTTCAACGCGCACAGGGGTACAACGCGTACCCGCACACATTGAATGCAATGGGCCGGCCGGAGGCACCGATCGGTCCATTGCGGTACAACGCGCACAGGGGTACAACGCGTACCCGCACACATTGAATGCAATGGGCCGGCCGGAGGCACCGATCGGTCCATTGCGGTTCAACGCGCACAGGGGTACAACGCGTACCCGCACACATTGAATGCAATGGGCCGGCCGGAGGCACCGATCGGTCCATTGCGGTTCAACGCGCACAGGGGTACAACGCGTACCCGCACACATTGAATGCAATGGGCCGGCCGGAGGCACCGATCGGTCCATTGCGGTTCAACGTGCACAGGGGTACAACGCGTACCCGCACACATTGAATGCAATGGGCCGGCCGGAGGCACCGATCGGTCCATTGCGGTACAACGCATCACTGTACATGTGACTGGCATATGTCAGCATGCCTGTCTCAGATGGACATATGCCAGCCACAGATAGCTCCCAGGGAGTGAGGGGCACACCTACATCACGACAGCCTGTCCAAACCTTATCATAAGGCATGTAAGGATGCATTTCCTATTGTGTGTATGTTGGTGTACATGTTGTCCTGTGGGTGTCACCTGTGGGCAGCCACCCCCAGGCTGTGCACGTGTTCATGGGGACAGGATCCTGGGTGTTACGTGTACGTGACCACTGTGATGTGCAACTGTTCATATCTGTGCATGTGCCATGGTCACATTTCACAGTGGTGTATGTGTATGTCATGTCACATACCCCGTGAGTCCCATGTGGGACGGTATGTTTGAGCCAGGGTGTCCCAGTGGCACAATAGTGATGGTCCTCCACAGTCTTTGTGCATGTAGTGTTTACAATGTCTCTGATTTCATGTGCACAATGGGAGACAGTCTCCACATCCACGTTGTGTGTGCATGGACTCTGATGTTGTGCGTGTGTGTCACAGACGTCCATGTCTGTCCTGCCGTGGCAAGTGGGGCCACTACCTGTGGGGGTCATGGTTGTTTTGCTGTGGTGTATACATGATACTCCATGTAATGCCAGTGTCCATGTGGCATTACAGGGTCCCTGGGAATGTACCTGTCGTTGAGCTGTGGTGCCTGGGGCACATCTGTCCTCACATGTCACTGTGGGGGGTTATTGTGACACGGCAGCAGGAGATGGGAACTGTGACACGGCCTCATGATATCCAATGGGCCAACCTGGGACAAATTGATGCCACCTGTTGGACCGTGTTGACAGATGTTGGCCATGTATGTACCATACATGTCCTTCCGGTACTGCACACTTCATGTAGTTGTGCCTCATAATGATGTATGTTGGGATCTTGAGTGTGTTCAATGCCGCATATGTGGGGTGACTGACAATCTTGCTTACTTCTCCTCTGCACTGCAGGGCTCCTGCTGTCCATCGGCCATTCCCAGACCTGGCAACGATGGTGGAACGGGACAGCATCCGACGGTACCGCTTCACCAGGCAGCTGATTGAGGATTTGGCAGTGCAGTTGTCCCCACATTTGCAGCCTGGCCGGCCGTATCCTACAGCGCTGACCCCCAAGGTGAAGGTGATGGCAGCCCTACACTTCTTTGCCACTGGTACCTTCCAACATACTGTGGCGACTGCTGGTGGGATGTCACAGACCATGTTCAGCCGTGTGCTCCGCGATGTTTTGGCGGCAATGTTGCTCTTCCTGAACCGGTACATCTATTTCCCTAGACTGCGACGACTCACTGACGTGAAGAGTGACTTTTATGCCCTGGGGAGGATGCCGCATGTAATTGGCTCCATTGATGGGACACATGTGGCTTTGGTACCACCACAGGCCCAGGAGCAGGCCTACAGGAACCGCAAGCACTACCACTCGGTCAATGCACTGGTGGTGTGTCTTGCAGACATGACCATCACACACGTGTGTGCCCGTTTCCCTGGTTCAGCACACGATGCCTTTGTGATGAGGAGTAGTCGCATCCCCAGGATGATGGCACAGATGCAGAACCAGCGTGCCTGGCTTGTCGGTGTGTACTGACTTTGTGCCATTGTGTGTGATCTGATCTGTAGTATTCCGCCCACTTTTCCAAGTCAGCTAATGTGCACTTGTCTGTCCGTAGGTGACTCGGGATACCCCAACATGCCGTGGTTGCTGACACCCCTCAGGAACCCTGTGACACCTGCCCAGATGCGCTACAATGAGGCACATGGTCGGACCAGGAGAGTGATTGAGCGGACCTTTGGTCTCCTGAAGAGCCGCTTCCGCTGCCTGGACAAGACCGGAGGGTCCCTCCCATATGCCCCTGCGAAAGTGTGCAAGATTATCATCGTCTGCTGCATGCTCCACAACCTGGCAGTGCGGAAGGAGTTGCCTCTCATCCAGGATGACAATGACCAACATCCGCCACCTGTGGAGGATCCTGGCCTGGACCACGATGCCAGTGACGATGATGATGATGATGGTGATGGTGATGTCCGCACACAGCTCATCACCAACTTCTTTAGCTGAATGTGAGTATCCTGAGGTGTCATGTCAATGATGTGAGTTGGCATGATGTGTGGGTGGTGCTCTGGTGCTGTTGGAGTGTGTCCATGGGCTACTTGACTGGATGTGTGTTGCGATGTGTGGTGACAGGTGGGCTGTACTCCCCAACAGTGTTGACATGCTAACTTGGTTCTGGGTGGGTATCTTGTAACATGTATTGTGCATGAGTTTTGCTGTTCTGTCCTGTACTCCATTGCTTTTGACTGTGTGTCATTTCTGTCCTTCACAGGGTACTTTCAGATTCGTTTGGTCAACTGTGTCCACCGACGACGTGATTGCACATCCAGGCTGGTAGCTGTTGTGTCCCTACAGGTGATGTGCGCCACACCCATGGACTTCCTTCCGTCTACAGTTGTTGACTGTGTGCCCGCTGCCAGGTGGGGTTACCTTGCATCTGTAGTGGTTACGGCATGTTGCAACTGTGTAATAAACCTGTGCTTCACTTTGTGATGTGCGTTGTCTGTGGTCACACATTTGACTGCCATTTGCTTACTGCACCTGTGGGCTACTTGACTACAACTGGGAATGGGTGTGGTGTCTGTGCATTGCACCGTCTTCCCTGGCAACATCAGTGTAGGCAATGAGTCAGATGGCCTAGGTGTGTATGTGTTGTGTAGCCCTGGTGGTGTGTCTCCCTCATGTGTGTCACGTTGCCTGTACTCACATGCCTGTGTTGTCCTTGCTGTTGCAGTTCGCATACACAGTGTAATTTTGCAGTTCATCATCCCCATAACAGCACCCACGTTGGAATCACGACAGAGGCAAGTATGGTGTATTAGTGTGTTTATTGTGATACATTTGTGTTAATAGTGCATAGGATGGGTTGTGCTGTACATAAATCTTGCAATCCCAAGTTCCTAGGTGAATTGAAAGTCCGGGTAGACAGGATCCCCAGTATCGGGGCCACAGTTGTCTGACACATTGGTCCAACTTGTACTCCCCATGCAATGTGTGGGAGTAGTGTTGCCGTCAACAGGGTGAACAGTCTGTGCACAAAGGCGAACATCCAGAACAGGTTCAGGCTTCCTGGGAGTTGCGCTTGGCCATCGGCCTCTCACTTTTCCCTCCTCGGACGACCCCTCTTCTTGGGGGGGGCCCTCAAGTGCAGGCTGCTGCGGTGCAGGGGACTCTCCGCCAGAGTCCTCCTCCCTCCCTGTGGCAGTTGCAGTTTGTTCGGCACCAGATGTTGTTGGCACACAGGGAGGTGTGGACTGGTTGCTGTTCATCTGGCGGAGGCATTGTAAAATGTCCCTGTGCACCGCCGTCATCTCATGCAGTGCATCCCACTTGGACTCCACGCGGGACATGTGTGAGTCCACACGGGACATGTGTGACTCCACGTGGGACATGTGGGAGTCCAAGCAGGCATGATGGGCAGCCTGCTGCTGTTTAATGTCTCTGAGGAGCCCCACTACCTGGCTGAGCTCTCCGGTGCTGGACTGGTACGCATCAGCTATGCGTACCAGTTGTGGGTCATCATGCACACCAGCAACGTCTGCAAGCAGCGACCTCTGTCTCCCACCCCTCCCACCACCCCTGCTGACATGTGCAGTGTGTGCAGTGGCACGCACAGATAACCCTGGTCCACCTTGGGGGTTGGTGGTGGTGGTGGTGTCCATGGCCCCAGGTTGGTCCAGGGTCACTGTGCTGGTGTTGCTCCTTATTCTGTCCATGTCGGCAGGGATGGTATTCGTGGTGACAGTCGTTGTAGGGGTGGGTGCAGGGGTGCAGCTGGTGGTCCTGCTGGTGCTGCAGCTGGTGGTCCTGCTGGTGCTGCATGTTGACTTGCACCGGATGTGCCAGGTTGTTCTTCATCGTCCGAGGAGGACAGAGGCTGTACGACGCCAGTGAGCTCGGCATCCTCTTGAGCCTGGGACTGGGACTCCTCAGCGTCTGCTGCTGTGTCCCCATCATCACCTGTTTTTGGGAGACACAAACAATGTATGTCATGTTTCTGCAGGCATCAATGGTTGACACACATGACAGTTGTGACTGTGCCTCTGGGTGCGGGCCTGTACATTGCATTGTCCTAAGTCGTCACAGTCAGGGGTTGATATTGGTGTGGCACATTGTCCTGCATTATTTGGGCATTTCTTTGTATTTTCTGGGGTGTGAACATGGTCTGCATTGGTTGTGTTTGGTTGACAGCCGGCCCTCCTTCCCACCCACCCAGCTGACAGGATGGCTGGGAGTGTTGTCCTGGCAGTTGTTTGGCTAAGAGTCCCAAGAGTGTCCCTGTGCTTCACACGACATAACCCAGGGTGGTGGTTCTTTGTGGGATCTTGTGTTAGGATGGGGGGCATTGCATTCTGCCAGGTGGGTACTGTGGAGTTTGTGTTGGGGTGTGTGTGAGGGGAGGTGCTTGTGACTATGGTTAGTGCTGCAAGTCCTCCTTCCCACCCAGCCAGCCAGCCAGTTATCCCACCATGGAACGTGCTTGCATTGCAGGGAGTGTAAGTTGTCTCTCAGGATGTCAGTCAGTGGTGTCCTGCTGTTTGTTGGTGCACAGTTGCCAGCAGGGCCTTGTGCTCCCCACAGCAGTAGCCAGTGTCAGCCATCTTGTGAGTCCTTCTCCACTTCCTGTGATGTGAGCATGGTTCAGGGTGGTGTTGATGGGACAGTTGTGGGGGTGAGCTATGTCTGTGACTACGACTCCCATCATGCCATTGCCTCCTCCCCCTTCCCAGCATGCCCATGCTTCCTTCCTTTGACTCTGCTTCCCTGTGGGGTGGGCTGGCTGTGCTGACAGGATGGCTGGGAGTGTTGTCCTGGCAGTTGTTTGGCTAAGAGTCCCAAGAGTGTTCCTGTGCTTCACACAACATAACCCAGGGTGGTGGTTCTTTGTGGGATCTTGTGTTAGGATGGAGGGCATTGCATTCTACCAGGTGGGTACTGTGGAGTTTGTGTTGGGGGGTGTGTGAGGGGAGGTGCTTGTGACTATGGTCAGTGCTGCAAGTCCCCCTTCCCACCCAGCCAGCCAGATATCCCACCATGGACTGTGCTTGCATTGCAGGGAGTGTAAGTTGTCTCTCAGGATGTCAGTCAGTGGTGTCCTGCTGTTTGTTGGTGCACAGTTGCCAGCAGGGCCTTGTGCTCCCCACAGCAGTAGCCAGTGTCAGCCATCTTGTGAGTCCTTCTCCACTCCCTGTGATGTGAGCATGGTTCAGGGTGGTGTTGATGGGACAGTTGTGGGGGTGAGCTATGTCTGTGACTACGACTCCCATCATGCCATTGCCTCCTCCCCCCTTCCCAGCATGCCCATGCTTCCTTCCTTTTGACTCTGCTTCTCTGTGGGGTGGGCTGGCTGTGCTGACAGGATGGCTGGGAGTGTTGTCCTGGCAATTGTTTGGCTAAGAGTCCCAAGAGTGTCCCTGTGCTTCACACAACATAACCCAGGGTGGTGGTTCTTTGTGGGATCTTGTGTTAGGATGGAGGGCATTGCATTCTACCAGGTGGGTACTGTGGAGTTTGTGTTGGGGGGTGTGTGAGGGGAGGTGCTTGTGACTATGGTCAGTGCTGCAAGTCCCCCTTCCCACCCAGCCAGCCAGATATCCCACCATGGAACGTGCTTGCATTGCAGGGAGTGTAAGTTGTCTCTCAGGATGTCAGTCAGTGGTGTCCTGCTGTTTGTTGGTGCACAGTTGCCAGCAGGGCCTTGTGCTCCCCACAGCAGTAGCCAGTGTCAGCCATCTTGTGAGTCCTTCTCCACTCCCTGTGATGTGCGCATGGTTCATGGTGGTGTTGATGGGACAGTTGTGCGGGGCAATATGTGTGACTGCGACTCCCATGATGCTATTGGCTACACTGACTTGGCCAGCATACACAGAATTCCTTCCTTTGAGTGGTCTTCACTGTGTGTTGGTGTTGTTGTGGTGGCTACATGTGTGGATGTGTTTGTTAGTTCTATTTGTGCCACTGCCTAGCTGTAGTTGTGGTTGTGTTTGTACATGTGTTGGCACAGTTGGATGTGACTTTTTTGATGGCATGTGTTGTGTTTATCTGACTGACATACACATTTTGGGATGATTCTGTTCTGGTTGCTGTGTAATTGCTATGAGTGCATGGTTTGACTCTCCCCTTGACAGTGATGTGTGTGTTTTGTGGCAGTATATTGTGTACATTTGTTGTGTACTCACCAGGCTCTGGGATGTCCTCTAGTCCATATACGCTCACTGGCGGAAGGATGGCCCGCACCTTCTCCTCCCAGGGCCTGAGGTATATTGGCTTGGCAGGAGGGCCACTGCCGGTGTGTTGGCTGTTGATGTAGTCTTTCGTCAGCATTTTCCGTACCCTCCTGCGCACGTCATACCACCTGTTCTGGATGTCGGTCTTTGTGCGCCGACATGGTGATTGGGCGTTCACCCTGTTGATGATCCTCTCCCACATCTTGGTTTTCTGCGACATGGGGGTCTGTTGGACCAGTGTGCCAAACAGCTGTGGCTCCACCCTGAGGATCTCGTCTACCATGACTTCCAATTCACTATCTAGGAACTTGGGATTCTTCTTGGGGGGCATGGTGATGGGTGGTGATGGTGGGTGATGTGTGTGTTGGTGTGCAGGTGAGGGTGTGTGAGTGTGTGTTTTGCTGGGTGTATGTGAGGTAGGTATTTGTTGGTGTGCTGATGGTGTGTGGCTTGTGTGAGGGATGAGCTGTGGGTGTGTGGTTGCTTTCTCTTGGGTGCTGGCAGTGGAATGGCATTTGCAAAGGCTCATGGTAGTGATTTGTGTCCTTTATATAGGTGGAGTTGTGGGTGTGTCTTTGTTCTCTGTCCCCACCCCCCCAGTATTTATTGGCTTGGTAATTGCTTGTTTGGCCTTTTTTGGGTGATTTTTCCTTTGTGCTGTTTGTGTATGTTGGAAACGTTCTTGTGACCGAGTCGGACCCTGCATTGGTCTCGTACGGTGTTCTCCGTTTCGTTCACGCTGTGTTTGTGCAGTTTTCTATGCTGCGTACGCGTCGGTCGCGGTGTATTGTGTTGCTTCGGCTCGGTTTTGTATGCGTGTCGGTCGTACGGCTTGTCCTCCGTCCGACTCGCTCGTGGTTTTCGCGCCTTGCATCGTACTTTGCGGTTTGGAGTTCGCGTGTACGTTTCGGTCGGATTTGTTCCGGGTGCGTGTCGGTCGGTTGGATTTGCGTGTTTTTCCGGCCGGATTGCTGCTTTCCGTGCGGCTCGGTCGGTCGACTTTGTTTCGGTACGTGTCGGTCGGATTTTTCGCGCCTTGCATCGTACTTGGCGTGTCGTGCGCCACGGGTACGTGTCGGTCGGTATTTTTTCCGGATCCGAGTCGGTCGGTGCTTTTTCCGGCCCGAATCGGAATCGACCCCTAAGTGTGTATCGTGAGTAACACTGCAAAACTGTACTTATATTGCAAAACACATTACCCTCTTTTCCGTTCTCCTAGTAAATGTACCAGCCTGGTATCTAGAGATAACTTGCTGTGTAAGAAAAGTAACTGAAAAGTAATTCAAACTGTTTTATAAACAAAAGGCTTATCTGTAAACCAATCCAATTGCATTTTACTGCATTTCAACTGTGTTCAACTGCATTATTCTTGCAAAGTACTATAGCTTACCTGTACCAGCCCTGGCTTGGTTCTATAAAATAAAATACCACTAAACAATATTTTTATACAAGTAAATAGGTCTGAGTTCAGTCTTTGAGTGTGTGACCTCATTTCATGCCTGAGTGTGTACAATAAATGCTTAGCACTACCCTCTGATAAAGCCTTACTGCTCACCCACACTACCACAGAGAGTAAGGTGTTATCTACTTTTACCTCTGCCTACCTTTGGGGATCCACTGGACTCTGTGCACACTATACCTTATTTTGGTATAGTATATACAGAGCCAGATTCCTACAACAGGCTACACTCCACCCAGGCAGGCTTGTCGCACGGAGGAAGAATCGGGGAGTGAGGTTGAGGCCAAGACATTGCCTAACAGAACAAGACATTACATTGAGAGAAGGAGGCAACTTAGGTGGGAGTTAGATGAAAGGCAAGAGTTAAGAATTTAAGAGAGAAAGTTCTTGCCTGGGAAGCCCAGCAGGGAGGGGAACCAACTCCCCCTCCCCCAGAGGGTGCAGGAGCTAGGTATCTGGCCACACATAGAGATGAGTCAGGAGAAAGGCCCCTCACCTAGTCATACACATCACCTTACCATCGGTGTAGGGGAGGGGCTGACCAAGAAATAAAAAGTCAGGAAAGCCTGACAGGGACACAATTGAGACACAGAAGGAGCAGCATGGCACCCTTACGTGGGTACGAGGTGAGTGACGGCAAGGACATCTACCGTTTTCCCAAACGCGCCGGTCACATAGACCAACCCCAAGAGAAATAGTGTCCAGAGAAGAGGGTGAGGCCTTTGCATCACCTTTTTGTCATCTACTGGCCTGCTGGACCGAAAGAAAGGGCCACCAGTATGATCACCATGCCCAGAGGAGGGATCCTTCAAACCCGAAGACATGGCCATTGCAGAGGACTGCATTCGGCATGAGGGGGAGATCCTAAATGGAACTACCCGTACATGCTGGAGTGTTTGAGATGATGTGAGAGCTACGTCGGGGAGAAACGGACAGAGCTGCCCCGAGCCAGGATTTGCCCGCTACTGCAGAACCATGCAGCAGGAACCATCTATGTGCCTAGGGCACAGATGGACAAAGAAGGGCTCAGGAATAAACTGCCTCCATTGATGGACAGGACAGGAAAATTGATCTCATGCTTTGAAAAGAACACCGTGGGCATAAACTTAGCTGTAGGGGACATCAAAGTCTGTTTAGCAGCCTCATTGGGGAGCAGCCCGGCGCTGACTTCTCCCGAGCCCGCATCCCTGCAGTCACGCTTATCAACACTGAGCATGACAGAGCTTCATTTAACTAAAATATGCGTTCCCCCACTGGGATTCGTCCCCTTCCGCACTGCCAGGTGCCCCTCTGCACCGAGGGTTCTTTATTCATAATAAATCCCAAAGTCATCCAATATTATCTTTCGGTAAACACATTCTAAGTTGGCCGCCGCCGAACGGCTCTGTTTGGCATACCAGTGTTTGTAAACCAGAAGTCTTCTTTACTTCATTTAAACTCGACATTCTGATTTTCCCCACACTGTTGTCAGCACGTCCGTGTGCTCTTTAGCGGTTTCTGAAGTAAGTAGATTGTATGAGCCTTTGTTCACTGAAACTTTTTTTCGATCACGTTCTCAATGATATTGCAACCACCATTGAGAGAAGAATGTGAATGTTTGCATTATGTTTCACGTGTTTCAGCGATAATTTAGACTGCATGATATACATCACATGACACCACGTTTAGTTTGCTGTCTAACGGTGTAACTCCGGTTGGCACAGGACGGGCAACATTGTCTGCTTAGTTGGAGCACCATGAAGGTTGTGGCATGTTTAAAATGAGGGTCACTAGAGATACGTGGTTTTTCTAGTTGGAGCCTGGCTCGTTCACTTTGAATACGGCACGGGGACACAGTGATTATTTTAACATCTTTTTAATATCGTTTAGATTTTATACATCATTAAGAACGTATTGTTTATCACAAAGGTGTTTAGAATTGGCATAGTTTTTGTACGTAGTCACTTGAAGAGACATCTGCAATGTTCTAAGTGGAATGAATTCGCTTTGTTATTTCCTCATGTACTTTTAATTGGTTTTCAGAACGTTTTCCACTGATGAAGGGCTTCTTATAGCCCGAAATGCATTGGGACGGGATGAGATAACATGATATTGAATGTTATTTGTGATGAACAAAGAATGAATTAATTCTCTGAACAAAGTGGTATTACGCACTAGAATACCATGGATTTGATTAATTAAAAAGCATAATTCTCAACTATTGGATGACTTTGGGATTTATTATGAATAAAGAACCCTCAGTGTAGAGGGGCACCTGGCAGTGCGGAAGGGACGTACCCCAGTGGGGGAACGCATATTTTAGTTCAATGACTCTACACTCAAGGATCAGAGAGTGTACCCTCCTGCATGCTTTAAATTCAACTACAATGGATACTTTTATGTTTACATTTCTTTTATTGGTTTTCAATTCAAATATACGACTTACAAAATTAAACTTGTGCTGTACTTATTGTTATATATTCCTTCAGGAGAAATGGCTGTGGTAGAGAGACAATAAACTGGGAAACATAGAGAAAACTCCCCCCTCCTATCAAAAGCTCGAGCAAGTACTATATATTCTTTCAATCTCTTCTTTGGTCGATTATCCCAGATGGATTTGGGCCTTATGCTGTACCGGATCATCTAGCGTTGCCTTTTGAGGTGGATCTGCTAAGCGCAATAGTCTAAAGTATTTCGGACAGGTAAGTTCTGTAAACTCCGAGGTCAACAATTTTAGGAAGGGGTCCCACATGTCCTGGAAGGAAGCACCAGGGTTAGCGAGTGACAGTGAAATTTCGTCCATCCCAAGTATACCCCACAGTCTATGGAGCCACCCCAGATGAGTCGGTGTAGTTGTAGTACCCCAGTGGGAGAGGATGATTTGTAGAGCCGCCCCCAGTGCTAATGCCATTTGTCTGCCTCTCCGTGCTCTAAGTGGGAAGGTGATTGGATTGGGAAGACCCAGGAGAATGTAAGCTGGGAAACAGGGTATTTGGGTATTGAAGTGGGAGTTGATGTGGTCTAGTATCTGCTTCCAGTAGCTCGTCAATTGGGGACACTCCCATAGCAGGTGGGTCAGGGTTCCCAGCGAGCCACATGCCCTCCAACATTGAGGACTTCGCATGGGGTTGACTCTGTGAAGTCGCGGGGAGTTAGGTACCAATAAGTGGCTATTTTCGTGGCCGTTTCAATATTTGCTACATTACGCGCTGTGTGCCGGGCTCTATGGTAAATATCTGACCATTCCTTCTGCGACAATGACCTGCCCAGTTCCCCCTCGCATCGCAGCTGTCCGAGTGATTTCCCGGTTCCAGGGTCACACTTAATGAGTTTGTACAGGTCTGATGTCAGGCTTGCGTCTGTGTGCCTCGTGAGTAGCCACTTCTCGAATGGTGTGAGGGATCTCCCTGCGCCTTCCCGCACCTCTGGTTGCGTCACCCAATGTCGAATTTGTAAGTATCGATAGCGTTCAATTTCCGGGAGGTCGTGTTTCTTACGGAAGTCAGAGAAGGCCAAAGGGCCTGCCGTGCCGAATAGATGTCCTATTGAACGACGGCCTTCCTTCGTCCAGTGCGTGAACCCTGTCGAATCCAGCTCTGGTGTGAAGTCTGGGTTGTTAACTATAGGTGTAATTGGGGAGGGAAAGGTCGTGAGCCCCCGAGAGGCGGCCACCCTATCCCAAGCCGATAAAGTGGAATGTGTCACCTTGGAAAGATATAAGTTCCGGGGTCTGGCAGGTTTAGTAAGGAAGGGGACACCCCAAAGAGGTTGTCTGGCGAGAGCCCTGTCCATAAACAGCCAGTGTTTCTCGGACTCCGGCCAAGACCACTCTACCAGCGGCCTCAGCTGCACTGCCCCACAATAATCTTGCAGATTGGAGACTCCCAGTCCTACCTCAGCAGGGTCTCTATAGCTTAACTCCCTACGTAGTCTAGGCCTCTGATCTCGCCATATATAAAGCGCTCTAGGTCCCTCTGTAGTGAGTGCAGTACACCCGAAGGGGGAACCAGCAGGAGTGTCTGATATAAATATATTATCTTAGGAAGTATGGTCATCTTTATTGCCGCAATACGGCCCAGCCACGACAGTGGGTGTGGCCTCCACTTATGAAGGCAATCTCTAACATGCCACAGCAGCGACGTGTAATTCAGCGAGTTCGTTTTCTGTATACTAGCCGTGAGCTGCAAACCCAAGTAGGGAATTGTGTCTTGTGCCCAGTGAATTTGGTGCGCCTGCTGAAGCACTCCCAGGGTATCGGGCCAAGAGATAACTTGAGGGCTTGTGACTTATGCACGTTGACCTTGAAACCTGATGCTTGGGCAAAGCGTCCCAGCTCTGCCAGTAGGGCTGAAAGAGATTCCCTAGGTTTCTCCAAGGTGGCAACCACGTCATCGGCATATAGGCTAATTTTATGCTTTTCGCCCTCAAACTTCACAACTAATATTAAGGGATCATCCTTTACCCGCTGGGCCATGGGCTCCATATACAAGGTGAACAGGAGTTGTGAAAGTGGACACCCCTGTCTTGTTCCTTTTTGGATGGGGAAGGTGTTCGAAATGAGACCGTTCACTCGCGCACCGAGGCAGAAGGGTTAGTGTAGCTCCCGAGCACCCAGTCAATAAAACACTGCAGCAGTCCGAAGTGACTCAGGGTTGCCTTGAGATATGGCCAGTGCACTCTGTCGAACGCCTTCTCAGCGTCGACAGAGAATATCATGCGCTCGACATCAAAGCGTTCAGATTTGTCTACCAAGTGCAGAAGGTGTTTAGTGTTATCAGAACACTGACGCCCCAGGACAAAGCCCGACTGGTCCGGATCTATCAACCCTGGTAGATGAGGGGAAAGCCTCTGTGCCAAAATCCCGGTAAATATTTTTAGGTCAACACTGAGGAGGGATATGGGGCGATATGACGCACAATGTTGTTTATCCTTTCCTGGTTTAGGTATTACCGCTACTAATGCTTCTAACATCGATGGTGGAATAGGAGTGGACGATCCAATCAAATTATATACCCTAACCAGCAATTGGGCCAACGTGGCGCAGAAGGTTTTAAAAAGATAGAAGGAAATCCATCCGGACCCTGTGATTTTAGCGGTTTTAATTTGGATATAGCAGAAATAACTTCCTCTAGCCTAATTGGGGATTCAAGGTCTTCAACTTGACTCGGGACTAGCTAAGCAGTTTTCGCACCCTTTAAATATCGGACTGGGCCCTCCTCAGGTAGTTTCTGAGCCCCATACAAGGACGCATAGAATTGCCTAAATGTCTCCGCTATGCCCTGGTCAGTGGTTTGTTCCTGCCCTAGCTGATCTATTACCATGGAGATGTTGGATGACTGCCTCTGTGACCATAATCTATTGGCCAAGAGCCTCCCGCTTCTATCCCCCCCACATAAAAGGCATGTCGGAGTTGGAGAGCGGCATATTCGGCTCTCCGTATCTAGGCCCGCCAAATGAGCTCTTGCTGCTTTAAGTTGCTTCCAGACCCTGGGTGCCCCTGTTCTCTGATGTATGTGCTCTAATTCTACTTACTGCATTTGAGAGCTGCTCTCTTTTCTCTCTCCTAGTCTTATTGATGGCTGCAGATATAGCTAGGAACTCCCCCCGCACCACTGCCTTCAGGGCGTCCCATAAAATTGCAATAGGAGTGTCCGGAGTGTCGTTGATGGCCAGATAATCACTTATAGCTTTGGTGATCTGCTGGATCACTGAGGGATGCTGTAACATCGTCTCTCTGAGGCGCCATAGGCGACGAGATGGGCTGTGGCAGGGAAGAGACAGAGATATGCGCACAGCTGAGTGATCGGATTGGGAGCATGGGAGGATCTCCGCCTTTTGCGTCTGCTGAGTCAGTGTATCCGTGGTCATTATGTAATCTATTCTAGCATACGTTTTATGGGAATGTGAGTAGAATGTGTACTCTCTGGAGGACAGGTGGTGTAACCTCCAAACACCCTGCCTCGGATAGGAGTTGTCTCCCTGTCTTAGTGAGTGCCCCCATCTGCCCTAAGCGCTGACAGGATCTATCCAATTCGTTGTCAAAGGCCAAATTGAAATCCCCCCTTTATAAGTATTGATCTGTCCGTGGTGCCAGATAACTCTTGAACGTTTCCTGGAGGAACCCCTCCTGCCCTTCATTAGGGGCGTAGACTGTAGCTATGGTAAAGGAAAGCTGTCCTAATGTGAGGTAAATGCTAAGAGTCTGCCCTTGAACTTGGCCTGTTTGAGGCCTATTTTACCCTGGAATTTAGCAGGGACAAGAATAGCCACCCCTGCTGTTTTGGAGGAATGGGATGAAAACAACTGGTGGGGGAATGCCCTGGCCCGCAATCCATCGGTGTCCTTTGTAAGGAGGTGTGTCTCCTGAAGGAGACAGATGTAGGCATCAGAGTTCTGTAGAAACGACAGGACTGCTCGTCTCTTAATTGGGCTATTAAGGCCTTTTACATGGAGCGATAGCATTGTAATGTCCGCTGCCATGGAAATGAATTTCGGAATGTGCGTCAGGAGGCTGTGAACCTAGTCCCTGCCCGGTCCTGGGGATATCCATGTACGTGCCAACCCCAAATACCCGGTGGTCTCCCTTTTGTGAGCTCTTGTGTGATTAGGAGGAGGAGGAGAGAACCCCATTACCCTGGAAACGAAACATACAAAACTGAACAAAAACTTACTAAGTCCGTAATAGTCCTGGGTTGCAGACCCCATGGTGAGACGTGAGATGTTCAGCAGGACCTATTACCCCGCCCTCATCCCACCCTGGCCCCAATTTCAAAGACCCGCAGGTGCCGCCACCTCCTCTTCCACTCGCCCCCAAATATCGTTATGTTGCTAACTTCACTCTGCGGCGGCTGAGTCCTCTTCCAGTGAGGCGATAACTGCTTTTCTTTCTTTGGCCATCGTCTCAGAGTCCGGTCGGAGGTGCAGCGGATACCTTCCCACCCGTCGCCGTCCTCCGGTGTCGTCCTGCGTTTGGGCCCCGACCGTCTTCGGGCAAGTTGATTAGTTTTTTGGCTTCCTGTAATGAGCGAATTTGTCGTAGCTTGCCGTCCCACTTAAAGATTATCCTAAAGGGATGACCCCACGAGTATGAAATATCTTTTGAGTGCAAGTATGTTGTGATCGGCCTAAATTCCCTCCTTTTTTGCAGTGTGGATGCGGCTAAGTCCTGATATAGGAGGGGCCTGGATGATCGAAAGTCTATGGGGTGCTTGTCGCGCGCTTCCCGAAGAATCCGCTCTTTGAGCTGAAAGTCGTGGACGCACGTGAGGATGTCTGGGGGGGGAGCTATTGCTGGTCTCTTAGGCCCTACAGGATGGGTCCGGTCTAGCTTAATCCGCTGCTCCGGGGGGGCTCCCAATATGAAACGAAATAGTTCTTCCACGAAGGCTTCAATGTCCTGCCCCTCAGCTCCCTGAGGAACCGCTCATATTCTAATGTTGTTCCGTAGGGAGCCGTTTTCAAGGTACTCCGCCTGGGCCTGGAGGTCCAGTTGCTGATCTTGAAGACAGAGAACCTCCTGTTGAAGCTGGTCAATCTCTTCATCCCTCATTGAGGCCTGTGTCTCCAATGCGTCTACCCTTTCGCGTCTACCCTTCGCATTTCCCGGAGTTCCAAGGATATCTCTTTTTTCATGGAGTGAAATTCTCCTTTCAGGGAGGCAAATAAGGACTCAAGGAAAGTGCGCGTGACGGGGCCCTCAGCATCTCCCTGCTCCTGGTCCACTGAGTGTCCACTTGGGGATGGGACTGCCTCGGCCCCACCAGCACTGGTCTTGAGGAGGAGATCCTTTACTGTGCGTTCCTTCTTTGCTTTGTTGGTCGCCAAGACTAAAGGTCACTCCTCTTCCACGTATTTTAGTATCCTGCTTTATGAAGAGGTCCTACGGGCCTCCAGTCTCAAGATCGAGAGCGTCTGAGATATCTGGGTGGGCCTCTTACCCCTCCGGGCTGCTGGTCTGTTCCTAGTCCGCCCCTCCACCACTCCACAGCCGGCTCTTTGTGGATTGAGGGCCACTCTGCGACGTGAGTCTCGGTTAACTCGGCTCAAGGGGAGGGGCCCGCTGCCGTTTCACCCTTTTGCTCTGCTGTTACTAGTCTGAAGGGTGCGATTTGAGGCCTGTCAACTCGCAGGTAGGGCTACCCTTGGGATTGCCTCGTGGGTCCGCCGACGAATCTCTCACTGCTCCGGCCTACCTCAGCTTCTTCTCCAATACCTGCTCTCCAGGGAGGAGGCACTTCATTTGAGTGTCCCATAAGCTGCGCGGGAAACTGTATGGCAACTTGGATTCTCAGTTCTCGCTTGCAGCTATCCTTTCTTGCTCTCCCAGGGACCGATGGGGGCCTCCTCTCCCGCCCCTCCTCCACTTTAGTCAGGATCCAGCGCAAGTCATACGGGGACCCCTGGTTAATGCCAGTATAGCGGAATACCAAGAGCCTTTGATACTGTCAACAGGGGGGAGAGATTAGAGGGCCCAGCTCACCTTCTCAGTATTTCGGGCATGGCCCTTCACTGTGCCATCCGGCCTCACACTTCTCCAAAATTAGGCCGCCAGAGTCTCAGGGCTGTCTTCCTTCCCCGCCGTACTCTGTCCGCATCTCTTTAGGGAGCGCTTTTTACAAGCCAGGCCTGCCTGTATTTTCTGGTCGCTCGGTCAAGGCCCGATCCCTCGGCCCTGTCTGGCTTGTTAGGGCTACCCACGCCCTGCTCTGGACACCTGCTCCCGTCTTCCTGCTCCCTGGGCGCACGCAGACAGCCGTCGCGAGCCCACGCGGGCCCCAGCTTCGCCTCGCTAAGCTGCCTTAGGCCGTTACTGCTGGAGGCCCAACCTCCCCGGAGCAGCGGGCGCGACTACGCCGACTCTTCACAGCGCCTCCAGGGGGTCCCTCGGCCCGGGCTGTCGCGAGGTTGTAGGGCCCCGCTCACCTTCTCTATGTGCGACGTGGCCCTTCGCTATGCTGGACTGGCTTAAATCCTTTTTAGATGATCGCACCCAGCAGGTCTGGATGCCACCCTTTTCGTCGGCTCCCAGGAAAATGTCCACAGGAGTACCACAGGGCTCTACTTTGAGCCCTTTACTTTTTAACATCTATATAACACCTCTGATCTATCTTGCGGAGGAGCTGGGAGCCAAGATCATAGCGTATGCTGATGATACCCAGCTCCTCTTTACCTGGAAGGATAATGACCTGTCCTCGGAAGTTGCCCAGAAATGCCTCTCGACTGTCTTCAAATGGCTCGCACATGCTCAACTGAAGTGCAACGAGGACAAGTCGGAGGTCCTCCTATATGGATCTTTCCCTCCCTCTTTCAGAGAGACCCTGTGGCCTTCAGACTACCCTGTGGGCAATCCAGTGAAGAACTTGGGGGTCTGGTTTGATGAGGACCTCAGGTTCTCCGCACAAATTAAGAAACTTGCGGGGGTATGCTTTGGTACTCTCAAATCACTTAGAAAGTTTTTTCACCTGTTACCTAGGTTAGCGAAAGAAATGGTGGCCCGCGCCCTTATTCTGTCTCGCATTGACTATGCCAATGCCCTGTACATTGGCATACCAGGCTACCTGATAAAAAAACTACAAACAAAACAGAATGCAGCTGCCAGACTTCTGTTGAACATCTCAAGAAGGTCTAGCGTTAGACAGCATCTGCGTGATCTGCATTGGCTCCCTGTGGTCCATAGAGTGCAATTCAAAGCTCTCACTCTGGCTCACAGAGCCCTGCATGGACTAGGGCCGATGTATCTCAGGAAGCGTTTTGCCTTTTATGCTCCCAACCGATCTCTGCGCTCAGTCACCCATCGACGGGCGGTGGTCCCCGCTTTCGCAGGATGCGTCTGGGGGGTCACTCCCTCTCCGTTAAAGCAGCGGTAGCATGGAACTCCCTTCCTGTGGAACTGCGGAACACTCAGGATCCTAGGCTCTTCAAAAAACAATTAAAAACCCTTCTTTTTAATCTCCCCATTTAAATCCCTGCTTCACACTGCTACGGTCACTTCCCGCGCCGGGACACTCTTAAGTATCTGTGCGCGTTATAAGTGTATTATAACATATTATAACATATGCTGTCCGGTCTCGCACGTCCCCGGAGTCAGGCCACCAGCATCTCTGGGCCCGTGAGGCCTGTGCCCTTTCGCCGCCGCGCCCCCTCTGCTTCTCTGGGGGAGTGCTATAGTACAGGCCTGTCCAGCCCGCTCTCTTTGTTTACCCGGACACGGCCTCATCTCTCGGCCTAATCCGGCTATTTAGGGCTGCCCGCACCAAGTTCAGGGCTCCTGCCTCAGTCTATCATCTCCCAGGGCCGCGCAGCTGGCCGTCGCGAGCCCGTGCGGGCCCCGGTTCTGCGTGGCTGTGCTGGTTGCTAGTCGGTACTGTTGAAGAGTAGGGCCCCTCTCACCTTCTCTATTTCGGCAGCGTCCCCAGGCCCATGGGGACTGTTTCTTTTCGCCGCCTCACCCCCAATGCTTCTCCGTAGAGGGCAATGTATTACAGGTCGGCCCAGCCGTAGACGTAGGATGACTGATGGCAGAGAGCATGAAGGCTGGGGAGACCGTGACCAGGCACTCAGGACCGCTCACCCAAGTCCAATTTTGGGCAGGCTATATAAGTTTCTACTTCATGGTCTGCAGCAAATGGATGCCCTCTTTTAGTTCCAAAACAAAGTGAATGCTCTGGGATCGGTAGCCGGGTTTCTCAACACGCAGAGGGCAGCGATGGCAGCAATATCATCAAAACACCTAAGAAACCAATGACATGACTCCAGGCTATAGGAAAATCCATTCGAATTCATTAACTCCACCACCAATCAGCCCAAGCACATAAAGTCCCAATGAGACCACTGATTATAGCCAAGAAAACACCGCAAACAAACACAGTTCCACCCATTTCCCTGCAGGTTCCAACGGGGGTCCACACACAACCTTCCAACCACCTCCAGTATCCTTTGTTAAAATTAGCAACGCCCAAAAACACAGGTAACCGCCCACCGGAACCCGCACAAAACAGCCAAAAAACTACCCAAAAATTCTCGATCCTTCTAGAAGAAGGGGTAAACCAGTAACTCAGCCCATCTAGAGAGAGATCTCGTTCCACACCAAGGGCCTAGGCCCAAGGGATGTGCACGTGTCAATGGAAACATTGACCTAAAAATCCAAACACCCTCTTCCCTTCTTAATTGCAAGCAGCACATGCAGATCAAAAGGACACCCCTGCCCTGATCAAAGCATCACACCTTTAAACGGGGCAGCTCACAGGCGTACTTTCCCCACTGTATCTAAGAGAGGGGGTAACCAAAATACAAAAGAGCATTAAAACAATTTAATAATGACTTCTTCCCTAAAATTCTAGCACCCCTTAAAACAGTTTAAAACTCACCATACTCCTAAAATCTTAGCACTACCATTTCAGAACCCCGTGAGAAACAATTGCACACTGTTAAACCATCGAGCACATCGGTAAAATGTAAATGCAGGTATTTTCCAAGACAACTGCCTAACAATGTAGTTTTTCCAAGCTAACCTACAACCCGCAGCTCTTATCTCACAGGTCCGTGATCAAGGTGCAAGTGCCCCAGCACTGCATCAGTCTATCATTCCTTCAACTAAAGCTTTCAAAATCTTTAGTTTATGAGGCCAATCACTCAAGCAATACAGGATACATTGACATTTTGCCACAACCCCTTGAAAGACATTGTTTGCTCTGCACCAAGATAAGACACCTCTGGGCACCCAGACAACATACACCTCACCCTAAGACGACGCTACAGCCTTCAAACGCTTTCTAAGTTATATACTTTTGTATTTCTGTACATGCTCTATTTAGCTGGGGTCCTCGTGAGCCTCTCTGGAGCTAGACGTATGCCTAATGTAATAAATTCTGCTTCTACATTCTTGCAATGCATGCGCAGAAACCTATCTCACCTCACATGCACCTACACTGAACCAAACACTAGTATTCCTCATGCACTACACAGCGCACTCCTACACAACACCTGGTATCAACACATGACCACAGTGGGCACACAAACTGCCAACGGGTCATATTGTATATGTTCATCTATACCCCACGCTGTAGGCGCCAGCATGCTTTACCTATCCAAAGAGATAGCCCCTCAATGAGCAAAATGCCTTGTTGACCTGTACCTATGTAGGATCAGTAGAACTCCATAGGGCACTAGTAAACATCATCCTTGTATGAGACCAATCCCACTGCACTGTATCTCTTTATCGAGCTTAGCGACATCCAATCTGAAGTAGACAGGATGCCCAGAAGGGGCACCATAGGGGAGGACACTGTTTGGCCGTGGGACTTCACAGAAAAAAGGTTACTGGAGGTAGCAAGACCACCTCACCAGTGCACAAATACGTCTGCTCCTACCTCCCTCTGCGGTCCCAGGTGGCCCTTAACATCCTTGGGCCACCTTCTTTAATGACAAATAGACCCCATATATGGAATTCCAGTGCAGGGCCGCTCATCTCAATCACGCGTGGGTAATGAGTTCCAAGGGAGGGGGTCTAACGCTAGCATAGACACCCTGTGCCAGGACATCTGGGATACCGAGATTAATAGGTACACATGGTTGGAGGGAAAGGGGCAACCCCTAACTGTACAGAAACTTAAACTGTGCTCTTTGTGTTTCAGATGCAAAGGAACCACACCGTTGGGCAGTAATGAGAACTGCGGCACAATACTGTATGTACCGGACCTGCAATGGGGCACCTCCACTTTGATGGATTTCTACTGGCAATGTGGTGACCTTGCTTACACCCAGCTCATCCCCGGATGGCGGGGCCTCTGTGCCCTCGTGACTATACATACCCCAACCCTGGTCATCCCTGGAGAAGATCTATTTGAGTTGTCTCAACATTCGTTACAGAAGAAAACAACTCATCAGGCTCGAAGGAGTAGAACTGCTGCTTATTTTGGCTGGGCTCAGTAAGGACATTCCAGAAGAATTCAGACTGATCACAGAGACTCAAGTAAATGCCCAAGGGTTAATACCTTTCTTCAGCATGCAAACAAAGGCAAACGCCCTCTGGTTACAAATAACTAGGTGGGAGTTGCTGAAAATGATAAATGATACTGAGCTCGGCCTAAACACCATCAAGGGCGAACTGAGGGCCGTCCGCCTTAGGGTGATGCAACATCGGTACATGTTGGACTAGATGACAGTGATGGAGGGTGGAGTGTGTGCCAAGATTGGTGCTTCTTGTTGTACTTTTGTTCCCGGAAATGACATGGACAATGGGACATTGACTCGTGCTATCCAAGAACTGCTTCATCCCCAAGCCGACATGAAGAAGGAGGGAGGTGCACTGGAACAGGAATGGTTGCAGAGTATCTTTTCGTGGACCCATGTGGATGTCCTAATTATTCACATCACTGATGCTGATTCTCATTATTGTACTTTTGCTATGTGGTTTCCTACAAGTAGGGGATTCCTGCTGTAAAAACGCAGTCCTCAAATTAGGTAGTATGAACATAGCAAGGGAAAAAGTAACAGACACTACAGACACACCCACACTTTCAAATAAAAAGTGTCATGACATATGAGGAGGATAGAGTAGTTGAAGAATCAACTAGAAGGGGGAGTGTTGGAATGGGTAAATATGATGTTAATGAATACCATGATATGTGTAGGCCCGACAACAGCAATACCAATAGACACTATGTCAATGTATGCTATAATCTATGTCAGTACAACAGCGACGATACCACCAGTAGCAATGTCAATGTATGCCAAAATGACGGTGTTGTTACCAGCAAAACCAATGTCAATTGACGCCATGATTTAGGAATGCATAACTATGTCAATATCAGTAACGACAATATCGATGTAAGCTATGACAACTGTACACACAATGTTGAGAATGTCAATAAAAATGATACCAGTGACAGCCATATTATTTTTAGGAGTTCCAGTGAACTTGCCTCATTGCTATGGGATTAACACACGGTGTTCTCCCTATCAACCCTGAGTCAGAAATACGTGGTCAAGCAGGTCCTACGACCCACGCCTATCGAATACCAGGTCACAGATAGGGTCCCTCTTAACCCAAAGACAAATGAGCACCCAGGGAAAACCTTGATCGATTCCACAGATAGTCTAACCACTGACAATCACTTGGGGTAGCATTCAGGGTAGCTAGGGAAAGACTACATCTAAAAATGTTCACAGGAATGCCACAGTCACAACAGAACATGTTTTTTAAGCACAGGAAACAACCAGGTCTTCAGGAGTTTTAGAACACTAAGGAAATCAGACTCATGATGAAGGGTAAATGCAATGAGTTCTATCTAGATGCAGCTGCGATAGAGAAGAACATACCTCTGATGGTCCTGAGGCGAAATGTTGACACAACCAACAGGTATTTTTGTTTTAATCGCAGAACGTGGTTTGAAATATACTGCTTGAATCTACGTTTTAAACTGCACCACACTATGACCCATTAATCTTGAATACATGTTCAGATTTTCACTGAGATTTAATGAGTGTCATGTAGATTTACACCATTATTGTGAAGTTCTAGATGCTTATGTTTAAGTTTATTATTACAATTTCGCTCAACCCCTGGCTACGAAGTGTTATATATTGAACAAATATATAAACTGTTGGACTTGGCCCTCTCTGCAGGGTCACTCTCATACATTTTGCCTTCAAACCTCCTATTTTTCTGAATTTGTTTTTGATGGTCTTAAGACTCTATGCTCTTTATCATTACTAACCATTGATAAAGTATTTGTGCTCACTCCCTAAAACATGGTAAAATTGTCTTACCCCTGATTGGCATATTTAATTTACATATAAGTCACTAGTAAAGTGGCACCTTGTGGGGTGCCTCAGGGCTCATCGTTAAGCCCGACACTCTTTAATGTGTACGTGATATCGTTGGCAGGTTTGATAAGATCTTTTAGTTTCCAACTCACCTCCTACGTGGATGACACTCAAATTGTGCTATCCTTTAGAGATGGGGAGGAAAAGGAAACCGGGGTACGCTTTCATGACTGTATGAAAGCTATTTCAGGTTGGATGTCGACCAACTGCTTGAAATTAAATTCAAGCAAAACAGAGGTCATTGTATTCGGGAATAACCCACACCTATGGACACCAGATTGGTGGCCAGAAGAATTGGGGATTTGCCCTGCTCCCACCCAAAAAGCAAAAAATCTGGGGGTCTCAGTGGATAACAAACTTACGTTCAGTGACCACATAAGCACGGTGGTGTCAGCCTGCTTTATTATACTTAGAATTATAAGGAAAATAAAGCCCTATCTTCCAGAAGGTAGTCTCAGGACGGTGGTCACTGTACTTGTTATGGCACGTTTGGATTACTGCAACAGCCTCTATCTGAATGCCCAAAAACAGCACATCAACAGGCTTCAGATCGCACAAAATGTGGCGGCTAGGTTGCTGTCAGGGACACCCAAATTTGTCTCTGTCAAAAAAGAACTAATCCAACTACACTGGCTCCCCGTGAAACAAAGGGTACGTTTCAAGGCCCTCTGTACGACCTTTAAAGCCCTCAATGGAATAGGTCCCGACCATCTGAGGCAAAGATTCAAATGGTATGTTCCTGGTAGGACTCTTCGGTCCACAGGAGCAAAACAAGTCCAAGTTCCCACATTTAAAAAAGTTAGTTGGGGAGGTAGGAGTTTTATCACCTGCGCATCTAAGGCCTGGAATGCTCTGCCGTTCCATTTGAGGAATGCAGCAAATCTCCTTTCTTTTAGAAGGGGGCTGAAAACATGGCTGTTCACCCAATAACATCATTTTCCGCTAACCAGCAGGCAGTGCACAGCGCCAGGACACCTTAGGGTAACCGTTGCGCTTTAAAAATTCAATTAACATAACGTATATCATATACCCAGGGCTTGTAAAAATAAATGCTACTAGTGAGCCTGCAGCATTTATTGTGCCATCCACTTAAGTAGCCCTTTTAAAACATGTTTCAGGCCTACCATAGTAGCCTGAATGCAGTTTTAAACTGCCAATTCGACTTAGCAAAATAACCCCCTTGCCAAGCCTTCAACTCTACTTTTATTGCATATAAGCCATCACTAAGGCAGGCCTTAGGTAGCCCATAGGGCAGCGTGCATAGTAATTAAAAGGTTGGACATTTACTTTAAAGTTTTACATGTCCTGATTGTGAAAAGCTCAAAAATATGTTTTCCCCTACTGTGAGGCCCACCTCTTCCATACAATAACATTTGTTTGCCTTCTTACATTTAATTTGTGCCAACGTTTGATGGGGAACAGGTAAAGATTTTATGTTTGGTGTCTGGGAAATTGTAATTTAAAATCCTCTTTAATGGTAAAGTCAGATTTTAAGTTATAACTTTGATTTTGAAAATGCCTTTTTAGAAAGTTGGTATTTTCCTTCCCTAGCTATTTGGTGACAGCAGCCTATTCCTGGGTCAAATGACTGGGTAAAGTTGGTAGCTGGATGTTGTTTATTCCTCCCGGACAGCCAGACAATAGAAGGATTAGATGTGCCAGGGTGGGCCAACACTGGCAGTATTGGAGGAAGGTGATGGGCACAGCCCCACATACAACTGATTTGAGAGGAGGACACCTCCCACGGACATGCTTTGGTCCAAGAGCAAACCACTTGGTGATTGAGGAAGCAGAAACACAGTGGGTGGGGCACGAGACTTTGAAGCGCACTGTAGCGGCAAGTGGAAGTGAATAGCGAAGCAGAGTAGAGCGGACTGAGCTGCTGGGGAGTGTTGAGAGCAGTAAGTAAGTAAGTAAGTAATTTATTATGCTTGATTGATTAAAACCATTGCATATACATAACACATATAAATAACTTAATTTAAACAAGATTAAAATTTGTTAAAAGTCCTTGTTCAGTCTATCTTAAGAAGTTGGTGTGGTTTAAAAGAACCCACAGGAGAGTGTCTCTGTTTTGGGGTTTTCCTTTCTTCGTGCAGTGGTGTCTTTTGATTTCAAGGGGGTCCTTTGATGGTTCCAGAATAATTTTTTTATTTTATTTTTTTGTGCAAATTGCCCCTGTGCAAGGTAGGCTGTCAGACCTCATGTTTTATTGTGCTGCTCGGCTGCCTTGGCTCTGCCATGTATTTCTGTGTGCAGTCTCTTCTCTACTATGTTGAGGAATTTTGTGAATCGGCAGATTAATTGCGTGGAATCAGGTTTGAAGCAGGCCAGCACTGCCTGTCTGCAGGTGCGAATCCCAGCTTGGTTGTAGAGGAGCCAAAGAAGTATTTTTATTTGTATTTGAAAAGTTTTATATAGCGCTGGCTAGACCCGGAGGTATCAGAGCGCTTTACATGAGGATCAGCGAGCTACAGGTTACATAGTTACATCAATTAAATCAAAGAATCACAGAGGGAGGAGGAGGGGGAGGGAAGGAAACACAACGGGGAAACGAGGAAAACAATGTCAGATGACCGACTGGGTAGGTGACGGCCAAGGGGGTGAAACCAGGGCCAGACACCTCTATAGCTGCATATGACAACTCCACCTGGCATCAGCCAAGGTTGCTCGTGGACCGAGGTAAGTACAAACAGTTTTGGTATCCGCCCAGAGTTACAGGTTACATAGTTACATCAATTAAATCAAAGAATCACGAAGGAGGAGGAGGGGGAGGGAAGGAAATACAACGGGGAAACGAGGAAAACAATGTCAGATGACCGGCTGGGTAGGTGATGGCCGAGGGGGTGAAACCAGGGCCAGACACCTCTATAGCTGCATATGACAGCTCCACCGGGCATCAGCCAAGGTTGCTCGTGGACCGAGGTAAGTACAAACAGTTTTGGTATCCGCCCAGGGGGCATTGTCAAAGGTCCATCGAAAGTTCCATCAAAGTTCCACCGGGCATGGGCCATGTTGATCCGGCTCCATGGTGTGTACAATGTTGAAGGTTTCAGTCCGGGGGGCATCGTCATAGATCAATTGGCAGCACCCATCCCGGAGTTACTGGGAAGCTAAGACTTACTGTGGGGTTGATATGCACTCGATAGCAGTGCTTCCAGGGCACAGGCCAGGACAGCCATCTTAAGGTAAGGCATAGGTCCATGGGTGCATAGTTGGCAGGTGTTGTCTCCAGGCTTCCTCTTCCAGGGTGGAAGGTGAGGTAGGATTGGCATTATACCCAGCCGATATTTTAAGAATTTCTCTTTCAGTGGGATGTTGAATCCTGCACTCAGATACGATTGTGGTTTGGCCGCGACATAGTCGTTGAGTACAAGCCAGCCGTGTGCCCTTTTTGCAAGTGCAACATTATCTTCTGCCGTTGACAACACTCTAATGGTTTTAGAGACCACTTTCTTAAAGCTAGTATGAGTCGCTCAGGATTCCCATGCAATTTCCAGCCCTAATTGGGTTAGGGAATCTCAGAGGTATACTCTGCCTGGTGAGGACCCTCTTTGTGATAATTTATCCCAGAGATGTCAATTTAATGTTTTTTGCTCTGCTCCTCTAATCTTATGCCAGCATTTTATAAAAGCGCCCCTTCTAGCAAGGGACTGCTTCTGGGGCCCAAGCTCTAGCCTTATTTGCGCAGGAGAGGCATAGTTTGGAATGTGAAAGATCGTACTGTATGACCTGGTGATTATTTTTTCCACGGTGATTGCGTCTCTTCCTCACATTTTCTCACACTCCAGTATGTTATCGTCGGAATGAGTTTGTTTTGGATGACCTCGAGTGGGGGGGTCAATGAGTTCCCGGCGAGTGCCTTTTTCAGAGTCTTCATGGCAAAAGTTATAGTGTTGCCTTTCCGTCTTAGTGCTTCTTTTTGAGGGTTGAAGGAACCTTTGTAGTCTGGGAGGACTCCTGTTGAGAGCAGTGGCAGCAGTAGCCAACCCAGGCCCGGGGGGGGGGGTGCGGGTCGGTCAAAGCACCATAGCGATGAAGCGCATTGGGAGCAATTACCCACTCTTCATGAGATAAGCAATACCCCGCTCCTGCATTTGTAACCCTTTGACCACAGCCGGCTTACCCACTCCTAGCTCACCCTCAGCCCTCGACTCTCAGCCCACAGCCTAGCATCTGCGGCCACCTTCTGCTATCTGAAAAAAGTGAAACCAAGGGGGGTAGTAACGGGGAAATAGAGCTGACGTGCTGCTCCCTCTACACCAAATTACATTAACAGCTCGGCCAGTTTCCTGGCTTCCAGGCAGTGCAGATGCCATTAGGACTCCCACGCTGGGGGAGTAGCAGGAACCGTGGAAGAAGTTGCGCTAGGTCGTTGTGCGACTTGTGGCCTCACGCCGCCCTGGAAGCATTAGTTCTGCCTGCTATGCTGTTGCTGCCATCTGCCATCTGCAACCATATAACCAGTCGACAGGCAGCTACAGCAAGTCAAAGAAACCTGAGAAATTGGAGGGCATCTAGGCACCGAGGAGTGTACTTTTGAACTGTTATCGAAACTGAGAGGAAGGAGGCAGAGCAATCTGGGACCAGAGACCATTGCAGCAAGCAACAAAGCAACCAAGCAGTGTCCAATGCTGGTGCCAAGATCATAGTGTTGAGGTTCAGCATTTGGCGTGGTTGTGGTCGGGCCTAAAAGTGACCTCAAAGGACTGCGCCTGAACACTTGCTTGGTCCAACTTGCCCAGTCCAGGCCTAAAGGAATCTCTGAGGGCCTTCTGGGGAGTAAAAGGCCGTATTGAGTAGTCGACAGTGGAAGCAGTTTCCGGCCAGAGGTGAGCGTGGTCATGATGTTAGAACCGTATGCTAGGGTTAAGCCTGAGTGGTGTAAAGGTGGTTGGCTATGTCCGGGTGCAGCCTGCATCACTATGTGAGCCCCACCACCCCCATTCAATCCTCCCTAGACATCCCCTTACACAGTCCTCGTTCTACTTGATATATTTGCTGTACTTCCAGTACAGTCAGGAAACCCAGGCAGCTCAGTCTATGACTTCAGCCTGCAACAAGGGTGGTCTTATGAGGGAACCTTGGGCCATAGTCAAAATCACAATCCAAGCTCGTCATTAACAGGTCAAAAATGACCTTTTTGATTCACAGCTCCATCACCTTTTTCCATTCTCACAAACTTATTTGCCCCATATTTTTCCTTGAGTCTTGAGCCTTGGATCTTCTCCCGTCGGGCTGACCCATCATGAACACTAGATCACAAAAGGTAATGGGGAGAAAACAGGGAAAAACAATGTCACCTGTCTTGTGGATATTAACTAAGCCATTAATGCCAGCACTTATGTCAGAAGGGAATTCCACAGAAAAACAAGCTACAAATTCTACACTCGAATTCTTCTGCACATGTTAGCTGCCCCAATGCTACCACCCATTCTATTGACTGACTGCCAAATTCACATAACCAGAGTGTGAATGCAAAGAAACAAGTCTTGATAATAGATTGTTTTTGGAAGGGGGTTACTCCCCCAAACTAATGTTGAATCAACTTGCTCAATATTTTCAGCAGATGCAATCCTGATTGATCCACCTACAGTTATGGACTCTTTAACATCTGCCACTGAGATCTCCAATACAGGAGCTAATATGGGATCTTCTGCTGTCTTTTCCTCTCAATTCGGAATTGTTACCACAGCTATAATTAGTAGTATAGCAGAAAATGTGCATTTGTTTGTCTGCAATTTAGATGGGGCCTCAGGCTCCGATTCTATCTATGGGGTCGATCCACATTTGGAATCATCTCAAGCATCAGAGGACCTTGATAATGAGGCTCAATCTCAATAATTCAAGTCTGCTACATGAGTTGGCAAATTTAGAGGAGGACCCACCTAAAGAAACAGCATTTGACACTTTAAATACTCCTCCTGCATTTCGGAAGGAAATAAATAATCAAATGAATGGTTCAGTTCAGCATGAGGATCCACTTGAGATAGTCACCCCACCGGCTTATCCAGTTTTACAGGCAATGGGGGCAATCGCATCAACTTTGACTAAAATGGCTGAGACAAAAATGGATAGTCAATCTGTCAGCTATACCGAACAAATAACCTTGCTGAGGGACATGAAAAATGAGCTTCAAATAAAGCCCAATCTTCAGGAGAACCTCCTGCAAAATCAAAAATGCCTAGAAAAGCTGGAAGTTTACCTTTCTAACTTGGTGAGACTGGATGATATAGTCAACTTATTACAATTTTTACCAGAAGAACTACAAAACCTGATGTTTCATAATTTGAATTATCTATCCAAGGCACAACCTGAGTCAATCAATCAAAATACTTTATTTGATCTAAAGAGCACATAAATCATAAAAGCACAAAACACAGTTTTCAATACAATATCATATACAGTAGGTAATGAAATAAGTCAAATAAAAATACATGTTTAAAAATAGCAATTTCATAGTTACTTCATAAGCCTTCTTGCCTTTATCGCTAGACATAGGAAAGATGTTACTGAATAGCAAATACAATGATACTGTAACATTTGCAAGAAGTATAAGGCTACTTGGCATCACCTAATATTATATTTGCGCATGATTGGAACTATAAAATATTTTCGATAAAGTGCATAGTGTTTACAGAGAAACAGAAAATGGAGATCAGTTTGAGTCGAAACTCCATCACATTGGCAAGGCTGTAAAGCTTGCTGCGAGTAGATACCAGAAGGATAGCAGTACAAATCGATGCTGAGAATTTGTTACAAATGACAGATAGGAAGCTGTTCTCTCGGGGATAACAGGTAAGTTCAAATAGGTTAAAACCGTTCTTTTTTTGTTATTATAATCATATCTTACTCTTTCCATTTTACATTAAAAAAAATGTAATTAGGTTTTTGGACATTGACCCACATGTAGATAGTATCTCAAAAAGATGTTGTAGACCTAGAGTAGTAAAAGTACGTTGAACATACGAGATCCATGGCATCTTATAAGCATTATCGAGGGAAAGGCAATCCTTAATGATTTTTTGAGTAAAGTGTAATGATTCCCTTCTACATATTGAATGCCACTGCAAGATTGGTGCTAGGCAGACCTGATCAGTTATAGAAGGTCATGGTGGCAATTAAAAGAGGAACTACTTCTGGGGAGTGCTACTAGTGTTTTCAAAAAGGTATCTTCTATTGATTGAAGAGACTCAGAATTCGTATATCCCCGTACTCCTGCTCCGTATGTTGCCACAGATATAGCTTTGGCCCTATATATCTTTTTGATAACATCCAATGGTTTGGAACCCCGTTTTTTTAATAAAATTAAAAATTGCATTAATACTGTTCTCTAAAAACAAGCTTCTATTGGCAACCATATGGTTCCACGAGACGGTTTTATTAAACAGTATTCCCAAATACGAAAAAGTGTCTACTTGTTCAATTTTGCGCCCATCTATATGAAAGACCGGAATTTTCTTTGCCCGTTGGCCAGCCAGTAACACAAAGGATTTCGCTTCATTTACACGAAGGTCCAGGTTTTCCATAAATGACACATACTCCGTTATCAGTTTCTGCAGTGCCATGCCCGTCCGGCCAATTAGGACTGCGTCATCCGCATAAAGGAGTATGGGAATACAGGTCTGTTTTATCATAGGGACATCTAGAGTGGAATCAAGCAAGGGTGCCTCCACCCCGTCGGTATATAAAGAAAATAAAAAAGGGGCGAGGACGCATCCCTGTCTAACCCCTCTTTCAATCTTGAACCACCTAGTACGTTCTCCTTTATTTCCACAACCTGAGTCAATTGTAGAAGTCAAGCCATGCACTGACGATGTGGTGAACAAGTCAAGCAACGTACTGACGATGTGGTGAACAATAGGGCTCAAATCATCTAATCATTCAAATGTTTCTAGACCTAAAGACCAACTGGTTACCAATCATTATCAAATTCAGATGGATGACACCCCTGTGCCAGAATCAATAACTATTATTCCAGATTAAAGGGAAGTCTCAACTATCCATCCAGCATCGTTGCATGAGGAGGACTTTAGACCATTCATTAGTAAATGTCATCTAAACAAATTAAGGAAAATAAATAAAAAAACAACTCCTATGAATTCTATTAATACTCAGGCACCTCATATTAATAATGAAGCTAAAGTAATTTTGTTTCCAATATTTAATCAAAGAGAAAAGGCTGCAGCAAATAAGGATCCAGCATCTAGTACAGCTGTCCAGCCTGGAAACAACAAAGATGATAATGTTGGTGGGATTAGGGATCAGGGAAAAGGGAGAGGATGTGGCGCAGCAGCCAGAGCTACCGACTTGGGCATCGGGGATCCGGGTTTGAGTATCGGCATTAGCGCCACATCCCGTGATTCTGGGCAAATCCCTTAATCTCCCCATGCGCATGGAAATCGCCTGAATACCGTCATAGGTGATAAGCCGCACTATATAAATCTACAGACTTTAATTTTATATATAGTGGACTCACTGGAATTGAAACTGAGAAATTATTAATTGCAGCACCCAATCTTAATAGCAATAAAGTAGCTGAAAGCATAGGATTAGGCCTGGGCAGTAGGCCTGGGAGCTGAACTATGCTCCGTTCGTGGAATTTGCAGAGTTTTCTGCACTCCGCAGAGCACGCGGAGTTCTGAAAAACTCCGCTTGCACCCGCCAACGTCAAGTTGGCAAAAGCGAGCAAGAAAAATCCTCCTCCCGACAAGATTTCTCAACGCGGGCGGTCAGATTTCTTAACCTGGGCGGTCGCAGATGGTCGCGACCGCTCACGTTGAGAAACCTTCTGTTGGGGTTGAAAAAGCTGCTGCTTGAGTAGAAAATCTGCTCAAGTGGCAAGAAAAGAAGCAGTGCCCTCTTGCAGTGCGTATGGTGCTGTTCACGCTGATTTTACAGCACAAGACATCCACCCGGCACTGAAAATCAAAACGAACGGCATGGCCAGACACACTCCGCCACTTGCGGAACTCCGTGTAGCGCGGCAGAGTTTTTTGGTCACTTCGCGGTGTTCCGCACAGCGGAACTCCGCCCAGGCCTACATAGGATGATTTCAAATCATCCTAATAACAAAGACCATTGGGATGCTGCATCTATAAAATTTCTAAGACTACTGTGGATGATTTTTTATCTTTAGCAAACATCCTATTTGGTGTAGTTTCTCATACAGGTACGAACCATACTCAGCCAGTCTCAAGCCTTCAGTGCCACCCTCAACAGATTCAAATAGTGAGTGAAAGCAAAGAAACAAATACTATAGCCACAGTGGAACAAAAAAAACTCCCAGAAGTCTTGACAAGTAGTTTTTGCCACTCTGTGTATTTTCAGTATTGCACCATTTGCTACTGCAACTTTGACTAACAATGTCTCAACCCTGGACTTTATACCAGAATATACTTCACAAGGTCCGCATGACATTTTGAATCGTCAAAACATTTTGAAGTTACTACAATTTTTTTCTCCAAAATTAACAGATATGTCCTCAGTGTATTTGTTAAGTGTTAAATTCATCCAAAACATTAGCTCTCAAAATGAGCTCACAAGGACAACTTGGGATAATGAAGTAATTATGCAAAAGATACTGACAAAAGAGGCTGGGCTAGCATCGTGGGTCATTAATTATCAAACGCAGTACAATCAAAATATCCATCTATATTACAAGAGAGACTTGTGCTCATAGGCCTGATAATAAAATAAGCCATTTTCAAGGCCCTTTATGCCCTGTTGAGAATCTGAATTTGTGAACCAATATTGTCAAAATCCCGAAGGCGGAATGTACAGTCACAATTGCTACCCTGCCAAGACATCGCCTCCTGCAATAATTGAATTCTTCAGGTCATTACTAGCCATGTGAGTTTCAGAATCAAATTTTACTGAGAAGATGTTAATTTGTTCTCGCCATATTGCAGGGATTGAAAGGCATTTAAATCTTGGCGGTGAGAATGGGCCGCCCATTGGGTGGGTTAGCAACATTAGTTTGTAATAATACTGTTCTGAATAAGTTCGTAATGAAAACAAAAATGGATTGTATGTTAATAACAGTCTTAGAGGGTTTTAGGCAAAAACAAAGTCTAATAGAAAATGTACATTTCTCAATTCTATGAGTGAAGAACAAAAATGGCATCCAAGCAGTACTAGATGAATTGGAATTAATCCTTGATCAGAATGTCTGAAATATGGTAATAATACCGGGTGATTTCATTAACAATTTATTATTCCACTAACTGGCTTCTTCCCTGGATGATGGCACCCCAGACCTAGTCTGGAATATTCCAGAAAAAATTATGGGCAATTGATGGGCCAACCCAACACCCAAAAGTCTTGCAATATGTGGAATTTTTTCAGACCTAGGATTCTGTGCTTTAAATGGAAGATTTGTGTCAGACCAACCGGAAAACCCAACCTTTCTCTCCATAAAGTTAAAAAGTATTATTGATTTTACTCTTCTAGACTGCAGCTCCTTTTCTCCTTTTCAAGACTATCAGATCATACCAAGAAAAGAAAGTGGTCATAATGCCCAACAGATAACTTTGGCTTTTAACTACCATATCAGGAGGCCACATGATCGGTATTTAGATGGTATCTGTAACTCCTCCAATCCAAGATCAATTAAGTGGAATGCTTGTTTTAATCACAAACTAATTTTATTAAGTAAGCTATGGTAAGCTTTATAAACGTTTATTTGTCAAAACCATCTATTCACTGATTTAACGATTGGCAGAATCTGCTATGCAATATATTTAATTTAATTTCTATGAATACAATTAAGAGAGCATGGTCTCTTCCCAAAAATAAAGATGGGATCCAAAGTCTACAAAACTGGCAAATTGTTTCTATATACCTTAAGAGAAATGGAAAATGTACATGAATAATCTATATGGGTGTTGAAGCTCTATTCTTTTTGTGCCACCAAGTTATCCTAACACTAGCCTTTGGATTTCTAAAGAGGAAATAAGGAAATTGCGTCCTTCAAAAGCTCCAGGTCCGAATGGGATAACCATTGATGTGCTTAAAGCTGAACTTCTTCTTTGGAATGAGCTACTTTATGTTTTCTTTACGAACATTTTGGAATCAGATAATTTCCCTTCCTCCTGGCGAGGGCTGTTATACACCCCATTGCATATAAAGGGTTCAAAGCAGATCCCAAGTAATTAGCGTGTTACTGTTTTTTTGGACACTGAAGGAAAACTCTTTGCAAGATTTTAATGTGATAGCTTATTACAGAGGGTGTCTGATTTTACCTTAATTCCTATGGTGCAATCTGGATTTAAGCAAGGATGCTCAACCGTAGATAGCATCATCGGATTTAAATTATTGGTGGATAAAACGTTAAAAACAAATCTCACTATATATGCATGTTATATCGATTATTCATCGGCATTCAATAAAGTTAATCGACAAAATCTCTGGGAGAAATTGTGCAATTATGGGATCAGTCCCACTATCTTACACTTTTTAATATTTCTCCACAAAAAAATGTGACTACAGTTTAAGCTGACAAAAAATGTCTTGCCGCCAAAGATATCTACAGCCAACAGATTGAAACAGGGATGCATTTTAGCGCCACTTCTTTTTCGCTGTACATTGCAGATCTATCAAAAAAATTTGTTCTCCGGAGGGCCTGACCCCTAAGTTAGGAGGTAAACCAATTAGTTATTTGGCATATGCTGATGATATTATTTTATTTTCATTGACTCCATCAGGACTTTAATCACAATTACAGAATGTACAAAATGTTAATAATGAAAGTGACTTAAAAGTCAACCCCAATAAAACTAAGGTTATGACCTTAGCACATTAAACTAAAATTGATGGCAACATTCTAGAAGAAGAATTGACATACAATTACTGGGCTTACCGGTTGATAACAGATTAAGATGGATAATTCATCTTTCCAACTTAAAAACTAAGGCAAGGACAGTCTCACTCTCAGTTAAAAAATTCATGAGAGTTCATGGAGGATATGTGGTCTTACAATCTTTAATGGTGCTGGAAACAAAACTAGTACCTACCTTATTGTAAGGAGCTTTAGTTTTTCCTGAAAAATCCTTTAACTATTTATATAAAAGAGCTCGGATCTTTATTGAATCTTCGTTCATAGCTTTCCCATTGTAAAGTGAGGGTGGAACTAACCTTGATATCAATAATCGTTTGTCGCTGAGCAGCAATGTTAAATTACTTTTGCGACTGTGCTATAACAAACAAAGACTCTGAAATTATTAATTTACAAAAAGGTAACAAACCATCAAGACGTTTGTACTGGGCTCAACTTGGCATCTGTTAATAAAATAGTCAGGAAAAACAATTTACCGCTATCTGCAGATCCTATCAAATATCCCCGATTGGAGCGGAAGAGGTTAATTAGACAAACTCTCTGAAGTAACGCAAGAGCTGCAGACTTTTTGACATTACAAAAACATTGATATGCTCATTATATAATGGAGTCGTACTCTAGAATAAAACAAGAATATTTAGCCTCAAATTTGAAATCAGGATGCAAGCTAAAATACATGAGGTTTCCTTTTGATTTTATACCAATAGTCCAAATTCAGGGGTCGTGGAACATGCGTACCTTCAAAGGCCTGTCGCTTGTGTAACTATAAAGAGGAGTTGATTGAGGACTTAATTTGTTTATTCCTGGTCTACTAGACGTACAAAAAAAAATCCTAAATTATGCATTTAATTTAATTAATTGTAGATCTGTTAAAGAGGTCATTGCCTAGTGTTTTTCTGTAACAGATTGTCAATTTATTTGAAAATTAACTACATTTTTAGAATATGCTTATTGTTGTCTTAAGGAAGTGTGATTGAAATACTGTTATTTTGGAATATTTGTAGATATATTTATGACTTTGTAATATATTTAATGTACTTAATATTGTGATGAATATTTTAATATATTTTATACAATAAAGACATTCATTCATCTATTCACTTGCAACTAAATAGGCTCTGCTCTGCCTTCACACAAAGGACTTGTCACCACTGCATAGTTCATGCAGCCAGCTTGAATCCAGGGCAGGTAACTTCAAGCACTTCAAAGGTAATTCTCTAGAAACGTATTCTACTTCAAAGAAGGCACCAGTAATAAAAATAGCCCCCTCAGATCCACTCTTCAGTTCACTTCTGGACCTGAGGAAGGGCTCTCAGATGCCTGCCTGCTGCTGTGGCCGGCTGTGAGCTTTCAGAGGACTGCTTTGCTACACTTTGGAAGGACGGCTCTGCTGCCTGAAGCCTACCTTGAACTCGCAGAGGCCTGCCCTTTTCCATCCCTTGAACCGAGGAGTACTAGAGTGACTCCAAGGGCTAGTTGCTGACCTCCTGATCAGAGCCTCAGGGACAGAAAAGGCTTCAACCATATTGAACTCACACCTGGACTCAGTCTGAGTGAGTCCAAACCCCTCAAGTGATGCCCCTCCAGTCCTGGACTCTTGGTGATGGTGTTAAAGGTGAACAGGCAGCCAAAAATCCAAAATTTGTGACTTAGAATCTTTTTGGCTAAACACTACTCAGAGATCCTAGAAGAGACAGACACCAACTGCTCATATATCCTGCTAAAGTGCATCGCTGGTCGACCTAACTTCACGGCAAGTCCGCTACATACTTCTCCACAGCAGGAACTCATGGTCAGCTGTCCTTTCTCCAAAGAGGTATCTGCCACCCATGGAATCCTTCCCTGGAGCAGGGTAGCACAAGACAGCGACATGCACTGCCTTGCAATACTCCAGATTTACCAAGCACTGCAGGGCCATGCAAGGTGGCCTTGCATGTCTCCGTAAATCTCATTCAGGTTTTGCGTTGCCCTTGTGTTACCTTGTATGGTGCAAGGGTGACGCAAACCTTCAATAAATATAGCCCTATGCCTTAATGTAGAAATCTTTACTGCAACTTCATCCAGCAGCTCTCTGACGACGTAGCCTAATCCTCAGACACAATCTGCAGCCTTACCCTGCTGAACGTTACCTTCGCAGAAAACGTTTTGCTGAAATTTCATCTAAGTCTGAAGGTAAGCGCCAACCGGGGCCAATTCACTTATTCTATCCGACTTGCGCTCGATTGATGTCAGCCATATTTTTAGATTTTGTCCCAGTCTTGCGCCACTAGATGCCCCTGGTTGGCGCTTTGATCTTTTAGGTGCTAGCTTTTACCTTAAACTTTAAAAATTCATCACTCCGGTTAACTGATTGGATTTTTGTTGTTTTGGTGTCAAATAATTTATTAAAATTCACTCTATTTTTGTAAATTGGTGTGGATTTTTTGTTGTTGTAGTGTCACATTATCACTGTTTGTGTGCTGCATAAACACTTTACACATTGCCTCTAGGTTAAACCGAACTGCTTTTGTGCCAAGCTATCTATGGGTTATGAACAGTTCAATTTAGTGACTGACAGGGATTGTGGCTGTTGCTTCAGCAGGGTTAACACCCCTCTCAACCAACAACCCATTGAAACAATTAAGGTATTACAAAATAGTGTTCTAAGTTACACAAATATTTACCTAGTGCAACAGCAACATCAAGAAATGGCCATTGACAAAATAAAAGCAAATCATCTCTATGACATTTTACCCCACATTTCAATAACAAAGGACCTATGTCGTAGCAAAGTTGCAATGATAAAAGCCAATAACAATTCAAGTATTAAATGTATATCCATACATTTTATCTGTAAGATGCAAGAATATTTATCCTCACTATTTTTAAACATTAAAAACCCTGGAGTAACTGAGCCCGAATGTACACAAATTCTCAATTTTAACAGTATAGTCCTCAATTGGAGGTTAGGACAATGGTCAAGCAAGCCCTTATTAAACTCCCCTGCCTAAGATCTCTCGTGCAGGGGACGTTGAAGCCTTAGTTTGTAAATACATTACAAAAGCCTGTTTGCTTCTTTCCATAAAAAAACTTTTAAATCAAAGTCTTACTATTAACACCAATAGTATCTAGTCCAAGTCTAGCCTAAAGCCCCCCTGATGCACCCCCAAAAAAGGTAAGTGTGCACATGTGGCGCACACACATGCCCTAAGGGGGCAAATGCATTTAGGGAATCTCAATTTGCGATTCCCTAAATGCAATGCATGAAGCATTTTAAAAATGCGACTTTGCATTAAGGATTCGCAAATTACCATCAACTTCAAGTTGATGGTAATTTGCAAATCCTTAGAAAAATGCACAACATTTTATTTTTCAAAGTGCCATGTGGCGCATACACATGCCCTTAGGGCATGTGTGTGCGCCACATGTGCCGACTTACCTTTTTTGGGAGTGCATCAGGGGGGGCCTTAGGCCCCCTAGCACCCTTGCAATTGCATTTGCAATTTGCGATTACCAATCTGGTGATTGCAAATTGCGAATGCTTTCCCATTCATTCCTATGGGCCTCTAGGCCCATAGGAATGATTGGGAATGCATTCCCTAATAGCGAATCGCAATTCGCTATTAGAGAATGTGTAGGAATCGTTATTTATTTTGCTATTCCTACATGCATAAGGAATTGCGACTCCTATATAGCGATTCCTTAAAAACCGCTATTAAGGAATCACAATTCCTTATCTTGATGGATGTGTGCCAAAGCCAGGTAAATATATTTATCAACAAGCTCAATCTCGTTTCCACCAAAAAAACTACCATTACTGATTGTGCTTGGTGAGTCACTGGGCAAATCGTACCACTTACCATGCGATGAACCTTTCTAGATGCCTGAGGAATAAAGAAGAGTTAACAGCAATTCAACAAATTCAATTTACAGTGTAGCCCATTTGGCCACACATTAAGTACCTGGAATCGGTCAATAAAGTTAAATAAGGTTTATTGCAAATTAAGAGCCAAACCTATGTATATAAATTTCAAGAAACTATTATAAAGATACAAAATCACAGCAGGATATCAAAAGCGTCCAATGAAATTAAGCCTGCACAACTTAAAACATACAAGAAGCACAGTTGTAGCGATACAATGAATAAGGAACAAATTCTGGTGATCAGTGTATAGGTTTCAATCCTCCAATCTATGCATGAATAAATCTAAAGTTACCTAAACGTATCCTAAGCTTAAAGTTGGAAAGTTAGTGACCTAGTTAAATCAGAAAAAACAGGAAGGTGTCAGCATTGCGGAGACTTCAGTAAAAGTTCTCCAAATCAGGAAAATTTCATAGCATGAAGCCACACATTGAGAACATCGTAGAGAGGTCTGTACCGCTCAGAGTCTTTAGGGAATCTGGTCGAAAAACAAAAGTGTGAACACCAGTTAAACCCACAGATCATTTGAAAGTTCCATGTGATCAACTCCAGTAATTTTCCACCCACAAACAGTGGGAATTGGCATCCTCACCCGATCCTCCTTCTCCCACAGTTCAAAAATCAGGACATCCTTGAATGTCTTCCGTCTCCAGATAGGACAGGAATAGATGTCCTCCCTCATTGTTCGTTAGTGCTTCTCGTCCTTGTCAAAAGTTCTCCTCTCGAGCCTCACTTTCTCTAATGCACAGTATGCTTTTCACTAGCTATGAGATCATGTGAACGCACCTGCAAAAGCAAGAACATTGCAAACCAAGCAAACTTTCACATTAATCACTGAAAACCAAATGCTTAGGATCGTTGGCTAGGCTAACATTAATGAATACATTATTACACGTAGAGTGTACTTTAGGTAAATACAATATAACTAAAAATACACAGATGTAAATGTGCATGAGAACTACAATACTGAGGGTGTAAATGAAACATTAGTATAGATACTCATGCAAATGTTTAAGTTCTACAATGAATACATTTCAATCAAATATTTAGTACTTCACTTCACGTCAATAAGTTTAAGACCCACAGTAAATATATTATGCTAAATATTGTGCTTCTGTGACGTATAGGAGTGAAGCTTAGAAAGCAATCTCCAAGCACATTCTTTTATTTTTATTTTTTATTTATTTATTTTATTAAGTCTTTTTATTAGTCAATGCTCAGCACATCAGATCATTACATGTATATCACAGCAAATGAAAGATTCATAACACGTACAATACGTTTCTTATAACGTAAGTCTGCTCCCCACCTGATCTTAGCCTACTACTGTTGTGGTCTACTGTAATTATGGGATGCTACTTCTATTCCCCTTATGATCTACCTTTGCTCTTACACCCACAGTTCCGCACATTTGTTTTAGTGTCCCCGATGTGCAATACATGGCCCCCAAACTTTGTCCCATTTTCGCGGGCAACCTCTGGCTTGATATGTTGCTTTCTAGGCTCCTGAGCACCAATCCATATCTTCCTCCCATTCCCTCAGGTCTGGTCTTCGGTTTGCCCCCCACATTCTGGCTATATTTCTTTTTGCCACAACTGCCGCTATTTTGAGCCATATTAATGTGTATTTAGCCCATTTTGTCTCGCCTGTCACAGAGCAGTAGCCAATGTGGCTCCCATGGAATCTCCAAGTTGGTGAACCTCTGACATGGTTCGAGTCACTGCAGTCCAATAATTATGAATGTATCTACACTCCCAAATTATATGAAAAAAGGAGCCCACCTCCCCACAACCCCTCCCACAATACCTAGATATGCCCAGACCCAGTCGGTGTGGCGTTGTTTTGGAGGCATACGACGTATGTAGGATGCGCAGCTGGATGAGACGAAAGCAGGCCCTTATAGCTACCTCCCTCGGGCTTTGCACAGCTTCCTCCCAATCATCATCTACTAGGAGTCCTAGTTCCATCTCCCACCCTCCCCGCAGGGGGTCTTTCGGGTTAGGTGAGTTGTATATGATTTTCTTATATGTTAAAGAGGTTGCCTTGGTCCTCATGGGGTCGATCATCAATCTATCCTCTAGTGGCGAGTGTTCCGGAGGGATTTCCCCTTCTCTAATATGTTGGCATAGGGCATGTCCCAGTTGGAGATATTTGTATCCTTCCTGAGCCTGTCAACTCATACTCTGTTTGTAGAATTTCAAACTTTACCTGTGCATGTCTCCTCCAGATATCACCCAGACTTTCTATCCCCAACAGTTCCCATTTTTTGAATCTTGACAAGGCCCCCACCTCTCAAAGCAGATCGCTATCCCACAGGGGTGTCCTCCCCGTCAACTTCCCTTCCCACCCTAGGTGTTTGGAAGTTTCCCGCCAGGCCCTCACCACCGTCTGTGTGTGTGGTGGAAGTTGTTTTTCTCTTCCTCTGCGATAGATTGCTGCTAGATAGCCTCTCTTTCCCATAGCCCAGTGGTCTCCTCGAAAGACCGGGTCATTGTGATCTTGTGAATGCCCAGTCATTCACCACCATCAATTGCGAGGCCCATTAATATTTCCTAATGTCTGAGACTGCGAGCCCTCCCTCATATATACCTCTTTGTATCTTACAGAGTGCAATTCTTGAGCAGCCTCCGTCTCACAAAAGCCTACGCAGCTCGCTATCTATACCCTGGAACACAGACTTAGGTATTTTGTATGGGGTATTTTGTAGGATAAAGAGTAGTCTGGGTAGTGACATCATTTTAAAAATCACAGCCCTACCCATCAGTGATATAGGCAACTTTCTCCAGCAGTCCACTTCATTCTTTAATTGCTGTATCTGAGGGTATAAGTTATCTTCCAGGAAGTCTCCTTCTTTCGCTGAGATTCGTATGCCTAAGTATGTAAAAGTATGTTTGAGAGTTAGTGGTATTGTACCAATCAGTCTCTGAGGGACGACACCCTTCAATGGAAAAATCAGGGACTTATTCCAGTTGATCGTATACCCAGAGTAGCTGCCAAAAAACTGGAATATGTGTAGCACCCTGTGTACTGATCTATATGGATTAGTCAGATACAGAAGCACATCGTCTGCATACAGGGATATTCTATCCTCGCAGTCGCCTCCACCCCTTATACGTGATAGGATTGGATCATTCCGCACCCAAGCTGCTAAGGGTTCCAGTGCCAGTGTAAAAATCAGTGGTGAGAGCGGACAGCCTTGTCGTGTGCCCTTCCTGAGTGAGAAGGGACGTGAGACTACACCATTAACCCGTACTCTGGCTTACGGGTCTCTATACAAAAGCTTTACCCACTCGCAGAACTTAGGGCCCAAGCCCAGTCTGTGCAGCGTTTCAAACATGTATTCCCATTCCACACTATCAAACGCCATTTGTGCGCCTAGATATAGGAGCACTGCATCCTCCCTTTGCTCTGTTTTGGACCAGTGCATCACCCCATATAATCTCCTTAGATTGAGTCTCGTGCTTCTATGGGGCATGAATCCAGATCGGTCCGGATGGATCAACGCTGAAATCACTGTTTGTAGTCTGGTCGCCAGTGCCCTCGCTAGTATATTCGCCTCAATATTCAATAGTGAAATTGGTCTGTAAGACCCACATTCCGTAGGGGTTTTACCTTTCTTTGGTATCACTATTATCGTGGCTGCACTTACATCTGCAGGCAGCTCCCCCTTTACCCTGGACACCTGATACATGTTTAGCAGGTGGGGTGCAATCCTACTCGCAACACTTTTGTATAGTTCCACTGGCAGACCATTGGGACCTGCTGCCTTTCCGGATTGTAAATCGATAAGGGCGTTCGTTATTTCTTCTATCGTAAAGTCTTGATCTAACATATCTCTATCTTCTTCGGACAGTGATGGGAGGTTAATCTCTCTGAGTAATTCTGCACAGTCCTCTGCCGTGCGCGTCGAGGAGGGGGTATAGAGTGTTTCATGATATTGTGCGAATGCCTCTGCTATTTCCTCTCCTGTGCTATGAGTGCCTCCCTCAAGGGTACGCACCTCAAGAACCCAATCCCTCTCCCTATTTCTTTTTTCTAGCCAGGCAATCATTTTATTTGCTTTATCGCCAATGTCATACAGTTTCCTCTGGGATGCTAATATGTATGTGCACGCCCTATGCTCACTCAAGTTTCTAAGTTCTTGCTGTTTGAGCCTAAGCCTGTGTGTTGCAGTCGTGTCCAAGTCGCGCCCCTCAAAAATCGCATTTTCAAGTTGGCTTATCTCGCTTTCGAGCTTTTCAAACTCTTTAGTTTGTTCTTTCTCTTGAATGCCTATTTATGCTTGGACGTATCCCCTAATCACTGTTTTATATGCCTCCCAGAGGGTGGAGGCCGCCTCCACTGATCCCTCATTCTCTTGAAAATACTGTGTTGTGTCTTCCTGCACTTTCTCAGTGAATTGTTTGTTCTTGAAATACCATGGGTTCAGTCTTGGGGGCAAAACGCTACTTCTCACACCCCCCCGCAACTGGACCTCCACCAGGGAGTGGTCTGAAATACCACGTGCCTTGTGAGATGCTCCCCTGAATTGGCCCTCCTGCATTTTGAGTGTAAATAGGTAGCCTTTCCGGGAGTGACTGTTATGCACTGCGGAGGATTATGTGTATTGTCGACTCGTTGGATTATGTGTCCTCCACAGATCTATCAACCCCAATGCTGCTATAAATCCCTCCAGGGGCTCTCTACTCCCTGTCCCCGCTGCCCCTGATAATCTGTCTATCTGCGGGTCCATAACTGAGTTCATATCTCCTCCCAAAATAAGCGTGCCTAAGAACATTTCGAGTATTATATCTCTGATTACTGGGAGGGTGTCCATGTGTAATCTTGGGGGAACGTAGACGGAGCATAGGTATATTGTTTTGCCCTCCCAAGTACCAGTCAATGCAACGTATCTGCCCATGCTATCGCACTAGCACCTACCCAGTGTGAATGGGACTGATTTCTTGATAAGTATCCCGACCCCCTCAAACCCGATTTATATCCTGCGTGTGCTTGAAGTTTGTATCCCCATCGGTCTAAAGCCCTATAGTGATTACCCGTCAAATGCGTCTCCTGAAGTAATACAATGTCCGGGGCCGTGTCATCGCAGGTATTGCAGCACTAGTGTTCCTTTTATCTTACTGTCCAGTCCATTGACATTCCATGTCAAAATTTTCAGTGCCATATTATGTTGAGTTTCTTGGTATTGTCCCAGACCACCACCCACCCCCCTCGTGTCTTTTATATGCCCCCTGTCTACCAAGCGGTAATTTTCGTCTGCTAGGTGATAAGAACCGGTCAGTATCCCCATGGCATGTAATGTTGTACGTCCGTGTGTGCCCATGTCGATAATGTCTGAGCGTGACCAGAGCAACAAAAACATAACTCTGTCCAACGTGGCTATTTACTGTCTCCAGCCTATATCCCCCCACCCTACTACCCTGCTGGACAGGCCTAGAACCGCCCACCCCCAACTTGCAGACAGCCTGTCGTCCCTTACTAAACTGCACCATGCTGGTTTGAGCTAGAGCCCTCTGCTACAATATTACAATGTGGCCCTTCGTCTTCGGCTATCCCATTCCCCTACACTGGGGTCGTGTTTCATAGTTATTACCATCCCCCCTCCCCAGATCCACCCCCTCTCCCCCTTGAACACTCTCACCGGTTTCATGAAGGCCAGGTTAACCCATACTGCTTGTCCATATCAAAGTCCAGTTCAGTCACATTTGTTGGAGTGACCTCCGTCCCTTCCCGATTTCTCTGCTCTTTTTCTCTCAATTCTGTCGCCTCCATCCGGGCCTGTGGGCATCTGCTGTTCTCTTGCCTTGGGAGACCTCTGTTTTGTGACTCTCTACCCCTCTATCCACTCCCAGGCCTCTTCTGGTGTGGAGAAAAGCCAGGATTTCCCTTCTGCCATTATTTTCAGCCGTGCCGGGTACAACATCATGTACTTAATGTCTTTTTTCTGGAGTTCTCTTTTTACTGCTTCAAAATTACGACGCAGCTTTTGGACCTGTAGAGTGAAGTCTGGGAAAAAACGTACTGTTGCATTTCCGTGTATGAGGTCACCCTGTATACGTGCTGCTTGCAGGTTCGCGTCTCTGTCTCTATAGTTCAGGAGCCATGCAATTATTGTACGAGGCAGTGCTCCTGGTCTCGGTTTTGGTATAGGGGCTCTGTGCACACGTTCAATCGTGAAATAAGTTGCTAGCCTTTTAGGGGGTAGGTGATTTAGAATGAGATCCTCCAGAAAGAGGTCTGCGCTCTGGCCCTCCATTCCCTCCGGAACGCCCACTACCCTTATGTTGTTGCGTCTTGCGCGCCCCTCCTGATCTTCGAGCTTTGCCTCCATGGCGCTTTGCTGTTGCTTTAATTGTTGAACTTGTTCCTCCAATTGTTGTGTGGTGGTTTGCAGCTGTGCTATATACCCCTCCGCTCTTGTTACTTTGTCTGTTGTTTTCCAAAAATCTGCCCTCAGTAAATTCACTTTGAATGTGACTGTGTCAATCTTTGGTTCTATAGTACCTCTGAGGTCTGCTATGGCCGGCATTATGGTCATCAGCGAGGGTTCCTCTACCCCCCTATCCTCCTTCTGTACGTCCGGAGCCACCGCTGGAGGCTTTGTGACTGCGTAGTTGTCCATCTTGTTGGCTTGTATGGTGGATGAGGCCTTGGGTTTCACCATATTTTGTTGTTTGGAAGTCCAGGAGGAAGTCTAATTTGCGTGCTCTCTTCACTCCTTTTTTATGGTCCCTTACTCTTCAGGGTGCCTCCTATATTAGGCTCTAGGATCTACACCCCTTCTCCTGGCCACCTCTGCAGCTCCGTTGGGCGAACCTTTAATTGGTAGTAGTTCATGGTGACCTTGCTACTCCCTTTAGGGGGTGTCTCAGTCTCTCTTTGGCTGCATACTCGGGCCCTTGCACGATGCTCCCCCCGTTCCAGCAAGCCTGTCTCCAGACCCGTTCAGGGCCAGTCTGGCTTTCTTGCCTGCCGGGTGAGGTGTAGCTGTAATGCCCGTTTTTCCCCCACCGGCCGACCAACTAGTTTCTGCTGGGTACCTATAGGTTCGATGTTTTTCCCTTAAGTTGTCCTGGGCCAGTGAGAGTCTGCTCTAACTTTGTCGATCAGCCTGGATTCGGGCGTCTCTCTTTGTGATCGCTTTCCTCCGCCGGGCCTCGCACTGCTGCGTTCGCTCGATCTCTCTTGCCGTCCGCTTCGCTTCCTTGGGCAGGGCCGGCCTTCTCACCAGCCTACTCGGGTCCGTGGAACCGCCGCTGGTGTCCTCCCTGGCGCTCGTCGTCACCAGATGCCTCCCTTTGGCCGCACGTCACATAGCCCGCTCTCAGCCTTCAACTCTACAGGCGCGGCCTTCCCTTTCTGTCTGGCCGCACACTCCGAGTTCCACACACAGCGTATCGAGCTCCTCCTCTGCTCGTCGCTGCCAGCTTTCCTCCGGCTTCAGGCCGAAACACTTGTGGGTCGGGGTTCTGGGGTTGCGTTTCGGGTTTTCAGCCCCGATGCAGGTCCGGATCAGTGTGCGGATTACGGGCTTTCAGTTCAGACAGAGCTTCACTCAAGTGCGCCCATTGCCGGCGGCTCCTAGCCACGCCCCCCTCCAAGCCCATTCTTGATGTTAAAACTATTAGACAAATGACCATGTAATGTAGTTCAACTAGTACCCATGTTTTCCTATGAAAAAGGTTTATTGCACATAACAATCCAGTCAGAATCTTTACACCTCCTAATATATTCCATAATATCAATAGAATCAAAATTAGCTCTAAAATTGATGGATAACTAAAGAAAGATCCAGTTTGACCTAGTGCACATCTCATTAATTCCCACAGGCCAATTGCTGTTTATTCCCAATACGACCCCTGGTAAATTGTCAGGACCAAATGCATGTGTTAGATTAATCTACATGATACACTTTTGAACCCTGTTGGAGTTATACTCTCCATTAAGTGAAGATCAACTCCTTAGTTTGTGCATAACATTTTCTGGTCTGCGCCATTATAGTCTCACAATGCACCCTTCCCATTTAGATTTTTCTAGTATACAATATAAAGTAAATTGAGGACAGTTGACACCTCTCCATATCATTTGCCAGAAATCTCAATTGTTGTCATGCCTTAGTATATCTATAATTTTAATTTTCTAATAGAAACTCTATTTTCACCTTCATTCCATTTTAGCTGCATAACACTCTGTTGGAAATGGCGCTTTCTGCAGGGTCATCCCCAAACCTTTTGCCTTCTTCCTTCTATTTTTGCTGCATTATTTTCTGTTGGCTTTAGGACTATGTGCACTTTATGCCTGCTAACCCATGCTAAAGCGCTTGTGCTCTCTACTCTAAACATGTTGGAATTGGCTTATACCCAATTGGTAGATTTAATTTACTTACAAGTCCCTAGTAAAGTGCACAACATGCACCCAGGGCCTATACATTTAATGCTACCAGTGAGCCTGCAGCATTGATTGTGCCACCCATTTAAGTAGTCCTTTAAACATGTCTCAGGCCTGCCATTGCCGAACCTGTATTTGAAGTTTTAACTTGCCATGTCAACCTGACAAAATAAACCTTTTGTCAGGCCCAACCCGTCTTTTTTAATACATATAATTCACCCCCAAGTAGGCCCTAGACAGCCCCAAGGGCAGGGTGCAGTGTATTTAAAAAGTTGGACATGTACTTTTAACTTTGACATGTTATGGTAGAGAAAAACACCCAAATTCATTTTTCACTGCTGCAAGGCCGATCTCTCCAATAGGATAACATTGGAGTTAACTTACTACATTATATAAGTGTAAATTCCAACTGGGACGATATGACTGCCTCAAGTTTGGTGTCTCTGGAATCTTAATTTGAAAACGTAACTTACGGTGAAGTTAGATTTGAAATTACCATTTGGAAAATGCCACTTTTAGAAAGTTGTATTAAAAAAACCTAGCTCTATTCTTGCGCTCTTTTACTGTCGCACTGCAAAAAGCGGGAACAACTCCCTCCATAGTATTATTTTCATCCAGGTATTCAACAGTACTCTTTGTAATCAAAGCGTATTTAAAAAAACTTCCTTATTACTGTCTTTAGCTTGATATTCTTCACCACAACGGAGACAGTGGGATTCAATCTGTAATCTTTATTGGACGTTTCTAATACATGCTGTGTGCCATTCTGGGCTTCATACAACAGTATGTACAAATTGATCTCCATACGACATGAGCACAACGTGTAATGTCCCAATGCATTTCAAGCCCCGAAGGCTCTTCGTCAGGGGATTCTAAAACACATAAAATGAACAGTTTGACTTAACCAATCCGTAATGAGACATATCTAATGTCAAAAAATATATATGTGATAATACATTTCATGAACACACAAACTACTTAAACCACCCTCCCTTCATCCACATTAGTGAAAATCATGACACTAAATACAACTCCCTACTCTACTCCCCTACTGTCCAAACATACGTGTCCCCAAGAACTTCACAATCATACCAAAAACCCATGAAAGCCCCTTACTGTGAAAACTCATCTCACCTTACATAACTCCTCCCCGTTCCTCTCACTCTTCTCCTTCCCACACCTCCATTAACTCCTTCCTTCCTTCATAACACACCCACTCTTTCACCCTATCCCTCACTATTAATCTGCACGCAAAACCCTCACTAATTACAAACCACCACCCAGTCAATCCAAATCCTTCCCGTTCCTCTACTTCCTCCCCTACACTCTCCGCTATTACCCCTCTCCTTCCTTCTTATCACTCACACTTTCGCACCTCAACCCTCACTATCGATCTGCACACTAACACTCACTAATTACAAACAGACATTTAATCTAACCAAAAACCGCATACTTCCCTTCACTGCCACACACTTTCATAACATTCCCCCTCTTCCACACACTTCAAACCACTTACATGCCTCTCTCACATCTTCGTGCTACCCCTCACTATTTGCTTACAACCGCCTGCCCCAATCTTACCTCCTTTGACTCATCGCCGTAAAAAAACTACATCCTCATGCTTCCATGAAAGTAAGTGCCATATACTCTTCGCTCACATACTCTTAAATAGCTACCAAGCGTGCTCATTAACTACCCCCACGTGACGCCTTTGCCCTTCCCAATCACCCGACTACTCCTAAAAGCTCCACCTGAGGACTCTAACTATATATATGTGCTTAGCAATGTTTCCGCCCCAAAGGAGTTTGCACCCCATGGATGAGCATAAGAGTTTGAACTTAAGTTAAAGTTTTTTCTGCATCGCAGCTGAGACAGCGAAGGATTGGAGTGGACTTCATGGAGTTTTTAACAACGCAGATGATATTTCAATGAACAGTGATTGACTTTTTGAACAGTTGACTTTTTGTGGGATACACTGTTTATTTTTCACATTAATGTTTTTTCTATTGATTGTTTTATATTATTGAAGTAATGGAAAGGGTTTTATTACTGATGGGATTATGTCATGGTGTTTATTTTATGTTCACACGTGATGTGGCTGTTTGTATTGGGTGGGTGTGACTGTAGGGTGGAGATCGTCAGGGATAGTCGGGTTAAGTAAGGGGCAGCAGTTGGTGGAGTGGGGGTGTTACCAAGGGGTTGTGGGTTGAATCAGTTTGTGCTCTTACATTCGGGGATTTAGCTTAGTTCTATCATTGATTGATGCAGTAGAGAGCATTGTGGGAGTTGATGTTTTTTGGTTGCTGCATGGGTCATTAAGGTACAGTTGGGTGGGGTTGAGTCACCGGGGTATGAGAACTGAGAAAGGATTGGTTGCAAGGAGGTGTGATGTTGGTTTTTCAAATATATGGGAACGAATGGTAGAGTGTATATTCGAATATTGACATCATGGAGAGAGGTGCACGTGGGGGCTAGGCTGTCGGCAATGGCTTCATTTCGGTAACGTATGTTGCTTTTTCGGATGAGAGTGAAGATGGGATTCTGTTTGGTAGGAGGCTGACGGGGAGTATTTGTTTAGACTTGTTTAGAAAGGGGAAGGATTTTTTCACAACAAGTTGTAGTTGTTGGGCACAAGTATATCATGGCTGGGATCTGGAGTGGCACGAATAATTCATTTGCGTTTTTTTTCGAGTGGGCATAAATTCACGGGAGTGTTATTTAGTTAAGAATTAATTTAGGAAGTTGGCATTATCTTGCCTTAGACATTTGGTGTCTGCAGTCTGTCTCTGGTCACGTGACTGGGTGTAGATGGCAGGTGGGCTTTGTGCATTCCTCCTAGACAGGCACATACAATGGGAGCATAGGTGTGACTGAGAGAGCCATCCCTGGCAGGATGGGAGGGAGGGGCTGGGCACAGCCTCACTTACACCTGAATAGGGTGTGTCATGTCCCCACACAAAGGGCTGCATACCCCATGTAGTTAGTCTGGAGCCAGGGAAGGGAAGGCAGGGCATCTGTGCACTTCAAAGGCATGCCTCTAGAATCATCTCCCCACTTCAAAGGCACAACTGTGTATAAAAGGACCTCAGAACCACCACTTCAGTATTCTTCTGGACCTGTGGATACTCTGCCAGGAAGAAAGACTGCTCTGCTGCTGAAGGACTGCCACTCTATGGGACTGCACTCTGCTGGACTCCTGCTTTGCTTTGTTGATCTGCTGCCTGCTGCCCTCTTCCCTGGTTGAGAAGGACTGGACCTGAATCTCTTGAACCCAGCAAACAGAGTGACTCCAAGGGCTAGTTGGCTGGCCTCCTGATCTGCAGCCTCACGGACATAACAGGCTTCCAACAACCTTACACCTGCACCTGGACTATGCCGTCTGGGAGTATACCCTCCCAAGTGGGTGCCACCCCAGTCCTGGACCCTTCAAAGTGGGCCTAAGGTACCTGCCAGGGGAACCAATGCATCTCCCTTGGCTGAACAGCAGGTCCCCGAGCAGAACCAATGCATCGTCGCTGCTGCGTGGATTGGACCCAACACAATAGACCTGCATCGTAGCCCTGCAAGACCTCAGAACCGACACAATGCCCCAATGGCGCGGCACATCCATAATCCGGGTCTTTGCATCTCTCTTCAAAGGCAGCCTCAACGACGACACTGGACTCTGCATCGCAGCCTCGCAGCTCTTCAGAACCGACGCATCGCCAGCTGCGCGCCGCATCCCTGACTCCAGACTGCATCGCAATCCCCATCGACGAAACCGTCGAGGACAACGCAACAAGACCTCACATCGCAGCCTCACAGCATCTCAGAACCAACGCTTTCCTTTGCAGCGCATCTTTGATGGAGATTCACGCAACGCTCTGAAAACAGTATTTAAGGTACTTTGTTCAACTGGCTTAACTTTGTACCTGAAGCTGGCCCACACTCGGATATCCCCAATAGCGATTTGTGCTTCTTGGTGCTATTTTCATTATAAACTTTGAAATTCAATATCTTCATTTCTACGAATTGGATTTTTGTTATTTGGTCTTGTTTAATTTATTAAATTAAGTTCTGTTTTTCTAACCTGGCGTGGGATCTTTTTGTTAAGTGTTTTCACTGCTTTACTCTTTGAAGTGTTGCACAAACACTTTACATGTTACCTCTCAGTTAAACCTGACTTCTCTGTGCCAAGCTACCAGGGGATGAGCACAGTTTAATTTGGGTTTGCTTGTGCCTTACCCTGACTAGGACTGTGGTTGCTGCTTGACCAGGGTGCACACACCAGTCAACCAGTAACCCAATTTCTAATACACTCTATTTAAGACCACCCAGCTTTACTAGTTGAAAAACATGAGGAAGCAACATGATTGCCTCTTGGATTATAGACCTGTAAACAGACAGTTAGAGACATAAATAATGATTAATACCACTGTAATGGAGAATCTGACTAAATGAATAGAGGGCTAGGCATTTTAGCTTGTTTTTTGTTTAATCAAATGAATTAAACATTTAGTATATCTTACTTGTAATGTTTATGGGTAATCTGTAACGTGATGAAGAATTCGAGTTGCTGAAGATGCTAATCTGGTGAAAAAAACCTAATTCAAGAGGAATTACCGGGACGGCCCTCCAATGGATTACCTCCTTCCTGGAGGATAGGTCTTAAAAGGTCCAACTAGGAGAATGTAGGTCCAGGCGGGGTGTCTTACGTTGGGGAGGTTCTGCAGGGCTCTGCGTTGTCCCCCCTGCTATTTAATATCTACCTCCAGCCGCTGGTAGAAGCACTGGAAAAATTTGACTGTCAAGTGTTTAATTACGCCGATGACACCCAGTTAATTGTACAAATTGATAATTCTCCTCAGGTACAGCTCAATGTTCAGAATATCCTCCGGCTCACTATGAACTGGATGAATGCTAACTCACTCAAGATAAACCCCGATAAGACTGAGGTGCTTGCTCTCACTACAGATGCCTCACCTTGGTCCAGCCTCTTCTGGCCCCAAGAGCTGGGCACCACCCCGACTCCAGTGCCAGCCGTAAAGAGCCTGGGTACAAGCTGGACACTCAGTTAACTCTAAAAAGTCAGGTGTCTGCAGTAGTGGGGAGCTGTACAGGCCTGATGCGGCAACTCCGGAAACACGGGACCCTGCTGACATTTTCCACCATGCGCACCGTTGTGACGGCACTTATCTTGCCACGCTTGGACTACGGCAACGCGGTGTACACAGGGCTCCCTGACAAACTCCTAGGGAAACTCCAGGTGGTCTTAAATGATGCGGCAAGGCTGATTTTTAAACTGCCAAGAAGAACGCACGCTACCCCCCTGCTACAACAGTTACACTGGCTCCCTATCAAGCAGAGGGTCAGGTTCACGTGCCTGTGCATTGCCCATAAAGCACTGTATGGTGCGGTACCTTACTACATCAAAGATCATTTGCAGCCCTATGTGCCCGGACGGTGCCTCCAGTCATCCGAGGCTAGCCTGTTGGCCTGCCCGCGATTTCATAGAGCTACATTGGGGGGGGCGGGCTTTCTCAGTGGTGATTCCCCAGATCTGGAACAAGCTACCGGATAGTATGCGCAGGGAAGCCACCTTACTCCCGTTCAGGAGGAAACTTAAGACCATCCTGTTTACTGAGGCTTTCGGATAATCCATCTTTTGGTGTGCTGTGGGGCAGCGGGATTAAGGGATCCCCGGGCTCTTGGTCTATGCTGCTAGCGCCTAGAGACCTTCTGGTGATTTGGCACTCTACAAATATAAACTAACATAACATAACATAACATAACATGATCACATTCAAGCCTCTGTATTAAAAAAGTATCACAATAAATATGTAAATTTGCATCATAAGTACATAATCAATTGGATTCAATGCTTTACCAAATGCAAACAGACTAACAGTTGAACGATCACTAAATCTTTGATTTAAATTATTCGATGATACTCCAAAAGGCAATCATGTAAAACAAAATTTTTATTAACCGGATTATACTGATCTCATGGAATGGTGAAAGCCTCAAGAATAATTGAGCTGAGCACCTTCAGCTCTGTCAAGTCAAGTTTTGTATTAAAATCTTCATTTAGAACCATATTTGATTAAGGCCAGTGATCCCGAAAAAGAAAGACGATCAACCCTCCAGTTATTGAATTCCTGAATAAAAATAGTTTGCGTACAGTATGAGATAAATATATAATGATACAAAGAATCATGCCAAGATTAACTCAATCATTGCAACAAAAAAACGAAACAGCTAGATCCTAATTGCAACTCATGTCCAGTTTGACAAACTTGCTTGTCAAGATGGTGAAAGTCATGGTTAATAGGCCTCTGAGGGTCTACCGGACACTTTATTCAGAGCTAATTTGTGAGGACATGATCACACTCTCTAATCAATAGGCTGAAATAACCAAGTTTTCTATAGGATAATAATAATTTATTTTGATTGAAAGGGCTCAAACTCAATATTAGAGAGAAGTCCATGGAACTCACATATGTTCTATCATGTGTAAATTAAATGTTCATTGTGATGAACAGGATTAGTCTCCTATTTATTAAAAAATTATGAGACTAAATTAGAATCACTTCAGTTGCTGTAATCAGGCAAAGTAACAGATGGACATTCTACTTTATTTTACTTTAACACATCCTTGGTTAAACCTATAGAGTGATTCTTAACCAGTGGTCCCCAGACCCCTGTGGGACGTGATGCATACTCAGGGGGTTCATGACTGTTTAGAAAATTAAATACATTCAGCAGATTAATAAATGATAAAGACACAAAAAAGCATAATTGAAAAATTTGAAATGCTCTATAAATGTGAAGGAATTTCAAATTGGAAGCTATAAATTAAGTTGATATCCTTATCTTGATTTGTGGAAATAGAGAAAGTAGACTAAATGGAAGCTACTATGTAGAATTGGTATTTTCAACTGATGAACTAGTAAGCACCAACAAGCAGAAAGCATGCATTAGAAGCAAAAAGACAAAGAAATATGCTAGAATCTAGAAAATCACTTTGTCTTTTAGAAATAAGACTAATGGCCTGATTTAGATCTTGGTATTGGGATACTCTGTCACAACGGTGATGGATATTCTGTCTGCTAAAACATAAATCCCATAGAATATAATGGAATTTATATTTCAGTGGACGGGATATCCATCACCGTTGTGACGGAGTGACCCGTCCACCAAGATCAAAATCAGGGCCTAAATCTTGGAAAGCTCCACCTTTCCAATTAAAATTGTAATATTTGCATATCTTTTCGTTTATTAATTAAATAAAATATTTGATAATCTGTGTATTTGTTTGATGTATACTTATTTTAGTATTTTTGTACATTGTTTTGACATCTAAATCATAGATATTGTTTTCCTGGGGGGGTCCCTAACTTTCAGTAGTGATTCAGTAGGGCTACACAAAAGTCAAAAAGTTAAGAACCGCTGATCTAAAACATTAATAATCTGGTAAGATTGTAAATCTTGACAGTGATTTTTTACCTCTGCAAATGACATGGACTCCTTTAACATATTACCATGGTCAACCAAAGCTAAGTCTCATTTGACAGATTAATTCCATTCTCTCCTATTTCCTAGACTATTACCTGAAAATAAAATTCCACTTTTCTTACTTCTTTGCCGTCCTTAGATCTCACAAACCCAACACGTTTAATGTTGGAAGATACATTTGATAATAATTGGGGAATGAGACCAAACTCTATCAGAATATATTGCAAATTATGTTTCAATTTGGCTGAATATTCGAAATTCCTTGCCATAGAAATAAAAATTGTAAACTTATCTGTAGCAGAGCTCTCTCATTTGTCAGGAGATCGTCACTCAACAACCTTGGATAAGAGATGTACGGAATTATCACAAACACACAAACTATCTTGAATGGAACACTCAGTTATGTACTTAGCACCCCAATCTATATTTGTGGCATTTGTCTTAAAATGTTTTTCAACAACTTTGCACATTGAGGATGCTAACGAAGAGGGACTTGATAAATGATCGTTCTTATCCTCATTTTTTGATAATAATTGCCTAGATTGGGTAGCAGACTCATCTCTCATTAGTTGGACGTCATTCTTTTTAAAATTCACCAGACCTTAAAGACGTACCTTCCTTAAAATAATAATTTCCAAATCCAGCACTTAGCCAACTTCTACTACCTCCTCAAGTAGATGTATCATTTCTCCCACTTCTCATTCACTTGTTCTGTTTGTCTGTAGACAATGCGCTTTGCGTGCTTTGCACTCTGGAATGTCGCAGACTCTCCACATTACACAATAAGGTTTTTATAGACAGCCAGTGGGCAGGCAACTATGACTAACATAGAATGGGTGGAAGGCCACAAGGAGCAGTGGGAGGAACTTACGTAACCCACATAAGATTTGCCACCGAAGCCAAGTCGGAATCTGAAGCCAGCAAGTCCCCAAATCAGGTAACAAGCACATCAGTATGACGTTTTTGATGTATGGCTACATTTGCACCATCATTGATTAATTCATAGCATGTTCATATTTACAGCATCATTCAGTTATCTAAGTACATGTTGAGATTTGCCACTTCACTCATTAATGCTTAGCACATGTTCAGATTCAGCCAATCGCTCAGTATTTCTTATTGACTATAGATATTTGCTCCATCACTTAATACACATTAGTGCATGTTCACATTTGATCCCATACTCTGTAATACATACTGCATGTTCAGATTTACACCATCACTCGTGAATGTTGAATGCATGTTCAGTTTTGCAATAAGAATTCCTGAGTAGTAGTTGCAAATGTACACCATCCCTTAGAAGTCCTGGGTTCATGGTCATATTAGTACCGTCACTCATTGATTGTTAGTGTCTGTACAGATTTACAGCATAATGCAGCAATGTACTTCATGTTCAGAATTGCTGCATCACTCAGTAGTCATTACAGCTATTCAAGTGTGCACAACCATCCAATAATTCTCTGTACATATCCAGGTTTCCACTTTACTCATTAATAATCAGTGAATGCAAATATTTGCATCTTGACTTGAGTGAATGCCAAAATTTGCACCATCGCATATTAATCCTCACTGCGTGCTCTTTTTTGCCCTTCACATAGTAATCTGTGCTGAATAACCATATTTACCCTATAACTCAATAATCCTTGGTACATATTTAGATTTACCCTTCACACTGTAAACTTTATTGTATGTTCACAAGGCACAACCACTCTTAGTCTTGGATGCATGTTCATATTTGCACTATGATACCTTAGTGCAGAATAGCACAATCACTTACAAGTTTTGGCTCCCTGATCACTTTGGCACTATCATTCATTACTCCTTAATGCATGGTCAGACCTGTATTGTCACTCAGTAATATTTGCATGGACTCAGACTTTCTCCTTTACTCATTAATTATTAGTGCAACCATTGCTAACTAATTTTCACTTCATAGCCACATTTACACCATCACTTAGTAATAATCAGTGCTTGATGATATTTGCACTGACACTCAGGAATCTTGTATCTATGCCTGAATTAACTCAATTACTCAAAAACTTTGAATTCAATTAGATATTTGCCCCATGGCGCATTAAACCTTAGTGCATATGCTATGTTATTATGTAGCGCACAACTCACTCGGGATGGTATCCTGGTTCATAATGTGAATGATACTTAATGACCAACATTTTCCCTATCTCTCAGTAATCCTTCCTGCTTGTTCAACTTTGTACAATCATTCATTAATTCTGAATGCATGTTTGAGTTTGCACCATCGTTCAATATTAATTTCAGTAATAATCCTTAACCCCAAAATTAGCTGCATAAGCCACCTTTAGACTCTGTATGGGTATTAAGGATCTCGCAACAAAACACAACTGGTGCCCGTGATAAGATTCAGTATGCGGGGAGATTGCCCACGAGCCGCATTTGGAACTTTGGCACTTGGACACTTACAGAGACTTCCATAGTTGTCATAGGAACTACCAAAATTCAGATGCGATGGGGGCGTGGCTTGGAGCCCTCGGAAGATGTTGGCGCTCGTGTGAAGCTCCTCGTTGCGGCGCAGATGGACCGCATCTAATGCTGTGTTTTCTACACTCAGTAAGATGTCTTCAATAGCGGATAATGTCCTGATAAGGGAAATACCCTTTTACACAATTTTCTTGACTCCGGGACCTATTTTTAATTATGGGAAGCTCTGGCCTCAGAGCAACGTTCATAACAGCCGCCATTTTGTCTGAATGAACGCAGTGTTTCCCTGATGAGAGGAGTTATCGTTGGAGGTGTTGAAATAAACATGCCTATGTTCATCATTTGCTGTGAGGCAAGCATTATGACCCCTGCAATTTAGGAGTTTTGAAAGTGACTGTTTTTTTACATTACAACCTATCTTTAATTGATAGCACTCTTTCCCTCAGAATGATGATATTAACGGCCGCCATCTTGATTTGAGAAATTTTATTGGGGCTTTACAATTTTTGGAAAGAAAACGACGGCAGCTGCTTTTTTGCATGGATATTTTTATGAGGTAAAGCGCCCTAACATAAAATTCTGCAGGCATGATGATTTCTTATTTGTGCTAGTTGAAGAGAAAAGTACAAAGTTCCTTACCATATAACATATTTCATCTTCACATTTATTGTGGGCTCCTTCTTACTCAGTTTACATCTACATTCCTGTACACAACTGAATATTCTCCTATGGGAAGATTGAAAAAATGGGCTCACCTGCATTGCGCTCTACGCAGTCATACATTAAAAACTCTAAGATCTTTACAGAATTATCTAAAATGGAAGATTCTCTGGTGTCTATCTCTAAAGGGGTTTCTTCCCCGAGCCCTATCCCTTTGGCAACAGGGAAAGCAACTACAAAACGTTTGAAAAAGGACCCTCCATTTTCGCCAAAACCCCCCTGTCCTGTCTCATTAGACTTGCTGTTGGAGGAGATACGCGCTCTCCGTCCCTTTATGAAGGACACAAATACCAAGCTGCAGTTTCTTACAGACAACTGGTCCTGGATGGATGAGCGACTCACAGCAGTAGAGCAGAATGTCTCTTCTCTTGGTTTCACTGATGTCAAAGTCAAAGCTCTGCATATCACAGGTTTTCTTACTCCAAAGACAGGTCAAAGACCTAGAAAATCAAAATAGAAGGAATAACCTTTGCATTTATGGTCTGCAGGAAGGTACGAAGGGCTTTGAACCCCTCGTTTTCTTCAAATCCTTTCTCCCGAAGATACTGCATTTACCAGAGGGAACTGCACTCAATATCCAACGTGTTCACAGGTTAGGACGCCAGCCGATCAGCACATCAAGTCCTCAAAAACCGAGGGGAGTCATCTTATATTTCCTTGAATACACTGATCTGCTGAAAGTCCTCACGGCAGCCAAATCAATTCAACGCATTGTGTGGTCGGGTTCTACTTTATTTTCTCTCAAGACTATGACAAAGCTACTGCGAATAGACCCAAGCAATTTCTAAATATGAGACCCGATTTACTTTCTTTGGGAGCATGAAATGGACTTTTTCATCCTTGTCTTTTCAAGGTTGCCTACAAGAATAAAACCACAACATATGAGGATCCTGTCAAGTTGCAAATTCTTGCAGATTAGATTTCATGGACTTCTCTGGACCTTCATCATCCCAGAACATTTGATGTTAACAATCTTTTAACGAAGTTTTTCTCTTTCTCCTTTATTGTCACAATAATACTTTGCTATATGATTGTCTACATTATAATGGTTTGTTATGATGCTTTCCGATTTTCTTTTAGCTGCAACTGCTTGATATAATACTTGCCTTTTTTCCCTTTTTTTTTTGTTGCAGGTTTTCTTTTTCTTTTTCTTCTTTGATATCTGTGCTCGCCTCGTTTTTTCATCTTATGTGATGCGGTCCTTCCTTGCCCTTCGTTCGGTTGAATTTGGGTGTGTCATCTGTTCCATGTGGTTTCACCCCCCACCCTTGTATGGTATTTTTAGGTACGTTCAACATCACTTACCCTTACATCTTTTCTTCTCTTTTCTTCTTTCTTGTCTTTGTCCTCTTTCTCTTCTCACCTGGGTCCTACTTTTCTCCCTTTCTCATACTCCATCTCTGTCTCCTTCATCTACCCATGGTGTTACATTTGTATCTTCATTCTTTTCCATTATTCCTTATGTTCTGTTTTGTTAATTCATTCTACAGTTGGATTGTTATAAGGTTTGTTTTTAGTGGCTTGATGGATTGTTTATATTGGTGTATTCTATTTTTTCTTGAATCATTCCTATGTTGTTGAAAATTGTCTCTTAGAATGTCAGGGGTTTAAACTCTCCCATCAAACGACAACAGGTTTTAATGCATTTGGTTAAATTAGAGGCTGATATAGCCCTCTTACAGGAAAAATGAATCTTTAAAGTTGAAGAGGGGACGGGTGGGGGAGGTCTTTTTCACACCAAGGGATGGTAAACAAAATGGAGTCTTAACCCTTTGTCGTAAATCGCTTTTTATTAAACTAATCTCTTAGAGCTCTGATGAAGAGGGAAGATGGCTGTATACAAAATTGATGATCCGGAATGCTCTGGTTTCTTTACTCAACGTTTATGCTCCTACCGTTGGGGATTCCTCTTTTTGGACATCCCTTGGTCAGCGTATCTCACACTGTATTGAAGATAATTTTATCCTTGCTGGTGATTGCAACCAAGTTGTTGATCCCTTCATTGATCGTAACTCGATGGCCTCCTTTGTTTCACATAGGGCACATAAGCTTTTTGTTCAAACTATTCAGCAGTACAAGCTTATTGATGCTTGGAGACTCTGTAACCCCACCACAAGAGAATACACTTATTATTCTCCGGCCCATCAAACTCAATCACGAATAGATAATTTTTTTATATCTCACAACATATCCTAATCCCTAAGAGATGCGGATATTGGCTCTATTCTAATATCTGATCATGACCCAACCTCTATTCAATTGGATATCTTGCAAAAATCTGAAACACCTAGGAAATGGCGTTTTAATAATGCTCTCCTCTTAGACTCAAAGTTTACCACCTCTTTTGCTTCCTTTTTCAATGAATATTTTTTGTTTAATCAAACGGATGCTTTACCTTTCCCTGTTATTTGGGATGCTTTTAAGGCAGCTGCTAGAGACTTTGTTATTGGTTTTGTCTCTAAAAAACGTAAAACGTCTCTCCAACTTACTAATGATCTTTTAACTAAGTTAAAGAGACTGGAGCATTCTTACTTCTCTTCCAAGTCGGAAGAATGTTTATCTGAACTTGTGAGTGCCAAGTTTCAATTTAACAAGGAATTGACAGATAATGCCTCAACTTACTTATTGAAAGCTAGTGCAAAGTTTTATGGTGGTCAGAACAAGGCTGGGAAAATATTAGCCAATTATTTGAAAGTTAAACACAATAAGCTTAATATAGAATCAATTATGGATGAACAACAACACTGAAATTTAAAGATGCTGAAATTTTGAATGAATTTCTTTCTTATTATAAAACATTATATATGTCAGAGAATTCATCTTCAAAACTTCAAATTTCCCGGTTTTTCTCTGCCATTCAGAATCCCTCTGATATTTGGTTACATCTCCCCTCCTTAGAGTCTGATTTATCACAGAAAGAACTCCTAGCTGCTCTGCAGGCTCTCAAAAAAGATAAAGTCCCTGGTCCAGATGGCTTCACTGTTGAGTTTTTTTTGCACTTCGCACAGTTGCTCCTACCCAAATTGCACACTCTCTTAGTCTTCTTCTTACACTCGGGTGGATCCTTTGGTTCTTTTTCAGATGCCCCAATTTACCTTATTCCTAAGGAAGGTAAGGACTTACGATATTGCAAGAACTATAGACCCATTTCGTTAGTTAATATCAACTACAAATTGTTCTCTAAAGCTTTGGCCATGCATTTGGAATCCCACTTACCCCATTTACTAGGTGCAGAACAATCTGGATTTGTTAAAGGCCGCCTTATCACAGATAACACCCGATTATTTTTTTATATATTATCTAAATCTTCCCATCTACCCCAATCCTTGGCAGCTGTAGCATTGGACGCGGAAAAAGCGTTTGACCGAGTTGAATGGCCGTATCTTTATCACACACTCAATTGGTTTGGTTTTGAGCCAAAAATGATTTCCCTAATTTCAATTCTCTACTCGCAACCACGGGCGGCTCTATGTGCAAATGGTAACATATCCTCATACTTTAATCTTGGCAGAGGTGTTGGATAGGGCTGTCCATTATCCCCTTTTCTTTTTAACCTAGCCTTAGAACCTTTTTTGTCTAGAATTCTTCAAAACCAAGATATACATAGATTTTATTTCAAAGAACAACATATTAAATTGGCAGCATACGCTGATGATGTATTATTATTTATCTCACAACCCCAATCCTCTAACCCTGCTTTCTTGCAAGAAGTTAAATCCTTTGCCTCTGTATCCGGATATAAACTTAACAGGGACAAATGCGAAATATTACCTTTAACTAAATACACTTTCAAAAATGATTTTGCTGCCTCCAACTTTACATGGAATTCGAACCATATAAAATATTTGGGTTTATACTTCATCTCTTCTGTCCCAGCAACGCTTTCTTTATGTATGGATAACTGTATACAACGATGATGATAACCCCTATAGTACTCTATACAATTTCTAATATTCCAATACCTATTGCCTCAAAATATTTTAAGAAAATTAATTCTGTGTTATCCTCTTTCCTATGGAATAACAGAAGATCTCGCATGTCATTATCAAAATTGACACAGCCAAAATCAGAAGGTGGTGTTAATTTTCCAGATGTCCCTTCATACCAAAAAGCGTTTTTACTCCATCAATCTTCCAAGTGGCTCTCTGAGTCTCTTTTGGATTGTCCTCTGTGGGTGAATCTTGAGCGTTCTTTTAACACTCCTTACTCATTTCAAGAATATTTATCCTTCACCCGCAAACCTCAATCCATATCTACTCCCGTACTTAAATACACATGCAAAAGTCTATATCCTAATGCATTGATATCAACCACAGATCTAGACTCCTTCCTTGGATCCACATTATGGCACAACAAGATGTTATTGATACGAGGCAAACCTTTGTACTGGAAATCATGGAGATGGAAAGGTTTAGTGTGGGTACCTCAGCTTTTTGTACAAGATGAGGTCATGCCTTTTATACGAGCTAGCCGACTTTTCAACCTTCCTATGTCCTTTCAGTCTAAATACAATCTTCTGAAGCAAACTCTTCAGAATGTTCATGCTCAGTTTCCAGCCCCTAACGCTAGTACCTTTTCTTCTGTGAATAGGTTGCATACTCTTTTTCGCACCTATCCCAAGGCTTCTATTATTTAAAAGTTTTTACGTACCCCACCTAACGATAGAGATAAAACTAAAGTAGAGCTCTCCTGGGAACAGAATTTAAAAGTGTGTTGGTCAACTTCCCTTTGGAATAAGATATGGACTAAAATTAGGAAATTCTCCAGAGCAGCAAATACCACGCAAATGCTCTTTTTTATTTATAATAGGCTCCTGCTTTTCCCGGTAACGTTAAGCAAAAGACACACAGACCTTTATGATACCTGTTGGGCACGCTCCTCCTCACTGGCTGATTTAGCTTATCTACTTTTTACATGCCCGCATGTTCATAAGTTCTGGAAGAGTGTTTGGTCTCAGATTAATTTAATCTTTGGTTCCAAAATCCCCTTTTCCATCACACATTTATTTTTAGGCAGTTTATCTCCAGCCTGGATTAACTGTAATTCTAATACAAAGATTATAGACCTTCTGTTAGCAGTTGCTTTCCAGCAAATAACCAAAAATTGGAAAGATTTCACCAAATTATCTTATCAAGCTTGGTAGTACGCCATATGTCATAACCATAGACTGGATACAGCTTTTGTACACCCTATTCATATGGCTTCGAAACCTTTGAACTTATGGTCACCTGTCACATCGTTTATAGATGCCAATGCCATCCGCTCCTTCCCCCAACCCTGATTCAACAAGAAGTCTCCAAACCTCCATGACTTTCCACACGTTATTTTTATACCAATCTGTACATATTAACATCATTATTGTATTCTATGTATGAAATGCATTATCTCTCTTTGTGCGCCAATTTAACTCTCAAATTGTTTCTTTATTAATCCTTTTTTCATGTCATGTTATTCTTATACTTACAACCAACTATTTTGTTGTTTACGTTTTAACTTAATTCATGTATATACTTATTGCTTGATTATATTATGTACCTTTATCTTAATTCTTTTCAATAAACTTACTTCTGAACTTAAAAAATTCAGATGAGGTAATAGAACTTGAATGTGGCAGTCATCTTGGAACGGTAATGACCCCAGTGTACGTCATCACATTTAAATGTACTGACTATTCTGTCTTGTTTTTGTAAAAGGTTAAATATAGCTTGCGATGTTTCTTTCACGATCATTATAGTCAAGGCAATGAGATGGTCTGGTGACACTACATTCCAAGATAGCTGTCACATTCAGGACAGGTCTCCATGTTTTGGCGGTTACTTTGACAACCCAGGAGGACTCAGCAAGTGTGGCACCTCAAGCGTTGTTCCTATCTGCCTTGGCCTCTCTTTGACAACAGCAGTTGCAAGGGACTGCACTCCTAATAGTGTGTTAGAGCAGGGAAGTGAGTTGTTCACAGCTTGATTTGGCACATGTTAAAACCATTCACTCTAGCCACTGATATCCCAGAGGTGGTTTCCTTTGCCTTGCAGATTTCTACAGTGCACAAGCAAAGCTCCATACAACATGATTGACAGTTCTGCCTCCAATGGTTGTTGTTTGGGCTGATTCAAAATGTGAATGACACTTAATGCCTCATTGTATTTTTTCTGTGTAATTGTGTGTACTGATTTCATCAGAACTGACAGCTGAAGTTGTCTCTGCCAGACCTAAAACACATCAGCAACTTCGACTGTGATAACACGTATGTAAAACTACCTTAGCACTTAATATTACGGAGCTCTTGTAAAGGTGATAAACATATGAACCAGTAGAATGGTGAAAACGTTTAAAGGCATATTTCACTGGCAGCTCCTGGGATTACGTATTGGGGCTCCAACTCCCCCTCCCTTCTTTACAGTGACTGAGAGACAGCAGAAAGGGTTCCAACAGTACAAACTGTGTTCTGTTGTTACCTGTGATAACAATGTTTGCAGCATTCATTACATGCTTTCAATTTCACTTTAGCAGCAGGCATGACATACATGTCTCATGTCAATGGAAGTGAGAGGTGGGTACATTGCTGTGCAGTCCTTTATCTTTACTCACAGTGCATAGGATCCGTTGCATTTATTTGCAATTCCATCTCGGGCACCATAAACCGCAATCTGAGTGAGGAGAAGGAGCCACTGGTTCCCACTCTTTCCCAAGTCTCTCCTCCTTTGATCCCCTTTCCTATCTAGTTACAGGTCAGTGGGGTCAGGGAGACACACTAGACATACTCTAATCTTGGAAAATCTTGGAGTGGTTGTAGTCAGATGAAAGATGAAAATGGGGCCAGGCACCTTTGAGCTGGGATGTGCATGTAGTGGCTAACGTCCTAGCATCTCACACTGTCAGATCACACAAGCCTCCGCAAAGTGCTATACAAATGCACTGCAGCGAGACCGAATTTTTGTATCACTGGCAATCTGTGGTAGCTGTAGACGAGCAGTGGTGGGGAGGAGTGGGGGGGAGTGCAGATACAGATTAGTGAACACGACTCATAGCTCAAAGTGCATTCAGTAATGTAAATAAATCAATGTCCAGTCAAATACTTGCTTTTAGATATGAAAAAAGTATTTTATTTTGAACTTTACACAATCCCATTGAGGTCTGGACTGTAGTGCTTATCTGGCAAATCCCTGTCCCACCCTCGTCCATGCAATGTGATTGGGGTTATTCCCCATTCACTGGTGGCCGCATCTAGGGATTGCTTATTAGTAGGCCTTACTCAAGAGTTCACTTTGACTCTTTAGAAAATAGTCAAAAGTGTCTATGGTGCCACAACGCCTTCAGCAGCCAGTCCCCAGGGGCCCGACAGGTTTGGTTTAAGTCTAACCCACTCCAGCAACACAAAAGCATTCAAAGGTTCAGTGGATGCCCCGACCATGGGCACATGCAGCTCTGGTCTGTTTGGTGGACTCAGGCTGCTCACATTACATGCAGTAGCACCTGACAGGCACGGGCTCTCTCGCCTGATTGACGCTGCTCGCCTCAACAGTGTTTGGAGGTGCAACCATCTTCCATTGGCATAGTAAGTTCAATTTCCCCACACCGGGGGAGGGGTTGATCTCTATGCTCCCAACTAGAACGCAGTCCTCACAGTGTTCTCCGACTTTCTCAGAGTCGGCCAGATCTCAATGACAGGTTGCAGCTTCAATTTTCCTGGACTTACAGAATTGTTGCTGTCCTTGCAGGCAAGGCGTAGACTTTTCTGGTGAGATCGCCGGCACCATTGTGGCCCTTCCTGGCATATGGTGTCGGCAACGAGTCGATATGGCTTGACGCTCTCCGCACAGCACTCGATGCCTGACTCAGTCCACGGAAGCCCTCTCCTGACATACGGGGGTCTTCAAATCACTCCTGAACATGGACAATGGCTTGATCAGTGCACAGCTGTCTCCTCACACCTCGCATGGAGAGCCCTCTTGGTAGGACTCCCTACTGCACCTTGCTCCATTCAATGCGCTCTTCTTCCTCACAGGGCACACTGATCTTAGTAAGCAGGCAGGCAGTGGTGGTCCAGGCTACAGGGCAAATGGTCTTGGATTCCCTGGGGGATGCCCCCTCACCCAGCATGGAGCGTAGCAGGCCGTGGTCCCCAGTCCTGATCATAGGCAGACTTCTGGCAGAGCTTCCCCTTCTCACACAGCCCATCTGGCTGCTTGTCAGAGGACAGATTTTGGAGTCTCAACATTCTCTTCTTATAGTCCATTTCCAGACGCCAAATGTGATTTAGGGTCTGGGTCTCCAAAGTTTTATGTTGGGGTTCTGCTTCTTTTGAAGGGCACACCCTTCATTTTCTTCTTCCCTCTTGTAAGGCTGTCCATCACAGTAGGAAAGACTCTGAAGTTGATAGACCCACAACACAGGCCATGGGAGTGACTAAAGTTCACACCTGGATGTCAGACACAGTGATATTTTCATCAAAAGGTTAATCCTGGTCTCCCAGCCCTACTCTTTATAATTCCCTTATCAGTCCCAGTTCCTTCCTGAGATGTATCAAGGCTCCTTCCCTTGTAATCTATCACAGAATCAATGAGCACCCTTTTGAACAGTAGTGAGGGAATCACTCTCTCCCTACCTCCAGTTTGTCCCACCCAGCTCACAGGAATGCAGCAATATAAAACTCTGTCTGGAAGGATTCATCCACTCCTCATGTCTTCATCAAGCAGGACTGGGCTTTCCAAAATGGTACCCAGGGTCCTCCATGTAATGTACCAATGCAAGCACACCTGCACTGTGTGTACACACACACAGCACACATACTGTTCAGTACTGTCCCCTCCATGTAGTGTGCCACCTCAGACGCACATACATCCAGCACACATAATCACTCTGTGCACACTGCTCAGTACTGTATTGTAAGAAAGTGCCCTCTTTTTGCATGGTTGCCCCCACTTTTTGCTAAACTGCTGATGTGCTTTGAGTGTGCCCTGGGTTCCTGCCAAACAGGTACCCAGGGCCTATGTTCTTTCCCTAAACTGCATTGAAAACAAAACCCAATTGGCACTCTTTGGCTACAGGTCAGTCCCTAGTAAATGGTACCACAGGTACCAAGGGCACTTTGGCCAGGGAAGGCCTCTAAGGGCTGCAGCACTTATTGTGCCACCCTTAGAGGCCCTGTACCTTTACACCCACACACTGCCTTTGCAGGCTGCATGTTTTGGTGCAGAACAAAGTGAAGAGTCCACATGGCACACATCCCTGTGTGCCATGCCTACAACCCACTGCCCTGGCATAGGTCAGCCACCCCTCTAGCTGGGTGAACTATACCAGTGGTGAGGGTACCAGTGCATGAGCTCTGTACCCCTACAGTGTCTAAGCCAATTCTTAGACATTGTAAGTGCAGTAATGCCATTAAGAGTATATGGTACTGGGAGTTTGTCATTACGAACTCCACAGCCCCATAATGACTTTACTGAAAACTGGGAAGTTTGGTATCAAACTTCTCAGCTCATTAAACCCACACTGAAGCCAGTGTGGGATTTAATGAAAAATGCACCCAGAGGGCATCTTAGAGATGCCCCCTGAAAAACGACCTAACACTAGTGTCCAGGCTGAGTGGCTGCTCACCAGCTGCCACTACCAGATCTGGACCCCTGGGTCGAGAGCCTGCTGCTCTCGGGGTTCTGAAACAATGCACATCCTGGGACGAGGTGCCAAGCCTCCTCCCCCAGGATGGGCAGGGTCCACGAAAGGGAAGCTTCAAAGGCTTGCCGCCTTTGTGAGATTCCCAGGCCTTTTGCTGCTTCCAGCAACTGGCCCCCACCAGTTCTGACCCCCACTTTGGGCGGGAGAATCGGCGGGAAAACCAAGCGAGGAAGGGAGGTGTGCCCACCTTTGCCAACCCCACTGCCCAGGTGGGGGAGGTGAGGTGAAGCACAACTCCCAGTCCCCACCATCTTGCAGATGGGGGGACCCAGCCAATCAGAGTGAGGCATATGCCCCCCTCCCACTGGAGGGTGGCATAATAGGGGGTGTACCCACCCCAAGGAGGGGACCCATTGGTCTCAACCTTTACCTAACTGTAACACCCCTAAATCTAGTATTAAGGGGCAACCCTGAAACTTGCCTACTCAGACAAGAACCGACTAAGAAGAAAAGAAGAATAAGGACCGAAGAAGCCGTGCCAAAGCTAAGAAGAGGAGGACGCCCACTAACTTGGCCCCAGCCCTACCTGCCTGTCCCCACCTCGAACCTGCAGAAGTGAAATCCCGGTGTGTCCTGCAGCCAGCAACCTCTAGAACCCAGAGGACCTGCCCTGCCTTCCACAGAAAAGACTCTGTCTCCCGTGAGCACCGGATTTGCTCACTCACAGACTCTGACTCCGGCCAAATCCACGAGTCTGCACCACTCTGCACCCAACGCCCACGGCCCGAGGTTGGAGTGGCCCAACACCACGAGGAGGTCTCCCTGGTGAGCCTGACCTGAGATCTGGTGATCTCTGACCTGCCTCAAATCTCCCGGCGAAGCCTGCAGCCTCTTCTTTGGAGGATCCCCACGTCCGCAGCTGGTAAGGAAAACCCGATGCTTAAAGACACCCCTGCACCCAAAGTCCCACGGCCTTGGGTGGCCCAACCGACAGTGTCCCAGCATCCCCAGGCATCCCAACTTACCTCTCCAATAGGTGGTCACCTCCAGAAGATCTCCGTCCCCGAGCCTGCAGAACTGGTGAAACCGGAGAATCCCCATTGAAATCAACATGGCACCCAACACCAAACCAGCACCCTGCACCCAGCTGCCCCTGCGCCGCTGCCGGTGTACTCTGCATGCTAAAACGGATCCCCATTTGTCCTGAGCTAAACCCCAGGAGCTTTGCTCCCACAACCTTGTGGCCTGCTCGTGAGCAGCCACCAACCGGAGGCCCCATATCCCCCATTGGATAACATTAGGCCTCAGCACTCTGTACCCGGCCGCCCTAGTGCTGCTGAGGGTGTTTTGAGAGTGCATCCTTGACCCTGGGGGAACCCTGGTTCTAACCCCAGAATACCAACTCCCACAACAAAGTACTTACCTGTTAACCGATAACCTCATTTCTCCCCATAGGAATACATTGACTGTTTTTCCTTGAAAAATGTTCTAAGTGTGGAGTTGGTTTTGTATGGAACTTTGAAAAACTGCAAAGAACTAAACATTGCTTACTTACCCATTTATCTAGGAAATGTCCCAGTGTGATATCTAGGTGTATCACACTGAGTAGAAAAAGTAATCCAGTAAGTAATCTACAAAGTAATTCAAAGTAACCTAACAGTAATTTCCACTGTATTGAAAGCATTTACAAACCTGTAACAAATTCATTTTCATTCAGCTTGCTTGTATTGTTCAACCTGCCTTGAAAATGATCAAATACACTTACCTGTGCCAGGCTTGCTTGGTTCTAGGAAATAAATACAACTAAATAATATTTTTATACAAATCAAATTGGTCTGAGTTCAGTCTTTGAGTGTGTGACATCATTTGCTGATTGAGTGTGTACAACAAATGCTTAACACTACCCTCTGATAAAGCCTTACTGCTCGCCCACACTACCACATATAGAGAGTAAGGTGCTATCTACTTTTACCTCTGCTTACCTTTGTGGTTCCACTGGACTCTGTGCACACTATACCTCATTTTGGTATGTTATATACAGAGCCAGCTTCCTACATGAATCCTATCTGAATTGTGCCACGTTGTGCTATTAGCAAACACACACACTGCCAGCACACACACTAGCCATGCGTGTGCTGCACAGTACTTCACCCTTCATGTAGTGCACTTCTCGCAAGCACACATGCACTCAGCACATGCTTTCATTGTGCAAGCATGGTAGAACACTACATCTCTCATGTAATGTGTTACTCGCAGGCTTACATACATTCAGTAAATTCACTATCCTTGCGTATTGCTGCACAGCACTGCTCTATCTCTGTACTGTACCCTTCCTAGGCACACATACATTCAGCGTAGAGTCACCACTCCTGCACTGTGCAGCACTCTACATCCGACTGATGTAGGGAAAGGGTCAGTTAAACACACATCAGTAGAACTATAGAAAAAATGTGAGTGATCCTGTAGGCTTCACTCCAGTGCCACAGAGTAAAAAGGACCTGTTCACTCCTACCGATCACTACAGGGTATGCTGCCACGAATGTGGTTGTGCTACTTAACTCTTGGTGAAGGTGGTAGCCTTCCATCACTATCAGGGTTGCGCTTTGGCACCCCTCCTGTCCAAGAAGACCGCAGTACATGAGACAGGCCTATGTTATGGTGCACTCGCATGAACCCTGTTTGCTTATGACAACAAAAATCTGCATTAGGGATCCAGACAACAGTGCAGTTGGGAACTCGGGGCAGGAGTGTACATATTTTACCATGCAGAGGACTTTTCCATCCCGACATCCATCTTCCTAGACTTGGCATGATTTACAACCTATGTTTGGTGCTCCAAAATTCAGAAACTATAAATCACATTTGCTATATTCCAGATTTGTTTCTGTGTATACCTTATTAGTTCTAACAACATCCAACGTACTCAGTTGAGGATCTTTGCCTGTACCTGAATCACATCCAAATACTGATAACATTATCCCCTGGTTTCTGTGAAAAGCAGAATTCGCTTTTGGTACAAAATTTGGATTCAATCTTAATATCATTCTGTCCTCAAAAATGTTAAAATATGGAGGAACACATATCAGGGCATTCAATTCACCTACACATCTCACCGGTGGCATGACTACTAAAGGAGCACTTTCAGAGAAACATTTTTCTACCACCTCTTTTAATGTTTCAACTGGAGTTTTTTGCAAGGCTGACAGTACCAAATGCAAAGACAAAGACGGAAATAACCCTTTAATCTTTGGTATAAGGTCCTCAAAGCTTTTAAACAAAATTATTACCCACTATTCAATGTCTACTAGAGTGCCACATGGTGTATGAAATACTTTTATAGCAGCCCACTGCAGCTTTAAAGTTGCCATAGATAAATCCTTTTCGAAAACTCTCCTCAAGGAATGGTAAAATGACTTTTGATGGGCAATCTGTAGGTGAATATAGTTTACGTTTTACACCATGCATTAAAGAAAATCCAGTGATGATTATAAGATTTTTTTAATGAATCTCTCCTTTATGCTTAAATAGATAATTGAACAGGAAGAGATAATCCTACTTTCATGAGACCCTCCCTCTTAATCTCTGAACTTGCAGCTGTAGCGATTAAAACCTTTACCGAGGAGGCATTGGATGATGAAATGTAGTGATTAACAACAACATCTTTGGCAAGTGACTCATAAGAGCAGCTACTTCGGGGGGAGCGTGGCCAAACAACCAAGATGGCGGACGCATTTTGATCTGGCTCTGCGCCCAATCTCCTGATTATCCTGATCATTGCCACGCCAAATCCACTGGGACAATACTGCAGGCACAGAAGGCATAGTAAAGTATCCGCTGAGTTCAGTGGAGAGCTCCCGGGACTGTGGGCCCTCCCGACAGCCAGGATCTCAGGAGTGCGGCCTTTCCCATGCGGGGACTTGGGATCCAGCCCAAGCCTTCTCCGTGCTCCGGCCTGCTCTACTGGCGGTGACTTTGGATCGTGTGCTCCCATGTTCCTGGGTGAGGCATCTGCTGGAGCAGGGATGGGGGTCCGTGCCCCGACTGATGAGCAGGGGTGCCTGAGATACAGCAGGCGCCCCTCACCCAGGCTCATATCGGCCCCAAACGAGAGCGCACTGCAGCCTACGGCGGGTTGCCCCGCATTGGGGGAGCGGGCCTGGAGTGTGTGTGGGAGGACGGCGGCCGGGCTGACAGCTCACGACCAGATCGGCTGCCTCGCGGTCCCCGGCTATGGAGCAGAGGGGCCATCCTGGCGAGCCTGCTGAGCCTAAGGATGGCAACACCAGAGGAGGTGAGCCTGGCAAGCGCTGTTGAGGCAGTAGACTGTGGAGTGGCGGCTCGGGGGTCGATCGCGCCCAGGCCCCCTCGGCGGGTGCCATGGTGCGCAGTGGACCGCAGCGGTGCCGAATCAGCGGGCCTTCATCTATACTGGGGGTCATAGACCTATCTGGAGAGGAACAGCATGAGGGCCGTGTCGGGCTCAGCATGTCTCCCCTCCTGTCACTAGCGGCCAGAACTGAAACAGGCACTTGGTGGAGGGGGGGCACAGGGGTCGGTTGGGCCTAGGCCCCCCTCAATAGACTCCTTGTTGGTGGCAGGTGGCGATTCCCCAGGAGAGGCCCCCATTTCCTCTGCAGAGTATGCAACGAACTGGGCCGGGTCAGTGCTGGGGTCGCATTGGTCCCTCTCCTCATATTTGCAGCTCCTGGGGTTACCCGGGTACCATTGACACTGCGGTCAGCCCCCGAATTCCTGACTCTCTTACTCCACGGGGGTGCCCTTTGTGGAGTGTCTGATCCAGGCCCTTACTTGCGGGCCCTCGTGCTGACGCCACCGGTGGCGTCTGTGTCTCGGGCCTGCATCATGGGACACAGCGGCCATTTCTTGAGCTGCTACAGGGTTTGACTATAGATGCCCCCCTGCCCCCGGTGGGCCCCAAGACTGAGTGAGACTACTACGCACCCCACGGCATGGCCGAACTACAGAGTTCAGTTGTCATTAGAGAAGGGCCGCACTGCACACAGATTGAGGTTTGATTGGGCACAGTGGCACCTAGACATCTCTTCCTCGCCCCCTTCATCAGACTCTGCTGCAATTTCTGATCCGGAAGGGCATTGCAGATGCAGACCTGCACAGTTTTATCGGTTACCCCTCAACCCAGCAGGGCCCCCATACAAGACATCATCAATTGGGCCATTGCAACGTCCCCCAGAATATTTATCTGTGCTCACTTGGAGCGCATGTGGTTGACAGCAACTAACTGCCTCCCCTTCTTGGTCACGGAAATCAGGAACTACACACAGCCATCATCAATTGGGCCATTGCAACGTCCCCCAGAATATTTATCTGTGCTCACTTGGAGCGCATGTGGTTGACAGCAACTAACTGCCTCCCCTTCTTGGTCACGGAAATCCTTATGCCCACCGCACAGCAACTAGCCATGTGCCGTCTTCGTTCTACTACACAACAGGCTGTGCCACCCCATGGAGCGAATAAAGGGTCGTCCGTGGAGGCAATGAGATCTCCGGATCTGAGACACCCTGACCTCGCAACTAAACTAGACACAGTACTAGCAGCGGTGGAGAAGATTGGTGCGGCACTGGATCAGGCCCACACATCTCTCGAGAATAGGATAGACAAAATCACATCCGACTTTACGCTCTTACGTGCGGACCATCAGAAGTTAACCGATCGTGTGCACAAAGCTGAGCTTTCACTTGCGGACCTTCAGCCGAAATCTCGTAATCCCACTGTGACTCTGCAGGACCTGTTGAACCGGGTCTGCACCCTCGAAGAGAAGCTAGATGATGCAGAGGGTCGCTCACGTCATAATAATCTGAGTGTGATTGGCCTACCTGAAGGGGCAGAGGGGCAAGACCCGGTCAGCTACACAGAGAACTGGTTGAAGGAGTTGCTTCCCTCACGATCACTTTCCTCCCAGTTTGTGGTGGCACGCGCTCACAGGGTCCCTGACCGCAAACCACCTCCTGGGGCTAATCCACGACCCTTCCTGTTCCATCTGTTAGATTTCCTAGACAGGGATGTCATACTGAGAGAAGTGGGGAGGCACCCAGGGTCCATAACACCACTGTCTCCTTTTTCCCTGACTACACTGCCCAAGTACAGAAGAGACGAGCCACCTTTAGGGCAGTGAAGCGCCAATTGCGGGACCTTGACTTGCGATACTCACTGCTCTTCCCAGCCCGCCTCTGGGTGATTCGAAATCGTACTGCCCATTTTTTCGACTCCCCATCCGATGCTTGGGACTGGCTGTAGGAAACTGGTCTGGCAACCTCATCGAGACCTCATGAGGACCCTCCGATGCACAGACGGAGCAGGCGAAGTCGTCGAAGAGGCAGGGGTGGTGGATTACGTCGGCGGGCCTCACCAATTAGTGCTCCAGATCCAGAACAGATCCTGTCGGAAAGCCAAGATGCATTGCATGTAGCATCCACCCGTCAGACCGTGAGATCATTATCAGCCTCCACAGCATCTCCGCTCAGATCTTGGGGGAGACGCAGACTCCCAGCCGGCATGGTCCGCTGACTCTGGCTCGCCGCACCTTCCAGATGTCACGCCTCAAACTTCAGACGATATTGTCTGACAATTCTGTTTACTCTAATCCTCCGTCACAGACATGATACACACCACTGCGGCGCGTTACACTCAGCATCCTGGCCCACCCTCAGGCATCTTACAACCTGTGCCTATGACACAACACACATACATGGTGTTGATCTTTGTTGCTACTCCATAGTGTTACCCATTCGGGGGATGGGGTTACTTGGTCCCTTCTTTTTCGTACACACCCCTTTCAAAGTCAATATCCGACTAAGTGCTGGTTGCCATGGCTGGGACATCTGTTTGGGTCAGCTCCTGTTAGGAGCTCGCGCTTATGTGGTTTCACAAATTGGAAATAGTATTTTTGATTTTTCCCGTAACGTTAGTTACTGCCTCACCTAGTGACCTGTTGCCATACTGTACACACTTAGTCTACATATCTGCTCTGCTGACCGAACCCCACTGTCCTTATTCGTACCCATGACAAACGTCAATATTATCACTTGGAACGTAATAGGTATACATACCCCCTCGCAAATGGTATTCTATTTACGCATATTTCCAATGTAGTGATG